>VXBZ01005574.1:264067-312554 GCA_013399135.1 Heliornis fulica | reverse complement strand
ATTAAATCCTCTTAACAGTCTCCTTAAAAAATTGGGCATGTAATTCCAGATGTTTACTGTAACAAGTCAGACAGTTAAAAAAAATCCCATCTTTGCTATAGTCCTTGACATTTTAGGCAGGATGTAAATAAACAATCAAACATCCACTGTTAAACATATATTAATTTATATTTTTTAAGTAACCTGTTTTCTTGAGAAAATTTTGAGTTGTCAATTCCCGTAAGTATAAATTTCTGTACATTGTCATTCTGACAGCTAAGGCACAGTTTTGGAGGTCAGTATCTGAAACTCAAGAATGTAGATTGCAAATGCCAGTTCTTGGCCTTAATAAATGAAATTATATAAAATTACTTTAATACTGAATAAAATTATTTTATACTTTTAGAAAGTAACTTACCGCAGGCTACTCTACCTGTAGCCTTTGTCGTGGAGTTCTTAGATGTCTACAGGGAAACAACCTCCTGGAAGGCTGGATACAAAGGCCTGGAAAAGGTAAAAGTACTTCCTAAAGTCCATATACTTTGACTCAAGAAACAAGTTTTAGATACAGCCTGGCCAAATACTGAAATTTATAGAATTTGTAGTTGTTATTTTTTATTACTATTGTTTTATTTTACTATATTTTATTGCATCATTATCCCTTTTTGAAACTGCACAGTACTATGTAAAGGAAAATGTAATTAAACACATTTCTCCAAAGTTACAAGTATAAGGTTAAGGCTGAAAGCAAAATTATAAACTTATTAAAATCCCATTTTTCTCTCTGAACATGGCATAAAGTGCAGCCATTCCTTACATTTATCAGCAAAATTACATCTTCCTTTGGTCACTTTATCTTTTAAAGTGTTTTGAGAGAATAAAATTGAAAACAAACTTGATGTTTTACTATGCTGCACGTTTACCACTACAGATGTCTTAACCTCCCATTCTAATTTGCATAGCCCTGCAAAATTCAGATTTTTTTTTCAAATAGAAGTAAAAGATTTCAGCTTTCTGATTTAAGATTTTGAAGCCTTTCATGTACTTGTTCTTATATCTTCCCATTGAGATAATTCAAGTTCTTGTCAATGTATGACAATGTGTTTCAAACATATTTTCATTACAACTAACTTGTATCACCCATTTTATGTTGCAGCTTCCCCTTACTCCTCCCTTGTCAGCACACAGAAAGCTTAAATGTATCCAAAACAGTAAGAATTTTTACCTCTTGAAAGCAGTACCCATACCTTCAGAACAACATCTCCCACTAGACAAACAGACAAATAACAGTGGAAATTAGAATATTTGAAATAGTGACACTTGGAAGGAGGCTGCAGGGATTAAAGAAAAGGCTGTGCTAGGTGGGGAGAAGGCTGCAGGAGACAGTGAGGACCCAACAACCTCCAGTTTGAACTGTCCACAAAGTTCCTCAAAGGTTCTGCTGCACAGAGTGGCTAGACCTCTGTTCAGTCTCCATTGCTGTCCCACATGTTCTTCCACCTGGTTGAAAGCAGAGTAGAAATGACACCAACAAACAGTGTCAGATGCTTTTTCTATTTTTTTTTCTTTTTTTCTCCATTAAAACTTTCTGGTTGCCTTTTGGAGCTGTGGTTTTCTTTTAAATAGATTGTCTTTTTTTGAGTAGCAAGAATTGTCAGCAATTATGAAAGAATCAGCATCATCTCTTTCTTGAAGACAAGGCACCTCACAGGGACAATTTCAAATATGGACATCCCAAGTAAGCTCTGCCCAATATTGTAACAAGTGAAGTAAAGTACGAGGGAGGGGAATGCACCCAAGAAGTCACCAAGTGTGCCAAGACTCGCAATGAATAAATGGCAAGATAAATCACTGAATGGATCTAAAGAAGCACAAGAGGTAGATGGACATTAAGAACCTCCAGCAAGAAAGTGAGAAATTTAAAGAGCAGAGTTTACATTTGTGGGCACTCAGGACCAGTCCTCAATTTCAGAATGAGTTCACAGAGAAGAAAATGTACATACAATTTCGGAAAAATCACAAAGACAATATATTATTTTCTACAGAAATGTCTGAGATTCTAAATTAAATTCATGCTTTCTCCTTGGAAAAGTCTGTTTTCCACCTACGTTCATATCCACACGTGAATGTGCTAATAAAAATCATTAATAACATCTACTTTGATTACAATACTGCTAACAGCAGAGAGGCAGATTGAAGTACAAAAAAGTACTTCTCACCTAAATTCTACTTTTTTAGAAAAAATTAGATTTAAAAAGCAATCCCTTTGCTAGTTTTGTGACAAAAGAGAGAAAGAAACATCAGTAAATTCTTGTGTTCCTACAGAAGACTCTCCTAATAAGAATGACACTACATCAGATTTTCTGCAGAACTCGTAAGAGTCAATAAGAATCAGGAATGACTTTGGTACGTAAACTGAGAATAAAACTAAACTAAGAGTCACTCTTGACCTCTGTTGTCAAATGAAATTCACAGGCTACCAAACTGTAGCTACAAGATAAAGACAATTTTGTTTAAAGTGAAACACTGCTCACTGGGTTTTTTTCCTTTCCCTTGGAATAAAAATCATTTCTACTATAACTTAAGTAATACTCTTTACTTGAATAGAACAGTTCCTATTAAACAAAACACAAAATACTCATAAAGAGTTTAATTCTTTCAATCAATTGCTGCTCATTTTGTCAGCTAATAGTTTTTTCTGTCCTATTTTTCAGAGTGCCTTATAGAGTGAATTGTGTAAAGGGCTCTGTAACCTTGCTACTGCATCTACACAGTAACAGCACATTACCCAGCATCCAGGTTCACATGCTAGTTTTTTTTTCATTTAGAGTGTTAAGTGACCCATGTTCTAACTTCTGCAAATGGTGATTAACGTTGAGCACTTGAAAGGATTACAAACTGTGTCTAAAAAGCAACTGCAAATTGCCTGGGTCAGGGAGTTTCAAACCCTGATTCTTTCTCGTTTCTCTCTCCTCCAACCCCTCACTTCCATTTTTATCCCATAGGAAGTCTCACCATCTCTATTCTGTTACAAATAATCATTGGGATAATTAAGTTCCCTTCATTTCATTAGAAATGGTCGTGGTCTGAAGCCTCTTTCATATATTTATTCATTAAATAATACAGTTTGTAGAAAGCTTTCCTTCTGAAAAAATCACACAAAAAATCCCAGTCAGAAGGTTTCTGCTTTGAAACGTTCAGATGTTTCAGATGAGTGAAGCAAATCAAAGGTTATAAAAGTGGTGCTGCTAATGTTAAGTGCTGAAAAGCAGACACATCAAGGATTTGTTTTATTTTCTCTTTCATAGAGTTCTCTGCACCTTTAACTGATGACATATATGTGGCAACACTGACATGAGAAGCAGCAGGAAATGGAGAAAACTGATTAGAGACTCTAAGGTTTTTGCAAACGTAACTTTTATATATGCATTGGAAACCATCATAACCTGGTGTAGAGAATACTGGAAGAAGGGATATGTTTAAAATTTTTTAGTAATTCAGCCTCAAAAAATTGTCACATACAAACTCTGGGTCAGTTCTTTCATGAAATCAATGGATTTCTCTCTGGTGCAACTCAATACATAGCTTGTCTTCTACACTAGCTTGATGAGTTTCCAACTGCAATTGTTAAAAGCTAAAGTTTGTTGAAGTTTGTTGAAATTTGAAATGTCATCAGAAAGGCCAATCTGAATTCTACTTTGGTTAATCAGTAACCCTGGTCATGTTTTATACTGCAGCAGATATTGAAAAGGGCATCACCAGACAATAGATGAGGTGCAGAGTAAATTTGAAAGAGACTCAAGGAATGGCACTGGAAGTAAACTGTTCTTTTAGAAACTTGGAGCACCCTCCTTCCAGCTCTAATTCAGGAAGACTAAAAAGAACAAGGATGTACTATAACTGTCTGCACTTATTTGTATATGCTAATCAGGAAGGATAAATGCCCTTCATTACTGTTCTCAGTTGTGTCAGTCAGCTACTGGAAAGGACTTGGGACATGAAGCTCTGCGCTTCTCTATTCTACGAGCAGATCGAGTATTCATCAATATTTTGCATAAAATCCCTCTACTATGAAAACACAATATTGCTTTCCAGAAGAGTCATTATGAATCCTATTCTTTCAATAATTCTTGGTAGGAAAATATTTTTTTTTAAAAAAAGAAGATACAAGCAAGTACTTTTTTTTCTTAGGAAAGCACAACATATATCTAAGTATAGTTACTCCTACATTATATAGACGTATCTTTGAAGAAAGTCTGTGTTGAAGTGAACATAACACATAAATAGTCCCAGTGAACAATGTTCCTGTACATGGCCTCACTAGGAGAGAATTTCTACAAATGTGTGATTTAGTAGACTAGAATTTCCTTTTGAAAATTAAATTGTCTAAAATTGAGTAATATGGGGAGCATAGGACAGCAGAAACTGTTATTTTAATGGCTATGCTGTCAAGGGGTATATTACAATTGTGTCCATTTAATTAGCATACATGTTAATCACTTGGAATACATTGAATAGCATTGAGGGATTTCTTATATTTTTAACTGTCAAAGATCTTAAAATTACATACTATAAGAGAATAAAACTTCTTGGCATAAGTAACATTTAGAAATACTTTTTCTTTGATTTTATGAATTATTTTAAAATAATGTTTCAATAAAACCCTGAATTCAGTTGCTTATTCATACCTACAACAGAAGCAGTGGAGAGGGGAGACATGCCTGCTCATCATCTGCCAAAAACAAAAGGCATTTCCAAAAATATTTTGTTCTTGAAATTATCCCAGCTGCCCATTGATGATGATTGCATTCAATTGCAATTCTGCAATTAGTATTGACAAAGTTGAGCAAGAAGAATGTTAAAAAAAAAGCATCGTGTTATTGATTTGAATTACAAACATGTTTGTGTACAAGTTAGATCCTAGGATTGTTCTTCAGGTGTTAAATCTGTCAATATATAATATATTAGCAGGACCTATATCATATTTCCAACAAGGATTTCTCTAAGATAATAACACTATGATAAGAAAGTATGTATTGAAATATTCACAAATGTGACAAGGTATTGCAGTTACCAGAGGTTTGCATCATTATTTAAAACACAATTTGATGCAATTACAAATTACATTGCTTTTTATAATACATTAAAATTCATTATTTTCCTTCTCTGTCTCTAATTCTGCAGCAGTTTCTCTTGCAAGATTGCCGTGAATGGATCATGAGGCTTTAGCGTATGAGGTGCCCTTAAAAAAGTTACTGTATCAAAGAATCATACACAAAGCCTGCAATTAATTCTCAATATTGCATCCATTCAATGAAAAGTATCAATAAGCCTAAACACGTGGGTCATTGTGTCAAGTATCACAGTCAATACCTACCTCATCAGCTAAAGCATATATGTGCATAAATGAATGGCACAGGCTTCACACGACCCCTGAGGGAGAAGTTCAGCCCCATTTGATTTGGAAGAACTCTGAAAGGCACAGAGGATCAAGGAAGGGGTTTCCTTTCAGCCTTGGCTTGAGAAGTGAACAGTCTGATCAGATCCATCTGGCAGATGCAGTCCTGCTCAGAAAGAGCGGAGAATTGATGAGGTTCAGAGGACAATTCAGAAACATCAGAGGCTACTAAAGAGGGAAGAGACAACACAAAGGTGCTTCTGCTGAACTACATTCAGAATTTCCATCTGGAAGCAGAAAAGAGATTGAATTGGTCAAAGACAAATTTGTCAGGCCAATGGGCTTCAGGGCTTCTGAGCCCAAAGAGGAAAATATTTCTACCAGGCAAGGTACGGACCTCAGAAGGAACCAGCTTGGAAACAATGGTGAGAATCTTGCAGTTGTTTTCTCCATGTATATATTAATGAAATAGACAAGAGATGATTTTAGATAATAGATAGTTCTGGAAAAGACAAGCAGGGTCTCTGCTAACATCTCTGAAGTGTTCTTAGTGCTCACAAAGATCCAGGAAGAGCAATGGGAATGCAATTTGAGAACTTGTAAGAAGGAGGATTCTTCATTTTTTTCAGGAACTGAAGGCACTCCTGAATGTAAGGGAAAGAGCTGGTCTCTGCTGTAAGGAACCAAGGTACTGCTGACTGAAATAAATAAGGCTGATAGTGAACTTCTCATTGAAGACTGAGGGAGAGCTGACAGTCATGGAAGTACACAGGGTTTAAAAAAAAATCAGTAATGATGAAGACACAAAAATTCTGTATTCTCAAGGGAAGGATAGGTCAGGGGATAGAAATAATCAAATATGCAAATAGGAAACAAACAGATTGCCATTTTAAAAGAGTGCCAAGAAATGTAACTAATCAATAACATGTCTACCACTTTGTAAATGCTGGAAGTCTAAGAATTAAGATGGAGAAATTGGAATGTGTGATCCAAATTAAGATATTAATATACCAGACATGTCGGAAGCTCATGGAAGTCAGACAATCAATGTAACAGACTGAGAGCAGAATACAAAATATACAAGAAAGGCAGGGTAACTGGAACTACAGGAACAGTAATCTTCTGTCTTAAAGAGAGCTTAGTATTAAATCAAATTATAAAAATAACCAACTGGTCAATTAAGACAAAATCTGTATGGTGTAAAATTCCAAATCTAAATTAATTTGGAGTTTATATCATCAGTGAGCCATCTATTTCACACACAGACTATATGCAAAACACTTAGAGAAATGAGTGAGGCATCAAGGGAGGCAAATTTCCACTGTTCTGTAATCTGGACAAATGTCACATCAGGATACCATTATATAGATATACACCTTGTAAATGCTACTGAGGATTGTATAAAGAAGAGCCAGTTAGCAAGTCTTGACTTGGATCTATGTGCTGTGTGGAATCTAGTTAAAAATCTCAGCACTTTCAAATCTCGATTCCATACTACCAACTTTGTAGCAGTGATCACAAAGTCCTACATAGAGCAGATTCTAGGAGAAAAGACCAAGTGTACTAGTCTTTTAAAAGGAAAACTATTCAAAATAAAGAATGTTATAAAAAAATAGATTAAGGGGGAGTTAGGAGAACTTTAGAAGAAATCCTTAGAAGCTTAGAGACTACTGAAGGACACCATGTGGAAGCACAGTGTGCGTGCTCTCCACTTGTCATAAAAGGCTTCAGTAAAGGCAGAGTGAAGGAGAGTATCAGGATTACAAAAGGTACAGGATCAAAGTGCTGCAGTTATATACAAATGAAGATAACAGAAGACCATGAAGCCCAGCAGAGGAAATGTAAAAACTTGGTGAGACTGGCTAAAAGAGAATTTAGGAAGTCACTATTCTAAAGGAATCAAAATTAATCCTTTCAATACATCACAAATAACAAACTAGGTAGGGTATCTGTAGGGCCACTTGGCAACCAGGATATAAAAAAACCAAAACACACAGGAAGCACAAAAACATTGCAGAAACCCTAAATTAATTATTTCCAGTGATATTAACTGTGAAAGCTTATAGGGAGATTCTAATACTGGTGACTTTTGCTTTTAAGGTAAGCTTGATAAAAGGAGGAAGACATGAAAATTTGCAAAGAACTGCTTAAACCTGAAATAGCTGTAGAAGATGCTAAGGTACAAATAGAACGAACATAGGCAAATCCCCAAAACTGAGCCTACTCTGGGATACATGAGCTGAATTAATATTTAACCTCTCTTTTAGAGACCTAGAAATTCACACAGAAGACTTTGGGAGAATATTAAGAAGTATATATGCTCTTTCCTGTTTGTACTCTAGCTGCTTAGGGGGTCTCTTGGAAACAGGGTTCATCTCTAGAAACTGTGTTTTGAACTATGCTGCTCAGTTCTTATGTCCACTGTTTGACCAGACTGAGGGACATCCAATCTACTGCAGGAACTGACTGTGACATTACCCTGACCACACACTGTACATCTCAGTAAAAATCATGGTAAGGAGTTAAGAAGCCTGTGCAATGAATAAAAAAAAAAAAATTCGTAATTTAGACATAATAACCTATTAAATATTCAGGTTTTGTCACCATTAATCACCTATATGATTAAGAAATTGCAATGAAGTTTTCTTTGAGCATTTCTGCTTTTGAATAACAGGGAGCAGGCAGAACAATTTGGTTTTCCTGCCTTCGAGTTCAAGGTTAAAACTGCACAGATTTCAGAAGCTGCGTGTGATACCCTGACTATTCTTCACGTGATCTGATTACTTACCATTAACTATGGATTAAATAGCTCACTGGCTTACAGATAACTTTTCCACAATATGACCTTTATCATAGCAGTACTTGAGCTTGATGTTTGTGCATTGTCCATTAACTATCTTTCATGTTCCAGCAAATGGAACTGAGAAACACTACTAAATTGTTTAGATGGATAAATACATCTATTATTTCAGGATAAAAATGAGAATAATAGAATTTGAGAGAGGAAATATCAGAAATATATTGACATTAATGAAAGAATCTGAGATAATTATTAGATTTTGGAGAAAATAGGTATTTGACAGAGAATACATTATGTTTCAGGATGCATTTAACAATTTAATATTAATAAAGTATCTAATATCAATCAAATGTTGTAACCACTCGAGTCCTACGCAGTATATTTTCTGTTACATGGATGTTTGTGAATGACACCTTAGTGTATACATAATTTTAAAGAGACAATGCTGAAGTTAAGCAGAAAAGCTCTAAAATCTCTTTACAGGAAAGTAAAACTATCAAAGACTATAGTATTGATCTGGAAGTGAATGGAAACAATACAAGATAATTTAAACATGGAGTGTGGAAGAGATCAGTGTGGAGAGCAGCTGAACTGTATGTTACTTACACATAGGAACTTACACATAGGAACAAGGTTTAGAAGAGAAATTAACTCCTCTACTTGATATTCACCAGGAAACTTAAATACAAGAAACATAATGTGATCTTCAATGTGTGAAAAACAAAGAAATCGGATAGTTACCATCACAGGAACCCATTTCCTCTCCTCTCACCGCTATTAAAAACTTGATAAATTCTCAGAATAGATGGGCTGCACATCATTGCTTCAGTGACGTGCTAGTCATTCCAACTAGGATCTAACACCTTCAGGCATTAGCCACCAAGTTTGATGGATACAAATCACAATCTCAGTTGCTGGTTTGAGGGATGAGGAATATATGTGTAACACACTCATGCAATCAAAATTATATGTCTAACCCAAATTAATGTCAAGCCAATTAAAAGTCCTATAGATTAAAAGTGGCACTACTACCCTATCCCTTTTATTTTCTTTTTCCTTTTGGTATAAACACTAAACCAAGTATCCATTCTATTGCTCATTCAGCAATCTTTTGATATAGTTCACCAGGGACTTAAAAACAGTTTTCTGAATTGGCAACAGGTGGTAATCATCCTTCATAATACTACAAGCTGTAAGAGAATTCCTATGTTGCTTTAAATGCCATCATTATATTAGATTAAGAACAATTTTAGGGTTCATAGACAGAGTCTGAATTCAAGCTAGATATTTCAGATGCAAATCTAGAAAAAAAATGCTTTAAAAGCAAACTAAATACGCTGTTTTCACAGAATCACAGAACGTCATGATTTGGAAGGGACCTTGAGAGATCACCTAGTCCAAAATCCCTGCCAAAGAAGATTCCCTAGATTAAACCACACAGGAATGCATACAGATTGATCTTGAATGTCTCCAGAGAAGGAGACTCCACAACCTCTCTGGGCAGCCTGTTCCAGTGATCTGTCACACTCCCAGGGAAAAAATTCCTCCTTATATTCACATGGAACTTTCTGTGTTCCAGCTTGGATCCATTACCCCTTGTCCTATCACTGGCCAATTCTGAGAAGAGCCTGGATCCATCCTCTTGACACTCACCCTTAACATATTTATAAACATTAATGAGGTGACCCCTCAGTCTCCTCTTCTCCAAGCTGAAGAGACCCAGCTCCCTCAGCCTGGCCTCATAAGGAAGATGTTCCACTCATCTTGGTGGCCCTGCACTTTAATTAACAGCAAAGGCCATTTCACAAGTCTGAAACAAAGGAGGAGAGTCATCACCTTAGTTACAAAAAAAAAAAAGCCAAGAGAATCTTGATAAACCAAGAATTGTGTTTATTATAAACAGTAAACGGGGAACATATCTGTAGGTTGAAAACTAGAATACAATTATGCAGCATTAGCAAATTTTATATGCAAAATTTTATATGCAAATTTTATATTTTATGCAGCAATAGCAAATTTTATCTATTTAACTTTTTCCACATGCAGATTTCCATGTATGCTATAGAGGGTGTTCCAATCATCTTCTATTTGATTTAAATTTGGCTTAGACTTGTTAATAGGTAATACTATTAGACTACACACCGAATTTCAAATCCAAAACCAGGAAGTCATGCAAGCTAAGCCTACACCTTCTTACATTAACAATTTATTAAAATACTACCTCATTCTTTCTAGTTTAGATTCCTCATAGCAGCAGAGGTCAGCAGAAGTAGGTTAGCACAGACCCGGTGGAAATGGAACACCAGAGCCTGCAAGAACATTGTTATTTCTACCGATAGACTTCAGTCTGAACAATTCAGGGGTAGAGAGAGAAGAAATGTCTAATTCAGGAGCTTCTAAACAATTTAAGGTCTTCAGAAAATCCAGACCCAAGCTTCTAAAATAAACTTAGAGAAGGGTTCTGTGATAAGTCACTTCTTTCTCTCTACTTCTTACTTTTTGTCATACACACATATGCTGGTTTTTGGTTGATGTTTGTTGTTTGGGGTTTTTTTTGTGGAGGTGAGGGGCAGGGAGAGGAGGTTATTACTATGATTTTGATTTTTTTTTTCTTTTTCAGAAACCCTGCCATGATGATAGATGGCTTTAGCAAGTTTGTGTTTTAAGCTCTTTACCCTATCATATATTTTCACTTCCTTTGCTGCACAGCAATATATACCAAGCTACTCATTACAACTTTCTAATCTCATTTTCCTCTGCTACCCTGCTGGAATACTGATTTCCAAAAGAAGAATGTATTCCCCATTGTCTTTTAAAACTTTCCAATTCTTCTCATTTTAGCCACAGATTATAAAACAACACTGGTCAAACAGCTAATCAAGGAAAGTAAGATTATGCATATTCATACTACATCTCAGTGAAGACAATAAATGAAACATAATTGCAGAATCACTCAACAGATTTGATGTGATTAAATCTCTTACAAGACTATGTCTGAGGAGCAGCAATTATCCAGTTATGATTGCTGTGAGAACACAGGATAAAGTATAAAAGATACAATATGTTCACTTTAAGGTAAGCACAGCTTTCTCACTAGCATACAGAGTGCAGAAAAACATCTCTGGAGAAATACAGACTGGTACAGCCTGGTGCAGCAGTACATCTCAGCCAGCTGTGTGGCAAGTGGAATTTAAGAGAAACGTGATATGTTGAAAAAACAACTAGGATTAGGTGTTCAAATTATCCTACCAATCTAGTTCAATAGCACATTTAAGTACATTTTAAAAACCACTGACAGTACTATGAAGTTTATTTTTTAAATAAAAATTAGCTATGCAGTAACTGTGTATCTTCTGTATTTGCAATGAGCTAATAAACAGTACAATTATACATCTACTTTAATGAAGATTCATGGTTCTTTTGGTCACAAAAACACATTGGTGCTCATATGACACCATCAAAGAGAGGAACACTTTGATGTATTACGGCAGTATGATGCATTGCAGCAGTATGTCACTAAGGAGACAGGATTTGGACAACGCATCATGTTAAATGCATCATCAAAGAACAATCTTTCTGATGATAAACTGCCAGCTGGCAGAAAGTGAGATCCAGTTAGGTTTGCTTTCAGAGACACTTCAGTACTGCATGTTTTCAAAAGAAAATAGGTTAACAAGGAACTTAACTAAGGCTAACTGATGTCATTATTCTGAAACAGCTTCTTTCCATAAAGTGATGGCTTCTGGGATTATACCAAAGAAGAAAAGATGAAAAATTTTTGCAGCTGATTATGAAGCCAGAAGAGGACCTCATTACCCTGCATAATTTATTCACTATCTATGCACAGTATAAATTACTTCAGAAGTAGCAAAATCCTAGCAGCTACTTCAAGGTGTAGAGGACAACAGTAGCCAAGTTGTTACCATGAAAAGATAACCTTCTATGCCATCACTTTACCTGTGAATCTGATCAGATCCGCACACAATGTACATCTGGGAGAACTACCATGCTAATTTTATTTAGAATATGCAATCATTCTTGGGACTCTATACTCTTCAGATATTTCACAGTTTAACCCCAGCCAGTAACTAAGCACTACAGAAGCACTTGCTCACCCCTCTCCACAGTGGAGAGGAACAGAAAAAACCCACATGGGTTGAGATAAAGGCAGTTTAATAGGATAAAAAACGGTAATAAAATATTAAAGAAATAAATATTACTATTACTGCTACCAATAAAAACAATAATACAATAACAAAAACAACCTACTGATGCACAAATGCAATTGCTCACCACACACGAAACAAACCTGATGTGCAGTCTGTTTCCAAGCATAATCCCATCTCCTGGGACCTACCCCAGTTATGTCATTTTGATGCAGCCCAGGATAGGGTTGGCCTTCTGGGCTACAAGCACGCATTGTCGGCTCGTGTCAAGCTTCTCATCCACCAGCACCTTCAAGTCTGCAGGGCTGCTCTCTATCACTTCATCTCCCAGCCTGTATTGGTGTCAAGGATTGTCCCAAGACAGGTGCGGGACCTTGCACTTTGTAGAACTTCACCTCCTCATATATCATTAGGATTAATTAGACAGGAAGACGCTAATGCAAACTAATACCCTTGTGTACATCAACCACCTCTCCAGTTCAGTCCCCCAGGTGTGAATAGACAGCATAGACCAGGTAGCAACAACCTCAGTTATGAATGAGTTTTACATGTAAACAAGCTTGAGGTTTACAGCATCAAGCAAGCAATGTACAAGCTGAACACAGCAGTACTATTCCTTCAACAAATACTTACCTTTGTACTGACACTCAAAGCTTTTTTCAGCTGTACAAACTGTATGACTGAACTGATGATACAAAAAAGTAATTAAAAAAAGAAAATTAGGAAGCAAGTTCTATGGATATGTAGCTAACTTCCTAAATAGCATTATTTTTTACTGCTTACACTTAATCCCTGAAAATTATTCTGTCAAATTGTAAATATTCTTTGCAATCCAGTACTGATTATTCACTCATTTTTTTCAAGCAGAATAAAATAAATAAAACCTGGTTTTAACTGTGCAAGAGCAACTCTTGCACCCAGAATATGTGAATTCTCTGCATTTATATAGGATGACACACACAGAGCCACTTTCTTGGGTATTCTCATAAATGTTTCTGTCTTCTGATCCAGCTACCAGCAGACTGATGTTAAAAAAATAAGACAACGTGGAAAGACTGTTTTGGTATTTTAAAAGTTGCTGTTTGTATAAGAGTTTAATCCAAGAAAAGCTAAGGACAGCAAGATTTCATATGAGATACTGAGATGGTCCCAGAAAGTGTTGCTTTATGAGATAAGTAATTTGAAAGTAGCACTAGCAAGTAGAGCAAGGCTTACCATATCTGTCAAAGGTATCCAAGAGACAAGAACTAAAAGGAAGATTTTATTTTGTCACACAGTTTAGAACAAGATGGACTAAGATCATCACAGATAACACCTAAAAGTTACTTATTCCTTCAGTGCAAAGTGAAAGAAATCACAGTATCAAGTAAATCAGGAGTTCACCAGTGCATCTAGAAGTAACTTCAAAGACTAAAATAAAATATCTGTGGCCTATAAAAAGGATTGTTTTAATATTGTATTGTTTTATGGTCAGAATGCCCAGTGTATTTCAGATTACAATCTTATCAACCTGTTCAAACAATTCTTTTTTGTTCTGCATGTCACAGTTCAGCACCTTGTTTAAATTTATGTGTAAAAATTCTTTGAACTGAAGACCCTTTGCTGTTCAGCCTAAGAATCCATTCATATAATAGCAGAATGCAGGTGTGCATTTTTTTTCTGAATCACTGGAAATTAGAGAACATCATTCAGCTTCTACAATTAACTGAAGTGACACTAAGATCTTTGCAACCATAATGATGGTGATGGGAATATATTCAAACAGGAGTTTATATTAGGTAGCACATGGTTTAGGATGCACTGCAATGATAATCATCTGCTAAAATTTCAAAACAACAGCAACATAAACCAAAAAGACTCCAACAACATGTGACAGAAAGACATCAAAATAAATTAAATTCTCCAACCTTATTTATTGCTGATGATATTCTGCAGCAAGTAGGAGCTTTGCTTCACAATGTAGCAGAGTTTCAGTCCCTTCATTAGGGATGCTTTTTCCTGAGCCTTTTACTCCATAATAGTTCCTTACTAATACAGTATTTGGCTCTGCAATTCATTGAATTCACTGATATTATTCATGGGGATAAGGACGGCTCAGATAAGTGAAAATTGAAAGCAGTCCCTTACTTTGTCAAACTCCAGGAGTACATTGGACTATTCTCTGAAATCCTAATTGATGAGTTTTATTATCAGTCTGAAATTGTTTGTTTCTTAAATTCACACCAAGGACAATGATACATTCTTGGTTAGACCTTTTACGCAGAACTGGAGGACTGAAAGAAGAGGAAACAATTTGTTTTCCTTTTATTTTATCCTGTGTGAACTTTAGATTTCTTCCAAGTTAAGCAATGATTTAAAAGCCTCAGGCAACATTACACCAGTTTTTATAATTAACAGTTCGTAGATAAATCCTGTAGAGTCCAGTGTGAAAGAATTAAGTACAAGGTCTTCTTGAGTTTGATTTCTTTTCATGCTGCTGCCTGGATTTCCACACTGATCCAAAGCTTATGGAAATAACACAAGTGGTTTTTTTTTCATGTTCAGTAGGTTTGCCTAATGTCCTACAGGCAATGCTTGATCATTCCCATGAGCAGAACAGCATCTACAGCATCAATAGATATCAAATATAATCAATGCACTCTTTTAAAAGAAATATTATGGCTTCGTAAATGTAATTGGATGACAGCTGTGTTAAATTCAGGGATGTTAATCAAGCAGTGTTCATACTAGGGAGGCCCAGAAAGATGAATATGAATTACACAATCATTTTGCTGCCCTGTATATAAACTGGAGGAGAACCAACATGTCTGGAGTGTCACAGAATGCTTGTCTCTTCTATGCTCTACCTATAGCTGCTTGTAAAGCACAAAAATTGCATGGTTCTACTGGAAAAAGGAAATCTAAGAGCTGTGTCAGTAAAGGTGTTTAACTTATCTTTTAAATGTACCTAATACTGGAGAAAATACAGACATTAAACAAATACATACGAAGTCGAAGAACATCAAACCAAATATTTTTCCATGCTTCACAGAAAATAAAAAAAGCTATCAAAGGCAACAAGCCTTGACACTTGAAAATCTTACATGGTTCCCTCAGCTACCAAAATCAGTAATTTATATTTAACTGAAGCATAACTTGTCCTCATCTGATTTACATACCAGAAAAAAAATTAAATAAGCCCAGTTTTTATTTCAACACATCAAATGCAAGGTCAAATATTTTCCTTGATAGTTAGTTCTCCTGCTTAATTGTTCTTCCATAAACAATGTCTAACATAACTTTAGGTGACGCTTCATTAATAGCCATTTGTTTCAGTGGAGACAAAGGAGATGGCCAACCTCTTCTCAGTGGCCTGTGACGACAGGACAAGGTGCAATGGTCACAAGTTGGACCACAGGAGGTTCTGCACTAATGTGAAAAAGAGCTTCTTCATGGTGAGTTATGGAGCCCTGGAACAGGCTGCCCAGGGGGGTTGTGGAGTCTCCTCTGGAGATATTCAAGACTCATCCGGACCACTACCTGTGTGACCTGCTCTAGAGAACCTGCTTTGGCAGGGGGGTTGGACTCAATCTCTTGAGGTTCCCCTTCCAACCCCTACAGTTCTGTGTGATTCTTTCCGCACTGGAATAAATAGCCTTTTAAAACTCATTATTCAGTCATATTTGAGGAAATACATAGGTAAGGAAATTCTTTCTCACTTAGTAAAAGCATATTTTTCAGTATTTTGAATAAATTAGGAATAGTTTTCTATATTTTTTTCTGCATGCTTTAGCTAAAAAAAATCCATCATTCTCAGAGGATAGAAATATGACCATCAGCAGAGCAGAACAGAATACTTGCATGGTATTATTATTAATTTTGTAACTATTTTTAAAATGTGACCACTCATTTCTTATAACCAGCATAAAGAATTATAGATAAGGAACTGTGGGTTTGGGGTTTTTTCACAGGTTTTTAGCTTGGAGTTTTTAAATCCATATACTAAGAGATCCTCATTTGGTTTAGGGGATTTTTTTCCCTTTTTATAGTCCTATCAATTTTGTCTATTCATATTCATTACCTACAACAAGTTTTATATAAATAGATTTCTATCTAATACCTCTTTTTCACAATTTTTCTCTACTCCTTAGTTTCAGTGTTGGAAACTGGAACATCCAACAGATTAGAAGAGCTTCTCAGCAAAATTTTGTTGGTGAGCATGAATTCCCTGTGTTTTTAAAAGTTAAATCCTCCTTAAAGAATTTCAAAATTCTATTGTCTCCAGATTTCTTTTTTGCTTGATGTGTCAAACATGCTTACTGATAATTAGTAGATAATATTTGCCTAGTCTTGTTCTATTTATATAGTCCCCATTGGAATTCTTTTAATTCAGCAGTATTTTTAAAAAAATTCCATGCAATGTTGTAGAAACTTTACAGAATTACAGGCAAATTATAGGTATACTATTACTCTCACCAGTTAACAGCTAATGGTACATTTCCAGTTCCTTAGATAATTCAGAAACATCATATCTGTAATAGTTCTTAGACATAATGGACTTGACAGAGGAAAATAGACAATGTACTTGATTTATTCTGTTGAACCCCCCCAAAAATTTGATCAAGAAATATATCAAGCACCGAGTTTTGTCCAGTTATCATCTTTGGACCAACAAGGAAGTAAAACGTATTTATTAAGCTTTGAAGAACTGGAGAGAGTCCAATGGAGGGCTACAAAAATGATTAAGGTATAGGGGCATCTCTCATATGATGAAAGCCTTGAGAGCTGTATCTGCTTAACTTGAAGACTGAGAAGGAATCTTATCAATGCTTATAAATGTCTAGAAGGTATACAACTACAGGAAGGTGATAGACTATTGTTAGTGTCACCCAGTGTCCGTAAAATGACACGAAATTGAACACAGGAAGTTTCATCTCATTATAAGAAAAAAAAACTTCTTTACTCTGAAGGTGACAGAGCACTGTCCCAGGCTGCCCAGACTGGTTGTGGAGTCTCCTTCTCTGGAGACATTCAAGACTTGCCTGGACACAATCCTGTGCAACCTGCTGTAGCTGATCCCGCTTCAGCAGTGGGGTTGGACTAGCTGATCCCTAGAGGTCTTTTCCAATCACTACTGATCTGTGGATCTGTGGATCTGTGAAATATTTTAACATACACTGGAGTTAAACTAGATCTTCAAAAAACAAAATGGTTATATTTAGCAAGTGAAATTCACACACTAACTCTAAAGCAATATTCCAGTTTAAGGAGCCATTGCATTACTTAGACCATATTAACTGTGTAATTGTCTCTCTGAGCCACAGCAGGTCTTGCTTACACCACCTATTCAGCACTATTTGTTGTCAAATCAGCAAAATACTGGTGGAAGATTGACTTCTGCACTCGGCTGATACAGCTTTGCAGTTTTAGTACTGCTTCTAAGAAAGCCTCATCAGCCAAAATAGTATAATACTGATAAATTTAACTTATATAAATTGTTTGTATAAATAATAAACCTCACCATTTTTATCAAGTTATTCATTGCCAAAATCCAAAATTCCTTTGATAATTTTGTTTACAACAAAGTTTGCCAATGTCTTACATCATGATATGCATTTTAAAAAGATAGTAAGACATTAGAGAGATATAACCTAATATGACTAAAGATTTAAGTGATGTGAAAGCATGAAAATTAAAGAATGTAGCCACTTAACCCAAACGATGGTCTTCTCTATTTAGATAAATATTCTGTATATATAGAAGTGATTACCAAGTGCAACAGTACCCATGCAAGAATGAACAATAAATACAAATTTCTCACATTTCTACAAAGCAAAGAGTCTATAAAAAAAAAAAAAACAAAACAAACAAAAAAAACCCAAACCAAAACCAGACATACAACATGTCCAAAGGATTGTGGAGAGCAGAAATGAAGACAGAGACTGTCATGTAGTATAGACCTCCAATGACTCTCCCAGGGACAGAGTATTGTGTCATCCTCCGAGTCACCTCCAGAAAGCCAATGGAGCACCTACACCTTTCCTGTTGTGCAGCAACCTTTCTCAATGTCATAAACCACCGAGCACTGCACTGACTTTCAAATCTGTAACCTTGCCACTTATTTGGATTGTGCAGTTGTTAAAATCCTTGAAGCAGCAAGGATGTAATTCAAATTTTGCTGATGCTGGGAGGGAGTTACTCCAAATAGATGTCAGTTCAGGTCTCAGCTTTATACTAGACACTGAATATTCTTTGGCTTTTCTCCTAGTTCACGAATATGTTATTTATATTGACTGATGTGCACAAATATGCTGTAACTATTTTCAAAAAGTGTGTTGTTTCTAAGATAAAGACAAATAAAATACCACCACCTAAGAAAATGAAATGTCTGAATTGCCATTAGAAACCATTTCTTATAGGGATAATTATGCTATTCATTATATTCACATTTTCCCAACAGAATTCACATTCCACACACCTGAATATCCTGGAGATATCGCTCTCTACAATACTTCAAGACAAGTTCAAAAAAGCCCTCAGACTGACTTTATCAGCTGAAATTCACAGCTCAGTTAATAACTTATGAATAGGAGCCCAGTTTGAATAAGAAAACAATTCATTATCACAGCATTTTTTATATATTCTGATTGTGATTACAGAGTAGGTCGTTTCTCAAAATGTCAGACGGTTTCTGTGGGTATCGCCCTTTAACGCAACAGTTTCTTATCAAAATGAGAATGACACAAGATGCACTCTGTCTTGTGTGACTTTGAACCTCAAAGTAACTCATTGAATTGAGCAAATAAAGAGCGGTGGGTACTTTGTACAAGACTTATTCCTTTGCTAAAGGAACCTACCTGACTGTTGGTTCTCTAAAACTTTTTGAAATAGTGAACTACTAGCAGAATTATTATGTGCAGACAAAATGCACCTAAAAATTAACTACTCTGCTTTGTCTTTTTAGCACTAATAATTTCACATAGCCAATAAAATCCTCCACAGAAACTCCAGGGAAAATTTTGCACTGCTGAAGTTATGAAATTATTTTATCAAATGGTGAGTTAGATACAGAATTCAGAGCCAGTGATGGCACTGGCAGATGCCTCCATTTCAGTGCTATCTTTAAATCTTCCTGAGTTCTTCTTGACTAGTTAAAACACAATTCCCTGAGAAAATTAATCAAGTCAGGGTGCCATATGTGATAAAGCATAAATTTAAAAATTTATGTAATATAATCCAAAAAGCTGCAGTTAGAGGAGAAACACTAGATGTTACTCACTTATTGTGACATTGTTATTAAAATTCTGCAGGCTGTGAACATGTCAGGTTAAGAAAATACTCCTCTCTGTTCAAAACTACAGTGGGTTGTGTTTTCACTAAGCATAATGACTTGTGGTCATTTGTGTTTAAATTATGTTACTACAAATACAGAGAAAATATTCAAAAGTTGCTAGCAAGCTGAAGTAAATAACGATTTTAAGGTTCAAGAAGAGATGATTCAGTTTAACATCACAAAGGGTCATAAAAATGTATAATACATTTTATAATATTATACTAAACTAGCATACACTACTGTTCTTGGAAGATTGCTAGCAAATTTAAAAAAAAACCTGGGATAGCAGATTTTGAGCTGGAAATATATTGGTTCTTATAATTTTAACTAAAAGCAGAACTAACATATTCAAATGATGCTCTGAAAATTCATCTGTGAAACCACTGCCAGCTGTAACTCCTATGTCCACAAGATTTTGTCTGCCAAATGCAGTCACACACACCTGTGCACGCATACACAATGAATTTAAGAGGACTGTAATTCAAAGCCTATTAAGGCAACTAATTTCAGATTTCACACACGCATTCTCCTTGGGAGCAAGACAACACAGAAGAAATACTAGGCTAAAAAGCCCACGATGAAGATCAAAGGCAGAATTATAAAGATTATTTTCTTAAAATTTCCTGTGTGAATCAGAACTGTGACTGCCATAACTAAAAGAAGCTTACACAAGTATGTTTCACCTTAATGTTACTCTTCATTCATTCAGACACATATTTTCCTGAGATCCTGAATCGTGCACTTTCATTAACCAGCCCCAGAAACTCACATGCCCACAACAATCCAAGAGAACAACGTTAAGAATATTCTTTTTGTTTTAGTGAATCTCAAAGTGCAAAGCATTGAGAACCGAAATCTGATTACACTTGTGTTACCTGCTAAACAATTCCCAGGAGTAATGAAATCTCAGGGTGGCATCAGAGAGCAGACTCCCAGTTGGCCAGAAAAATATTCTATCATTTAATAAACACATTGGTAAAATAACCAGATTAATGAACTATGTCTAATTCACTACCTTAATGATTATAACAATACAGTTCACGAGGTTCTAAACAAAGCCTGTTGTAATGTTGGTGAAAGTTTGTCAGACTGAAAGGTGTATAAGGACTGTAGAAATGGGATAAAAGAAACATCAAAAATATTGTTGGCCTGATTCAGTTATTTAAATATATTATTTTGCATTTCACTTATGAACTGTACTACAGATAGGAATGCAAAAGGTATATAAAATTTGGAGGATGACAAAACTTCCAGAGATTGTCCATGAACAGATCTAAAATTTACTACATCCACTTGTTTATTGTTTTCTCTAGTTTTTTTCATATTTCACACCAGTGTGCAGTTCTCTTCCTGGGAGATATTTATTCATAAATATCATCTGTAAATATTTTTAAAATTCCTTTGTCCACCAAGTCCATTCATTTTCTTTTTTCTTATCTTAGCTCTCCTGCTTTCATACTACAGTAATTTATCATTTCTTTGTTTGAAACTTATCTAGTGCTTGGCTTAACATTCTGCATTCACCATAACAGGTTGGTATTCTGCAAAAAAATGAGTTTTGTTCATTGCCTAACTTAGTTTAGATCAAACTCTGTATTCTTCCAAGAGCTGTGTATTTTTTTATTACAACTCACTATGACCTTGTCTTTGTGGAGAACTTACTTGGTGTGGCTCTATTTCTTTTGTCATGTAAGGAATATTTGTTTCAAATAAGAAGAGATAACTGGTTCTCCTTATAAAGAATTAAAGAATAGGGCCATTACAGTTCAAAATGACACATCTATGTTCTTGAACACAGGAGTGGAAAAACACCTAGTCAAGGTCCCTGCAAGCACAGGTATCTATATACAACATTTTAAGACACTGCCTCTACAACTGGTTCAGAAAAGTCCTCTAAGCATCACAGATGGCACGTTTCATGATAAAGGTGCCATCTGATATCATGTGTGTTGCTTGTTAATTACATCAAGTGAATGCAGGATGGGACCAAGGTACATACATTGTTTAAACACAGAATCACAGACTAGTCCGGGTTGGAAGGGACCCCAAAGATCATTGATTTCCCCCCTGCCCAACACACAGGCAGGGCCACCAACCTCCAGGCCTGCATCAAGACAAGGTTGCCCAGGGCCCCATCCAAGCTGGCCTTGAACACCGCCAGGGTTGGACATCCACCACCTCTCTTGGCAGCCCGTTCCAGCACCTCACCACTCTCTCAGTGAAGAACTTCCCCTTGATATTCAATCTAAACCTTCCCTCCTCCAGCTTCAATCCATTTCCCCTTGTCCTACCACTATCTACCTTTGTAAAAAAATTATTCCTTTCCTGTCTAAACACTCCCTTTAAGTCGTGGAAGGCTGCAATGAGGTCCTCCCGCAGCCTTCTCTTCTCCAGGCTGAACAAGTCCTGCTCCCCAGCCTGTCCTCATAGGGGCGGTGAGACAGCCTCTTCATGGCCTCCTCTGAATTCTCATCAACAGCTCCACCTCTCTCTTGAACTGTGGGCCCCAGATATGGACTCAGTAATCCAGATGGGGCCTGCTAAGGGCAGAGTAGAGAGGGACGATCCCCTCCCTGTCCAAACTCATTAGGTTCACAGGGGTCCACCTTTCAAGTGTGTCCAGATCCCTCTAGATGGATTCCTTTCCTTCTCCTGTCCAAACTCATTAGGTTCACAGGGGTCCACCTTTCAAGTGTGTCCAGATCCTTCTAGATGGATTCCTTTCCTTCTGTTGTGTCAACACACAGATGAATATTTTCTTTCAAAATGCAAATAAGGTCAATTCTTCCTTTCAAGTCCATACTGTTTCTGGTTCTACAATTGTTAATTGAAGCATAGATTTCTTCCAAGCAATTATTGTGACTTTAAAAGCTCAAATTAACAAGGCTAGTTCAGTTGCACATCTGAGGTAATCATGACATCTATACTCCAGACCAGCAGCTAAGACATTCAAAATTCATTTATTTCATGAATGTTGCATATCCAATAGTCTTCATAGTTTTATAACTTGTTAATCTTTTAGGTCTTTATCTTTCTGTAATTATGGATTTTATTTGACACAGTGTTTTTTTCCAAAAATGGTAGCAAACACTGAAAACAACAGAGCCATAAACCTCCTGATTAATTCCCTGGAAACATGCAAGGTCATATTGGATGGGGCTTTGGGCAACCTGGTTTAGTGGAGGGTGTCCCTGTCCCTGGCAGGGGGGTTGGGACTAGATGATCTTTGAGGTCCCTTCCAACTCTAATCATTCGATGATTCTATGAATTTATGGCACTCTCTTTGAAACACTACTCTAAATTATTTTCCTGCTTTATACCCACTCACACTTTATGATGACAGCTTAGCTCAAAATCAAATACAATAAAATGAAAAGGAAACAGATTTCATATGTCAACTTCATGAAATAAGAAGATTAAAAATCCCCATCAGCAATCAGGTTTGGGTTTTGGTTTTCTTTGCCTCAGAGCTTTGGGAAACAGAAGACTCAGCCATTCTATCAGAAACTAGAAAGATAGTAATTGACGGTGCCAACCAGAATGGCACTTTCAAGAGAGGGGGTGTTAGGGAAAGCACACCTCTTGGCCATCATGTTAAAAAGAAGCACACCTGATGCTAGAATCTACTGAGAGAATGAATGGCTTATTTCTTTGGCCAGCTGCAAGAGGAATTTAATGCCCAACATTAAACCTGAGAGTGGCCAAGAGGTCAAGAATCCCACTTTTCTGTTAACACCAAAAAAAAAAAAACCCCAAAAAAAAAACCCCAAACCAACACCACTCAAAAACCCAAGACTCTGGATTGTACCTGGTCTAAATCACAGTAGTCAGTAAGATCAGAAGGAGGAGCATTTTATTTGGCAGATATACTGAATTAATAACTTCCTTGATAGAACTCTGGGCCAGAAAATACACAACAGGTTCATTCTTCCACCCATGCCGTAACATGATGGGAACATCTACAAACCTAAAATTTTTAAAGCAACATATCCACACCTCTCTCATATACAGTCCTCCATAAATAAAATGTTTTAGCGAGCAAATTGTTCTTCTATAATTTCCATATGGAAGAACTGTTTCATGCAGTTCAACAATAGGAACATTAAACTATACATTAATGGATATCTGTAGCCTCTAGGAAAAACACCGAATATCAAAATATATACCACACTAGCACATTTGATATCTCTTGGTGCATATTAATTAAAGTAACTCTTCATACAGTATCCTCTCCATACTATAAAGACAATTTTCTCTTAATATTCTGAAATGCTGGTAGATTCTTATAATAATTAAATACATTCCAGCAATGCTGCACAACTATGTCACAATTTGAATTTTCACATATTGCATAATTACAGTTTAATCCTCTGGTGCTCAGATCTAGAAGCACTCGGTAGGAGTACTTTTTCAAGATTGGTTCATTAAAAATATAATGAACCTCACCATGAAAATTGCATTATTTTTTTACTCTTGCCCATGCAAGATTTTGATACTGCAGCTATGATTATATCACTGCATACACATACTGAAAAACAGAGGGGTTTATCTAACATTGTGTGGAGAGATCTGGCCAACACCTCCTCCTACTGTCTGAACTGGAGTAACATACTCTGTTCCATAATTCTCACAAGCCATTCTGAATCCATGTTCTGCTTTTCACATAACAGATTCACCGGTTACCAATTTTATAAAACACAGATCTGTGTGCTTGAGTCCATTTATAATGGTAATACCTCTGCATATATTTATGTGGTGACAATATGTGATTAAAAGCAAGAAAAACACAGAGTACTTAAAAATTAGTTCTCATTCACTCTTGAAATGTTTTGTTCCACATCACAAGGTCGTTATTTGTGAGCAGAGAAGTAGGTTTGCCTTGCCATATTTAGATTTGCTTTTACAATTGATCCAATCTCTCAACTGAGAAACTTGGTACTGATGAGAGACAAAACCAGCATTCCGATAACGTAATTATTGTCACGTACTCAGAAGTCAAGGAGCCCAAGAAAAATGTGTATACATTCATTTAAATACCACACAAGTAAACCTAGCAATTTATCTTTCAAATAAGCTCCTGAAAGCATGAAGAGAAAGTCAGAAAGAAAGTTATATACAACAATCAGAACGCAACAGCTGGGGTCAATGAGATCTTGAGTTTAGTGTGGAGCAGAGAAGAAATGCTTCCCTTTATTCTCATCCAGGACAAAAATCCATTAGAAGAATCTAATGTCTGTGAACACTCCATCCACTTGCACCTGTGAGGATCATTCCTAACACTGTTCTCCAGGGATGCCACATTTACATAAGAAGGTTTGCATATGTACACCTGAGCCAGATAGAAATTACCCCCAGAAAACACCTGAGCAGCCCAAAGTGAGAACAAGCTCATGGAAAGAGACAGAGGAACATCAGTGCAAATAGCTCACAAATATCTGCCCCAGCAAGCAAAAGGGTTGTTGCTTTTCAAGCCAGAAGAGAATTTATGACACTTAGTTTCAAACCAGGTTTCAGTAATTAAAACTAGATGGGTATATGGAAAAGTATTAGCCCAACTACATATAACATCTAATTCAACACAGCTCGATTACACTACATTCATATATAGAATATGATTTACAGTTACATTCCCACCAAAATCTACTAAAATTTATCTGTACAAGTCTAGATCATTCATCACAATCTGAAGGTTTGCAGAGTAAAAAAAAAGACCAGAAATTATTTTTAAAAAATTGTTTTCCATGAGAAAACTGAAAGAACAATGGGAATTAAAGGGAGATAAAAAAAGGAGTGAGAGGAAATTATTCAAGATTACAGAAAGGAAAATACTCCAAACTGTAACCTTGCATGACAGGGCCATAAAATGTTGAACACTGTTCAGCTAAGTAAAGACAAAAGAGGAACTGTAAAGAAACCACAACAAAAATCCATCCTTTACAACCCTTTTTAACTGTCCCTGTAAAAAAAATAATGCTGCTATTGTGTCCCATTTAAATCGTGTTAAATAGGAATGAACATTTAAAGTGCAAATCACCTGTAAAAGATACAGATAGTACAGCAGAGAGAGATCAGAACTGACTGTTGACCAGAAACAGCATCTGCTGCTACTGTTATCCATGTTCATTTGCAGCCTGCATTTTTAATGCTTATCAATTTTTTAACTGATCTTTTTTTTTCTTACTGCTGTTGTAAGATTCATGAAAGATGGAAGAGTTAAAGAGGATTAATTTTCTTTGAATTAGATTCAGCTGAGAAGTCACAGCAGTGTCAGTTTCTCACATCTTGCAAAGCTATTTACCTTCCTGGTGTTTTGGCTTCATTTTTCCCCCTCCCTCTTAAGGGAAGTCTTGCAAACACCCATCATGCTGACTGTTTGAAGTAGAAAGCTTTTTTGGTAACTTAACCATCATTACATGCCTGTCAGCTGTGCTCTACGTGATACTCGAGTTCTTTATCTGATTTTATTCTTTTCCTAGGTCTTTTGAGTCTCCTTGAAGGGAAACCTTTGCTACTACCCATGAAGTGCTTGGATGATTGCATCAAGCACTCCAGCCTACTTCCAGATGAAAAAGCCTCAAGTGTCAATAGATTTACAGTGTTGCTCTCTGGTCAACTGAAAGAGCATATCATCCAAAATATTTGGCTCAGAAAAACTTCATTCACTTCCTACCAGCGTTTGGTCTAACTTCAAATTAATTCAAGGCCATGGTCATCATGCATAAGAACTGGCTAGCCATTTTGAGCAATCCAGTGAGACATTTGGGAGTATCTAATTGTATCTCAGCTTCAGGGAATGCTCAACAGAGAGCCTTGTCAAACCTGGCTGAACTAGGGCTAAAAAGTGAAAGTGTCTGGGAATCACATCAGCTTCACAAAACCAAACATCAATGTCAGTTTAATAATTCTCAGGTTCATTTGGGCATTGGAGAAGGAGCACAAGTTGATGCTGTTCTCATAAGAGATATAATTTAAATTAAGCATAGTTCATTTGCAGGGATTTTATGCCATTTGGAAGTGAATATTTCCTTAGTACATGAAAATTGATATTTTTATATATATATATTTAGTAACTGTGTTTGTGAAATACATCTTCATAAACAGGACAAATAAAACACTTCCAATGAACGCAATCACAAAACTGGATCAGAGATACCAGACTTTATTCTTATCTGTGCTAAATATTTCTGCACATCAGCAAAGAAGGGAAACAAGAAAGAAGCACACCATGTATTCTACATTTGCCACCAATTTCACTCTCAGCAGGGACAATTTCTCTTGGAATTCAGAAAGCATTAGCTATACTGCGGAACTTCAGAAAGTGGAAATCCAAAATTAAATGTGTTCTGTTTCTTTCCAGTGATTTGTCAGATTTTTTTCTTTTAAGCACCCACTCAGAATGCAATAATGAGACTGAACAGGACATCTATGTAAATGAGGTATGCAGTTTGTTGAATTATTTACATAAGTGTTATGCCATATTTTCTCCAGTCTCACTGAATCCTTATAGCATCAACCAACATGTAAAAGACCATAAAATCAGACTGATTGCATAGAAAACACATGTTCTCACAACCATTTACAATTTGTGTTACAATAGAGTTCACCAAAAACTAATGAGGCCCCACTATGTTGTGCAGTGTATGCATAGTAAGAAGAGTCTCTGATTGAAAACAGAGAAATTCACACCAAGATAGTGAGTGATTGGGATGCTCATTAAAGACTCGAAAGACACACATTAGAACCTTAAGACCATGTCCTTCATATAAACCAAATCTGCATATAGGAATAAAGTTTTGAATCTCTAATTTGAGGGGGAGGGGGAGCATACCTAGGTTTGGAGACTAAGTTGCCTGTTGGTTAACTTAGTTTTCACATTTACCATAGAAACAACCTCTCTGTGATGTCTACAGGGAGAAGTGAGGGGGACAGAGGAAAGGTGGAATGAGGACAAACACATGCTTTCTTACCCAGGTACCCCTGAATAAACCATCCATAATTTCCAAGACATGCTGCCACCCCTGTAGCAAAATAACATTTCTCTACATTTTTTTACCAAAAAATCTGTAAATCAAGCTTACTTGTATGAATACAAATTAACATGATGTTAAATACTTTTAAAAACCTACTTAAGTATTGAAATGCTGAACACACCAAAGGTCAAATATACATGCACAAAGAAGTTAAAGAAACCTATTGGTTTCCTTTAAACTTCAGTGTCAAGCTGGTAAGAGTTATACAGCTGGGCTAAGAGATGAAGTTGCTGTCTTTCAGTCCAGTGGCCACACTGATAGACTTGTAAGGGAAAGCTGATAGATAATTGATGCTTTGGGGCCGTACCCATATGAGCGATAGATATATTGGTGCCTTAATGTCAACAGGACTCTTCTTGCAACTCATTTCTGTCACAGGTTTGGTCTTCTGCATGCAGGTATTTTGTCACTTGGGAATTAACAGCAACCCTGAGTACCTGTGCAACAGTGACCTACTGTGGACTGTAGCCTGTTTACAGAACTATCTGCTCAGTTGTCAGTACATATCCTATCAGTTTGGTAGCTAAACTAAAAAATAATAAAAATTAGTTAAGGTAAATAAAAAGTGAAAAAAATTTAGATTTTTCTTAAAACCAGCTATTTTTGAGACAGAAAAAGAAATTATTTAAAAAAAGCCACCTTACTAAATCTTTAAGGAAATTTATCATTTGCTCTGTATTATTATTAAATTGAGCATTTTGTCTATGTTTTTCTTTGTTTCTGTGTGTGGATGATTTGAAGATTTATGCAGAACTCACCAGCTCAAAGAAAACACGGTAGAATACATCTAGCTTCCCCCTCCTTTCCAGTTAGGAATATGTTTAAATGAGCAATCATTCACGTTTTTAGTGTAATCTATAATATCAGTACAGATCACTGTACACTCACTTCTGAACACACTACAAGGAAGATTAATAAATTTAAGTCCCTCTTTACTGTCAGACTAATGAATTGAAACTTAATGGAATATCAAGATCAGAAATAGGTATACTCATTTTCATAGACATTCAGATTGCACAACAGGTCAAACCTAACACCGCCCTTCAATTTATATATCCTAGGCTGGTGAATAAGACTCTTATTTCTTTGGAATCAGAATGTTTCTCTAACTCCATAGGATATTATCCTTTAATAAGTGTTAATAAGGTTAGTTTCATTATTAGTATTATTATTACTATAGCTATTATTATTTGTACATGCTTTTATTGCAATCAGACACCATGTCACTCTTAATTTTACTTGGATAATCAGTCAAATGTCAAGAACTCACTCATGCACTCATATCACTCTCCTTGAACAGTGACAAATAGTAAGGCATTTACCGAAAAGCTGTCCTCGTTCCTCTTTGATCCCATATTCCATCAGTCAGACATCTCCTTGGTAAGTCTAAAAAGAATCCTTAATTATCAAGTAACAAGAAATTTCAGGTGTTCAGTTAGCCACCAGATGAAGCCCTCACGGTTTTAAGATGCAGTGGAAGCATATGGCCATTAACCAAGAAAAACGAGTACAAGTTCTGTAAAGCAGATACAGAACATCCTGTAAATCAAGCCAGGCGCCATATGGGAATAGACTTTCACAGGAATAAAATTACACTCTCCATGAGCTTTTAACCTGCAAAAAACAAAGTCTGTGGTTGCATCTGTATGAAGCTCTACCCATAAAACACCTGCTGACATTTTTTATGCAATATACAATTTTGTAGAAAAAACACAGGAATAATAAAAATACCACTACATCAACATTAGAATAGATTATTTTACTCCATTTTAAACAGTTTCTTGAGAATGTGACCAGTGCTTTATTTATTGGTAGGGTGCCTTTTTAAAGGAAGATTATTTCAATGTTTAGAGAAGATCTAAGTTCCAGTGTTTCCATAAGGCCCAAGCAGCAAACTGAGTGCACAGTGTTATCTCACACAACTGAGAAAGTGGGAGAAATACAGCAATTCTCTTCCCACACACTGCAACTCTAACCAAAATTTGGGATTAGAATTCTGGGAGACTTGAGCTAAAGCTAGGAGGCTGAAAGTAAGAGGAGAAGAAGAAAATCCAAGAGTTCAGAGCTTGGACATGCTGCTGCCACCACTACCAGAGAGGGATGAGGAGGTTTGAGAATGACAGCAGCCTGCATATAGGACTAACAGTTGCCTGAGAAAAGATCACTGATCTACCTTCCTTAACCTTCCAGAGGCAGCAGTAGCAAGCAGCTTGATTTTCCGTGGCCTGGTGTAGAGAAGAGGCATTTTGCTGCCAACACCACGGCCAAGCGATGTGTTTCTCATCACTATGCACACATTTTGTCGAGACCTCTCCTGGCCTTGTCCCAGCCAGCCCCACAGCTGCTCCACCCGAGCATCCTCCAGCACCTTTAGTGAGTAAGCATGAAGGCAAAGGTTAAATAATTCCAACTACTGCTCTGATTTAATATGTCCTGGTTTAAGAAATAGAACTAAGAATTCACACAACAATGCTTTGCTTGACTGTAATAGCAACAGTAAAATGTTGAATTTTTGCAGAGCGGTTTGAATCACTGTTCAGGTACTGACAATTCAATTCCTTGTGGACAGACCTGGTTAAGCACATCCTAGACATGAACAAGCTCATGTTTCAACACATCACATGTTTCACTTTCCAAAATGTAGAGCAGATGGATACCGAAATCAGAAAGGAAAAAAAAAACAAAACAAACAAAAAAAAACACCAGAAAAATTTGTGGCCAGGTTCTGCCTTTTGTTTCTCTTATAAAACCCTTTGAGAATCAAAAACATTATATAGAAATAATAGAGTGGAATTTATCCTGAGTTACTCTGCAAAGAGAGAAGTGTTTTTCCTCCATGCAGGAGAATCAAATATTTCTTCTCCTACTGAGCATTCTGTAATATTCTTTTTCATGGCTATGAACACAAAACATGTTACTGATGTCCTCTTTCTGTAATCATACAGACAAGTAGTTTAATTCAAAACACAAAATAGTGAAAAGAAATTGATTCTTTTTCTCATTTTTAGCAATTATGTGATTGTAATTTAATTTTATTTTTTCTCCCTGGCCCCTAACTCCCACTGTGAGAGTGAATACTGCTCGGTACACTGCAAGAGTAAACTGAGACCCCATGCTGCAAAAAAGCTAAATTTAGGTTTTTCTTTGAACTCTTCTCTGATGGATAGTTCATTGCTTTGCTTATTGTGAATTAGAAAACTGCAGCATTTCCTAGGGCTTTTTTTTACTTGTTAGAGAGAAATGTTTAAAAATACTATGCTGTTACTTTAAGAAAACATGAATGGTATCATATTTTTTAAGTTCCTGTAAAGAATGCTCTTTGGGCACAAAGAAGTTGGCAAAGAAAACGTGATTTAATAACACCTGATCACAAAACTAGAAAAAAAGCAATCTTACAAAAAAGTCCCCATGGTTACTTATTATCTAAATTAAATTCTGATAAAATTTTTACAAAATAATGATTTATCTAAATCAGGAAATCTTTTTCAATCCACAGTAGAAGTTCTAATGAAAAACCTTAAGGTAGTCATGCACTAAAGCCAGTAGTGCCACCTCACTGGAAGGACACATGACCTTATTTTGGAGCAGGAAAGCAAACTGTTGACTTCTACATCCCAGACACACTTGGCCAAGCAAGATACAGTTGTCTGTCTCCCAGAAGAGAGGTGAACAGTGGCTGGTGCGTTAAACACATCGCTGCAATACCACCACTCATTCTCTGTTAGTCTTGTGGCACCTGCCCATTTGACCCCAGAACTATTTTGTAAGGCAATCCTTTAGAACTACATTTCATAACTAGTGGAGCTTGTGGAGAAGACTTGAAGTACAAACCTCACTTCTGACCACATAATTCTATGTGCTGTGCTTTATTTGGACTACAAGAAGCTATACATGTAATTCTAAAGAATATGCGTATCTTTCACTTATTTCATAACCATCTCTCCAGATACTGTTAACAAGATTGTGACTTTAAACAGATTTTACAGCAAAATAACATTAGAGTTGGCAATTAGTGCGTTTTAACACACAATCTGATTTGTGAACAGGATGTTAAGTAATATGCCATCTGTTGCTCTAGATTCTAATTGTTGCACTAATTATGTATTTTTAACGGTGATCCTAATTTAGATCACACTTTATCACCAGGAAATAAAAGGCACTATTTGTTTTCATCATTTTACTGAAACACTTTGAACAAGCTCATCTATTCTAGTACAGATACGAAGATCAGATTATACTGAAATGAAACTTTTGTACTTGAATGGAGTCTGCACATGGCAGAAGCAAAGCAAAATAACATCAATAAAACAAATTCATCCTTGGGCTTCCATTTCTAGACATCACTGTTCTACCATTTGTGTCAAGCAGATCCTGTGTTTGTAAAGATACAAATAACTATTGACCCATAACATACAGTAAAAATTATCTATAGATATTACTGACTCCTTACATGCCAGAATCTATAGCAAGCCCAAAAATGGCCAGAGAACCCTCCTAGGTTAATAAAACCATTTGTCATGAAAAGAGGGAATTGCTTTGTACTATCTTTGTTGCCTTGTAGTAAATCAAAAGACACAGCTGGTCACAGCTGGAAAGCTTCTTCAAAAGAATACTCTGGAGTCTCTCCAGTTTGGAAAGTGAAACAGTTTGGCCCATTCAGTGAACATCTCTTTGTAAGGAGCACAGCCCAGACTGATCAGTCAATAGGTCAAAGTCAGTAAGGATCAGACCATAGTAACCTCTGCACAGTTTAAGAAAAAAACATTATGCTAATACTAGAGTAAGAAAAATCTTAAAAACAAACCAGACAGTTTTAAGGGTAGAATATTACCACATAATTCCTCTCAAAAGTCATGAGAGTTAATGCATGTCAGGAAGTGCCTGTACTGGCTGGGAAATATACTTATTATAAATAGCTCTATATCTCCTTACTAAAACCCTCCACTTAGTCACCTTTGCCATCACCTTACACAACCTAAAACTGTTTAGCCAATTAAAACCTTTTTTAATTGTATGACGTTATCAAAGATTTACATGTTCTGGTTAGATAAAATCTGCTTTACATTTCAGCAGTGAAATCTTGAGCTAAACATTAACAAAATAAAGAAACATTTGACCTTTGCTTCAGGCTATAAAAAAAATTTAAAATGCAGCCACAAACTGAAATGAGAACAACAGTGTGGACCTTACTGCAATCAGAAAACTGTCCCCTTCCTTATGAAGCAAGAGCAGAGGAATACGAAGGCTTAAGCTTTTCCAGATTTATATTCTTACTGTCTCCCTTCCTAAGCACACTGCACAGCCTTCCTCAATCCTTTCCACCAGCAGGAAATCCAATTTTCAGTAAAACAAACATTTTCCATATGAAAATGAGGTGATAATGAAAATACTTGAATTTATCAATAAATTAAATATCCCCAATCAGAATTGCAGCAGATAATAAAAGGAGACTCTGTTCAAACAGATGACTGGACTCAAGTAAATAGAGAGTTCTTTTTTCCCAACTGGATAAGACAGCTCAGCTAAAATACATCTCATGCCTCTGCAAAACTCTCTGAAAATTATTTTTACTGAGAAAGATTGTCCCGTTTGATCATGTGAAATAGCCTGAGCCAATCAGAAAACATAAAAATGACTAAGCGACTTTCCTATAAATTGCCAGCTTCACCTTTCAAGCTGAACTCTAGTTTCACCATTAAAAGTCATAATTTACTCATGCTGAGAGGTATTTGAGATAAGCATAGGAAAACTCAGAAGGTATCTGAGATACCACTTTGTGGTAACCATTGGTAAATGCTACGTTTGAATGGCAGCTCTGCAGGCTCAAGCTTAAAATACAGCCTGAACAGCAGCATTGCTGGCAACAAAATGGGGAGAGGAGAAATCAAACTCTGTGAGGAGTTGGGTTGAGGATGGTTTTCCCCTTCTGTCTTTTTAAAAAGGTTAAATTCAGTCAAAGGTCAAATGGAAAGCTGGAGCGATTTATAAACACTATTTATTAGAACATTTGGAACAACTAAAATCATTGTTAACTTTCTTTTGTTTCTTTCAGATTTACAGATAAAATAAACAAAGAATCACATTGTTTGGGGACAGTGAATCCCAAATTTCGTTGAAAAAAAAACCCCAAAACAAAACCAGAAACCGAAAAATAAACCCCAAACCCAACAAAACAAAGAACCCAGCACCACAACAGAGCAGTGAAATGCAACTATAAACTTGATCCAGGAAAAAGCATAAAACTTGTATTAAAAACTCCATAATCACACCTGAACATTTTGTGTCCTTACCACTTCTGTTACAACAGCTTACACACACACAGAGTCACGCACACGTCCCAGCTGGCAGGATGACAATTCTGCTTTTTATGTTGCCCAGAAGGTCCAGAGAAAGGAGACGAGGAGGCAGCAACTATAAATTTTGCATCGCAGTGACTGAAATCACAGTTGTGAGACATGGGTTCTGCTGAAAGTACTGACGCCACACAAATTGCAGCTTAGTAGCCATACTTTTTCTAGATGCTCAGGAGATATTCTGTTGATGGAGTCCCAAGAAGTAATGAGAAAGAAACATATTTATTTTACAAATTTTGTAAAGGTTTGATAAAAATAAGTGTAGAACCTTATTGCTCTACAATGTAACTATTTACTAAGGACCAAATCCTATCTGCTTTATCCACATGATTCAAACAACACAGTCAACATTTCTTTTTTTTCTTACTACAAATCTTAGACATACTCATCACTGGCTGTACACCTCTGAGAAGAAATGAGTGCTGGTGCTTTTGGCAAAATAGCAAGGGCAATGCTAGCAACACAACCTGAAAATACTAATGTAATTTCTATGCATTTACACCGGGCAGAAAGGGGTGTAATCACCCCTCCGTCCCCAGGGTACTCCCAAGCACCAGGTCCCTGCTGAAAGCATCACCAGGAGGTAGCTTGAAGATTAGTGCTCAGCAGTGCCAGAGACAGAGCAGTTCCTGTTTGCCCCCAAGGAAGACAGTGAATTCAATTTGCACTGGAGTCTCCACAGAAGTAGAGGTAGAGGGCAATGTTTTTGTTATCAACAAATTCAGACCAAGGTCTCCAACATGGCACAACTGTTTTAAACAGCTGCTATTCAAAGCTGTCAATGCTGTGGCCATTTCTGCAGCAAGCAAACATTACTTCCATGAATTCTTTTCCTCTTATGTCTCTCCTTAATGTTTTAAATTGATGTTTTCTGATATGAAAGAATATTTAGTTCCAGGACTATATGCATTTAGAAAGCCTTGTCAAATAAACACTGAATTTTCTGATGGTCCTCAAAGCATCTCTCTTGGGAGAATGTTATGTTGTTTGATGCACTAGAAAAAGTCAGCAATATATTTTCTTTTAGGACAGATGAAATGTGAAAAATACTTCAGTACTAGGTCATGTTACAAACAATACACATTTTGACAGTACAAAAACCCACAGCAGTAGTCATACAGACTTCAGATTTTATCTTTTTTCTTCTCAGCTTCTAAAATACATAGGTCATCTTTCACCAAATTTGCGTTCTGGGAATATATAAAAACTAAAACTATCCAACTTAAGGGTTTGCAAATTTACAGGAATGATACAACAAGATTATATCTTCAGGATTTCAGAGCGCTGAATTTTAAAGCACTATGCTTTCCTATCACTATGAACTTCTTTTTCTGGCTACATTTTATGAACAGCTGTGTGTTGAAAATATTTCTGTATTTATCTAGTGATAAAGTGGGTAATCCGCTTATTAAATATATTTTATTTAACATAACAAATGTATCTCAGTGGTGAAAGCGTAAGCATTTACTCATATTGAAGAAGTAAACTCTACTCATAATTTCATGCTAAGATTTTCAAATCATAACAAGGTGAATAAAGGGACATATTGTCAGCTACTCAAAGCCACTGAATGGAATCAATACATTTGAAAAATATCTTTGAAGGAGATCATAAAAGATATAATTTTTGCTGCCCTTTTTAAAATGGATTTTTCATAGTTTCAGATATTAACGGGGCTGCTCAGATTTATCTGAAACAGCACAGGCTTGAAAACAGAGAGTACCCTACTAGTATTGGCATGCACTGAAGAGTTAATGCATATTGCTGAACGATTACCTGGGAAGCATCAATAGGTGAAGATTTCTAAATAACCTGGAAAGTTGATTCAATGGGAACAATTCAAAACAAGAATTCATATTTCTCTGTGAACTTTTCTTATTTCATTTTTTATTTTTTCTATCTCTAAAAACAAAACACACTGTTTTCTACTAGTTATACTTGCTTGTTCTCCACTGCAGCCAGGTAAGTTTCGATGGGACTCCAATGGCACTGAAGGGTTGAATGCCAAGATACCATGACCTCTAGCAAGAATACCAGTTTCTCCAGCTGCTGGAGTGATGCCTCATCAAGAATCCTGCACCACACAACCAGTTGAATGTATGTTGAATGCAGACTAGAGAAATACAAATCTCTGAAACAAACTTGGTCTCTAGGGCAAGAGAAGCAGCATCACAAGCTGTTACACCAGATCAGCTACAAACAGAAAGACATACAAAAGGTATCAGGAAAAATATTCCACCAAAACTTCAGTAGCAAGTAGGAAATGAAATGAGAAGGGAATGCAATTGACAGACATCACCAAGAATATGAAGCCTTTATTTATTAATCAATATCAGCTTCAGCTTCCACTGAATATCTGTTAAAGACTGAATTTGCTGACAGCTAGCATCAGTAGTAGGCAAGAACCAGGTTATAAAAGGGACAGAATTGTCTAGTGATTCTCAGAGTGCTGATGAAATTCAGCCTACAACACTAAGAATTAGGAGTCAAACTCAGTTTTACTTTTCAGAACTAGTAAAGGGCACAAGGGATTCAGAAGACCAGAAAATTACTTCGGCTACCTGTAAAATGCCTCAAAAGTAAGAGGAAGAGAATTATAGACCAGTTGAACTTAATTCTTAGAAAAATACCACCAAAACCATTCTAAAAATCATTTGTAAGCATATAGAGGGGAAAGAATGATGGGCACTATCAAAGACAAAAATCTGTTCATCCGATCTCATTTCTCTCTGCAGGAGAGTTAGAGGATTTGGTAGAGGGGCAGTTGCAGTATCATAGAAGGTTAGGTTGGAAGGGACCTTCAGAGGTCATCTAGTCCAACCCCTCCCCTGCAGTTAAGCAGGGACACCTTTAACTAAATCAGGTTGCTCAGAGCTTCATCAAGCCTGACATCGAATGTCTCCAGGGAAGGGGCCTCCACCACCTCTCTGGGCAACCTGTTCCAGTGTCTCACCGTCATCACAGTAAAAAATTTCTTCCTAATGTCTATCAGAAACTACCCTGCTGTAGTTTAAAACCATTTCCCCTTGCCATATCACTACATGCCCTTACAAACAGTCTCTTCCCAGCTGCCTGGTAGGTCCCTTTAGCTACTGGAAGGCAGCTATAAGGGTCTTGCAGAGCCTTCTCTTCCCCAGACTGAACAAGCCAAACTTTCTCAGTCTGTCTTCACAGGACAGATTCTCCATCCTTGTGGTCCTCTTTTGGATGCTCTTCCAAGGGGTGCATGTCCTTCTTGGTCTGAGGGTTCCAGAGCTGGACATAGTATTCCAGGTAGGGTCTCATGAGGCAAATTAGAGGAGGAGAATCACCTCCCTTGATCTCTCTGCTGGCCACACTTCTTTTGGTGCAGCCCAGGATGCACTGGTGGCTCATGTCCAGCTTTTCATCCATCAGTATCCCCAAGTCCTTTTCCACAGGGCTGCTCTTTATCACATTGTCCCCCAGCCTGCCCTGGTATAAGGATTGTCCTGACCCAAGTGCAGGACCTTGAACCTGTCCTTACTGAAGTTCATGAGGTTTGCATGGGCTCACCTCTCTAGCTTGTCTAGTAGGATGAAGATATTTTATCCAAGTTTTTGACATTTTTGACATAGCATGTTCATACAACAAGTTAGGGTAAAATGTTTGTAATGAAAGTATTGTCCAGGAAGATTCATCACTAGTTCACTGTCAAAAGGAGGAATTCAGAAAGCAAAGTTTTGCAGGAGCCTGCCCTGCTTCCAGTGCTATTCAACATGTTCTTTAACGTTTCGGATGGAAGAGTACCTGCATTAATTTTCAATCTGAGAGCAGCAGCAAGCACATCAGACCACAGGATCAATTAGGATCTAAACTGGACAGTGGACTGGAGAAGGTATGTAGAAAAAGATGTGGTTTACTAAGGACAGAGGCAAAACCCCACACCATGCCTCATGGAAGCAAGGTACATACAGTGAATCACAAATCAAAAACATCAAGCTGCTAAAACACACACACGCACAAATAGAAACATCTTTTTAAAGTGTGAAATAACTCTTACTATGCAGCTGAAGGCTTACAAGCACAGACTAGCATGATTTCTAGTCTGTCCACAGCAGCTGAAGGATGCAAGTCAAGTGAAGGTACGACAGTTGAGTGGTGAAAATGATCAGTGATGCAGGATGCATAACCTATGAGAACAGACTGAAGGAATTTGGAAATTTTAGTTACAGAAGACTAAGCTCTCTTTGAAGATAAATCTCAATAGTGGTTTTCAGAGATTCAAGCATGAGAAATCAAAGTACATGAGCTTTTCCTTTAAACTGTATGGAGTGAGGTTTAGTTGGATATTTAGAGTTTCTCAATAGTAAGAAAAACCTTTTCAGTAGTAAGAAAAATTACTTATTGGAAGATACTGTGTAGTCTGCATCACTGGATGTTTTCAGGAGGAAGTTGGGCAAATACCTATCACAAATACATTTCATCATGCCTTTGAGCAAGGTTTCTGTTTAAAGTCCTGATTTCTTTAATAGGCTGAAGTGATTTCACTGGGTTAGTTGGTTTTTTTTTTTTTCCCCCAAGGGCAGGAAATTGATGGACAGAGTTGAGGATGAACCTCATCTTCAGCTGTGCAAAAATTTCATTGTGCAAAATCAGTTCACTTACAGTGGCACAGGAGACCATGCACATTGCCCTGTCAGTAGGATTTCTGTTACACACACCTAAATCTTCTGTTTCTGTCTCTGGTTACACACACCTAAATCTTCTATATGCTAGACAGTAAGCAAGCAATTCTGAGTTATGAGAAGCTAAGAACAAAAGTTACAAAGGTTTGAAAAATTAATCTGCAAAGCTGCTATGAAGACAAAGAAAAGTATTAAAAGTTTAGTAAAGGTAGAGCTTCACTCTGATTATAGTTCACATTTCTGGTAGCTGGTGAACTGTCTGGGTCCAAGATACTGTACTGCTCTCCTTAACAATAAAATTGACACCATTACCTAGCACTTGTAAGGCTCATCTCCTCTCAAAAAAATCAATATCAGCAGGCAGTTTAGACTCAACGCAATAGCCTTTGTGGTGGTTCATTGATTCTTGTAGTAATTCCATGTCATTGTTTGTTCTTCAGATGAAGTAGACATTTTCTCTCTCAATGCTTTAGAAAACAAAACCAAAAATAAGTCACTTTCTCAACTACAAGCAAAAACAATGACACTCCCAAGACGGAGACAATTTGCTTTTTAGGTGTGTTTTTTGTTTTTTGTTTTTGTGTTTTTTTAAATTGTTAAGGAAAAAATATACACACAAAGGGGGCTTCTTAAAATGTCTGCTTGAAAAATATCAGCTAAAACATGTTTCTATTCTTTGCAGAAACTCTTATTGCCTCAAAATCATGACAGAAATGTTATTGAATCTGATGATTTTTCCACTGTGGATATTGCTTATGGGGTTAGAAAATTTGCTTTGAAAGTACCTAGGATGAGTAGCTGACATATTGTTTGCTTGTCAAACAGCTTGAAGAGCTAGACAATACCATTAGACATGGTGTTGAAATGATGGATGGATGGATTATCCTCACCTGCTGTGCATTGTTTGCTAAAGCATTTTAGTAATATTCCTGCTCCTTTCAGTTCTAAAAAAAGTCTCATAAACGTGCAGTAATCTAACTTAAAAAACAAGACCCCCAAAATAAGACAACACAAAATAAGAATCACAGTATTAAACGCAAGTACAAATATATATTGTATATTGTTTTGCTAGAAAATGTCTCTGACTAGTTCAGTCATGTCTCAAATATGAGTTATATTCCTTTTTAAGCAACTGTTGACGAACTTCTAAATACTTAGACCCCTTATGACAGGCTATTGTTATTTCTAGCCTTATCAGTTTCTTTTGCCTACTTCTACTCTCTGGTTGATTTCTTTTGCTGGACATGAGCAATTAACACTTAATAATTTCCATTCAGTCTCAGAGTGAAATATATTTTATTGTCCTTATTTCTTAAACTTTGATTTTAATTTTTGTCTCCTAAAAACTGTATTTTAATAGCTAAATGTCTTCATATGTGGGTTTACTTCCTATTGCACTGCATCTTTTTTCAACACCTTTTAAGTATGACGTATCAGGTAGAGCAGAGTATAAATTTCAACACTTTAATAGAAAAAAGAAAATCACTAAAGAAAATGATTCCTCTTATCTTTAAGAAGGCTATAGCAAAACACCTATGATGAACTAGATCGCAAAATCACTACAAGCACTTACAACTCCCATTTTTCAGGAGTTCTGTACAAGTTTACAATTACTTTGTACTTTTTCACATGAATATAGACTATAGCTCATAGAGGTATTGGTAAAGTTTCTCATAGTAAGCTTCTGCATTTGAATCAGTTCTACGCATATTCTTTTTGGCATCACCTTCCTAATGTTATTAATATCTTTCTGAAACTGTCCTTTGTCACAGCAGTGAGAAATAATCCAGTTCATGACAGGGTTTAGCATCATTTGTGAATGTGCCAGGGTGAGTCTGGAAATCTGGACAGATGAGGAAAGACTTACAAGAAGTAAGGCTCAGTGCCAACTTCACTGTTCTTTTGTTCCTTTGTTATCACTTTAAAGAATATTAAGGTACTGTTGATTACCAGAGAGCCAGAGAGACACAAAATTTTAAAAGGAGAGACAATAATACTGTAACAACTTCAGGTGGGAAATCCTGGAGTCACCACCTTTTATTGCGGCCTTGGAAAACTATTTTTAAAAAATGTGAACCAAACAGTGTTTCTGATTTAAGATTCTATGGAGGTAAGAGGTAGCTATGTTATTGTTAGTTAATGTCCTCTATGTCATTGTTACAACCTAAGATCACTGAATATGAAAACAACCCTGAAACTAAAGGAGGCATGGGTGTTAGTATTCCCACCAGAAACACATTTGGTCAATTTTAAACAGTGAAGTAGGACATTATTCAAAGTTTGATTCTGAAATGGACCGAGGACATGAGTCAATCTCTCTTTTCTCTAATTCACTTATCTATGCCATTACCACTATAATGTTGCTTTTAGTGAGGACTGAGCGGTCTGCTGGGTTGCAGCCTAGTAATAGAATTATTCACATATACTTCATTAACCCACAAGTCTATAACGGACCTTTTGCTATCATTATATGTATAATGAAAGTTTGCTTCCTAGGTAACATCACACACTTATTTAAACCAGCTAGTTGCCTTTGTATAGTACTGGTATTTCTCAGTCTAATAAATAATTTTCTTCAGCTACCTAAAGGCTGCAGCATATATTTCAAAGTAGCAGCCAGTAAAACATTTTAAAATAAAAACCAAAGTTAAAATTACAATAAAGGTGCAAACACAGCTTTTCAGTCTGCAGAAATAATAGACTTCCCAATTTACTCTGCATTTAGAGCAACACACTTAAAGCAGGAGACCCCTTTCCTCACAAAACTAAAAATAAGGGCTAAAGACTACAGTCTTTCCAACATTAAAGTTTAATCAGCATGCCTCTGTGGCATGGCATGTCTCAGACTTAGATATCTAGTCTAGTATTTGCAGGAATTCTGATGCAGGTCTCTCTAGAGGAAGATTTCATCCTACAGTAAAAAAGGTGTTGACAAAATGCTTTCCCATGTTTGTTTATAAGAATAATCTCAAAATCCTTTAGGTTGAAAGGGTCCTCTTGAGAACATCTAGTCCACCCTCCCAGCTCAACCAGGGTCAGCTAGAGCAGGTTACCTGGGAACACTTGAATTCAACACGTCTCACACATATTTGTTTGCATCATGTCCAGCAGCATCTTAGGACAGTTGGCACTGAGCAGTTTCATATCAATTTGACACCAAATGCCCCTGGGGTCCCAAAACCAGATCTATCCTATGGCCCTAAGTCCTGGCCTACTAAGACTATACTACTGCACTCCTATACAAGTCCAAGCTTTAAACACAGCACAGCTGAAGATCCACTTTTCACTTCCTTCACTTTGTCCAGTTTGCCAAACTTCAGCTGGATGTGTAACATTTCATGAAAAAGAAGTCCCATGCACTGATTTTGAGTGTTCTCTGAGGCTAAACATAAACAACAAACTCACTTGACACAAACATTTATAACCTACATGTCTTAATGTATCCCCTCTCATAATTTGAAATTCTAGCACCACCACCCCTCAAGCTGGTTGAGGGCAGCTCATTGATTTCCCCCTATTTCCTTCTCTGCATGCATGCTTCTGCACAATACAAGCCTAAGTCTGCATATACTTCAAAGGAAGAGAGGGTTATTTATGCACATGTATTGCATACAATGGTACTGACATCTGATTCTTCCACAATTTATGCTGACTACATTTACACAGAATGGAAATCTATCACAGAATGCTTTGACCTATGTCTTGTTTCTATCCTGAGATCATGGGATAAAACGCAGAAAAGATATAGCCATTCTCTTTCATAGTACATCTTTTCCATATCTTCAGGTCAAGAATAAACTCCAGTTTGTAGCAAGGGAATTTGGAGAAAATATATTCCTAAGTATCTGATTAAATATTTAATCAGTCTGTTCACACCTCTAATTCCCTGGACATAACTTGAGAGACTATGAACTCCACAGAGAGCTCAGTACATCAGGAACAAGATCAATGTTAATTAGAGCAAGATATATAAACTTCTTCTAATGCATAAGACATATGATAAGGAATTTAATACATAGTTTTAAGAGACTGGTATAGATAACTTGACTCAGGGGAATGGAGTCCACTTTTGTTAGTGTTTCCAATAGTAAGAGAAACATTTAATCTGAGGTACACAAACATCAGGCAGTAACTAAAATCTGCAAGAAGAAATTAAGAAATACTTCCATCTTGTAACATGCTGCCATAACAAGCTGCATGGTTGTTCTGCTGTTGGTGACTGCTGTAAGAATCTATTTGTTGCAAAGAAACAGTTTTCCCTTCATGTGCAACAAGTAGGGAGACAACACTGCTGCACTGAAGTTAAAGATTTTTCACTTAGAGATAAAAAGAGGATGTTGTAGAACATTATCTCAATACCTGCTTAATAAGTAAATAGAAAAAAAAATAGATCAAAACTCATTTTGGATAGAAAATTGACCTTGAATGGTCTTTTTCTTAGGAAATGAAGCACACAGTAGAAGTAACTTAAAACACAGTTAAAGGCCAAATGACCTAAAAAAACACCAAAAATACCCCTGTAAGTGCATATTTAAGATCATGAGCACTCCAATTACCATTTACAGACATAAAATCCACTCTAGTATTTATATCACAGAAAGTCCTCAACAACAATCAAAAATTAAGCTACACGATAGTCCAGGAAAATCACTAGCTCCCTACAAAGCTCTGGAGTAAAACAGAAGAGAATAAAGTCAGTTTGAACACAGTTGTTAGAATTTATACAAGGTGATCTGGTGGATGAGGAGAGGCATTGAAATGTAAGACCATTGCTTTTGATACCTGTTTTATATACTTCATTAGCTATATGTATAATTTTGCTTTATCATCATGGGGCTCTCACACTCCTGTGTCAACACAGAAGTGTACAGAGACAAACATCTCTGTTGTGCTGACTTTGAATTATTTCTACATTGATCCGATACCAAGGAACTGCAGAAATATTACAGAGGTTGATGATCTCCCATTTAACAACCTGTCTTGCCTTGCAAAGTCTATGTAAAAAAAGGTCTCAAGAGAGTAGAGCTTTCCTTGGAAAACTGTCTAAACAAGCATAGAAGTACTGTAGTTGGCAGAAAAAAAGGAAAATTGAGAAGCATATGACTGAAGGAGCAATACTGGAACTGTTTTTTAAAACTTCTGCCTCAAATCACCATCTTACAGCAGCATAAAAAGTGATTGTCTGATAGCATAAAAAGTCACTGTCTGAGATGATACATACTGTGAGGTGTTTTCTTCTCTCTTTTAATCATCCAAGCGTTAGTTCAGTTACAAAAGATAAGCATTTTCATTCAGAGTCTGAAAAATGAAGCCAAAGAGAAGAAGTGATTAGTGGGTTATAACTTATCCTGAATGAAGTCACAATTACAAGTACAAACTCAAAACATTTAAGCTGCAACCCCATCAGTGTGATTTATTGTTAGTAGTGCTGATAACATGATTTATAAGAGAACAGGAGATCACCTCTGTGAAATAAATAGAAATTCAAAATGGATATGCAATTCATGTACTTGGTAGTTTTAACATTATTGTCTTTCTGGGAGCTACATCTCTAGTTTGGAGTTTTCAAATCACTTTTCAAAGTATCCCAAGTTAAAGACAGCCTTCGTTTTTATCCACTGCTATTTAGTATGGTCCAAGCACATAAGTACTCATTACCAAATGAAAGAATACATTTATTTTTACTGTGGAGACCTCATAGTATTCTTTATATGTGACACTACTGGTTAAAAAAGGTGTCATAGAAGTCACTGAAATTTTAACTTTATATTTTACTAATCTTTGTGTGTGTGTGTGTGTGTGTGTTAAGATTTTTTACACAAATATATATTTAATATCATAAAATGTACCTTGCATTTGTTTATTTTTGCACAAAGTTCTGATAATTTTTATAGTTTTTATTATTAAATCTATGGGGTTTTTTTCATCCATGACAAATAGCTCACAAGCATTTGCTGTCACTATAATCTGCTCTCCAAAAGCTCACGTTTATCATCATCACAAGTCAAAATAAATTAATCTAAAGCCTTGTAAGCTTTCTGATGGTAACTTCTGGAAGAGAAGGCTAAAGATTGGGACATGAAAACTGACTTTAAATTAGAGTTGAAATATCATAAACGGAATCTTCATTACCTAGCATTTACAATCCTGCACTAAAACAGATTGCTGAAGAGCAACTTAATTAAAATCTTATTGATGTACTGTATCTACACAGATAATTAAAGACAACACCAAGTTTTGCATACAAAAACATATTTATCTTGCCAAGAAAATAATTGAGAAAAATTACTTTGTTGCTAAGACTTGATGTCGACATTTTTGCCAATTGGCTTCTATTATCTACATCACATTCAGAAGAGCTGCAATCCCTGCAGATTTATTTAATTTTTTTAACTGGCTAAGCATCAAAATAGAGAAGAGTAAAATAAATGTGTCCCTCTCAAATTAGTTCAAGGAAGGCAAGTTCAGTTGGACTGTGAAATGGTCTGGATAACTGACATTTTATGTGTTACCCACATTCATCAGCAGAAGCTGTAATATGTTTCCCTATTTTAAGTAATCAATGAACTACTAAATGTTCTTTTCTATTTTTAACACACATTTCTCCAGAACTTCTACTATTGCTGGAATGCACATAAGCCTATACCATGAGCAGCTCACCATTTGTAAACGTTATGCCCTGGAAATATTTTTACTGCTGCTTTAGATATCTTTCTCCCTTTTATTTTTCTGGCTAGCAGTGCAAATATTATGTAGTGGAATTCATCCCTCTTTCAAGGGTTATTTTAAGGAGCTAGTCCCAGAAAAGTACAATGTCAGGAAGCACTGAAACCAGATTCAGCCCACAGACTATTCAGGGCTTAGCAGGAAACACAAATTAAACAGGAAACAAAATCTAACTACTGACTGCATGATTGTCTCATTTTAATTAACACCAAGATGCAGCACATAGTAAAATCTCAATACTGCTCTTACCATATTTTATTCTAATAAATTCATACTCTTAGTTCAAACATTGGAGGATTTTTCTTATCATACTATAGTATTGAAGATCCAGAAAACATAACCAAACAAATGCAGACTGAAATAAAAGCTTATTCTTCTATTTTAATTAGGTAGGAATGCAGTGGATGCTAGATCAAGTAGTCTTTAAAGCCCGGACATTCTGTCTCAATCATGTGAATAATATTTGGATCTGTAGAAATCTTACTCTGAATTTTACTGGATTGTTTCAAATATAGTCAAATTAAGTACTTTTCCTCTTTTGTGTTAGGGCTCACTCAGCCTTCATGAATTGTGATTAGTTTTAGCAAGTTAATGGTTTTGTTTGGGGTGGGGGGGAAGGGTTTTGAAAAAAAAGAGAGGCATGAATTCATTGGTGCAAAGAAATTTACTCATTTAAATTTACAGCTGGTAAATTAATTAGCAAATAATTTTCAAGGCTTTAAAAATAAAAGTCTCTCTTGAGAGCTGATTAGTGTTGCTAGCAAAATAATTTTTCTTAGAACTTTTTATCTCCAGTAGTGTATTCTGACAGCCCATTATATCCAGAATAAAGAGGCATACAATGAGATGTGAAGCCAGTGCTACCTTTCCCTGCAGACTTTGTTTTGCCTGTGTCCTCAATCTTCACAAACACACCACCACTGTGTCTTATATTATCTATTCAAATGCAAACAGTGCTCCAAATTCACTCATGATCGGTATGGCGAGTGGTCATACCAAATCCTTGAATATCCATGGGAGCAGCAGCTGACATTCAGAAATGTATTTTCCAAGTTTTTGAAAAAATAAAACCAAAACAATCAAGTCTCTAGCCTGCTACTTATCCTGCTGTGCAGTGCATAGTTAGAAAACACTGACAGAAACAACTGATATCAGGTACTCCCTCTGTATACTTTATCTTGTCATTATTAGAATTGTCACATAGATGGAGAAAATGAAACAAAATATGCTACCTTAAAACAAAGCAAAGATTTTCTGACATCTATAGAATAATAATTTTTCAAAATTCAGATGACTTCAATGTCCTGATAGATATGTTTATATATATCCCTTCATTGGGATCTGAAAATGAGCAAAACGCATGTGTGGGCTGTCACACGAAGAGAAAGCATGAGTGATCTGAGAAAATAAAACACAAACCAAGAAAGTAATTAGGAAAAAACCCACTACAATGCAAGCACAAGAAAGTAACTAATAATGACATAATATAAGCTGCAGAAAACCCCACTGACAAAATTATTCACACAAATTATCAAGAGACACCATTTAAAACCCCCCAAATATGAAAGATAGAAGAGGGCTGGATGGAATCACATGAGATGAAATTAATATTTTCACAACTCCCAATTATAAACTTTAGACACAGTGCACTGAATCAGAGGTGTAGGTCACACGCATTTTTGAGAAAACCTTCAGAAATTTTGATAGCCTATGACATATCTGATGCTAAAAAAAACCTCCCATAGACTATAAATGCTCAGAAATTTTTTCCTCTGCTGTTGTGATTTATGAGTTTTATTCATATATGTTTTTGATGCGGTGCAAAAGTCTTCAAATTTGTGGACCCAAGAAAAACTCCCTATAATGTCATAAAAAAAAATCTAATGCAGGATAAAAAAAGAAAGAAAAAAGAAAGAAAAAAGATTAGGCATTTTTCATGTCTTTCATCTTAAGCAGCACAGACTTCTTGGTTTGCCTAATTTTGTTAAAGTGCTAAAGATGAATTGCTCCTAAAAATCCATGTGAGCAATTTGCCTTCTTTTCTCAGAAAGCTGTTGAGTGTCTAGCAGTAATTTGAGGGTAATAGACTAGAGATGCCCATTTCTGTAAATGATTTCCTTAATGATCCTTTGTTTCCCGATTTAACTAATACTGCTGCTTTTATCTTCCAGTCTCTGCAGCAGTTCTTGTATAACCTGGCATAAGTCAGGCCAGCCTAACCTTGCTATGCGTTTTGATGGGTTGAAGTTAGGTTTTTTTAAAGCCCAAAATAAAGGAAGAATATAATAGTAATTTTGTTGGAAGCGTTTATACTATTTTCTGATATTGTCTAGAAAGACAGCAGTCAAAAACTAGCTCATTGACTAACCCCTCCAGGCACCTTTTTTAATAAAAAACAACTGTCATAGGTTTACCTCAGCCAGCAGCTGAGCACCACAGAGCCACCTGCAGAAGTTCAATCATCCCCAGAAAAGCAGAGTTCTCTCACGCTCAAGGGTTATTTGAGAACACAAATGCCATCACACCAAATACCGCTGCCACCTCCCTACTCTTCCTCTTCCACAAGCCTTTTACAGGATGAGGATGACAACATATGTTATGGAATATCCCTTTGGCCAGTTTGGGTCAACTGTCCTGGCTCCATCCCCTCCCAACATCTTGTACACCCCCAGCCATCCACTGGATGTGCAGTGGGACTCTGTAAGCACTGCTCAACAATAACAAAAATATCTTTATATCATCAACACTGTTTCAACACAAATACAAAACATAACCCTATTCTAGCTACCATGAAGAAAATTAACCCTTTCTCAGCAGAAGCCAGGACATCAATTCAGGTAATAACATTCGGTGCTTTTTCTGTAGCCCACCTTAAAGCTGATTTCATATACTTGCACTAGTCATTTTCTCTCATGGTCCTAAAATGAGCTATTGTCCCCCTCTATTAAGTTTCCCTTCTGAACTCTGAATTTATGGAAATTATTCTATGAATGAAGAAAAAAAGTAGTCTTGAAATTCATTACTACAAATATGTCTATTTTTTTCCACAGTTTTAGCTTTTTTTTTTTGGGGGGGGG
>VXBZ01005574.1:151532-264049 GCA_013399135.1 Heliornis fulica | reverse complement strand
TCTGTTTGGAATTTTGTGGAGTATTAGGAGAGAGAGAAGCAAAAATGGAAAATCAGTTAAGCTGAGTGCAAGATAATAACATTTGGTTTGTTTAAGCTTCTGTGATCTCCAGTTCTCCATGACCTCCTGGATCCAGCAGGAGCAAGCACTAGATCAGAAACAGCACTTACAGCAAAAGCCTTTCCAAGCCATTTTTTCTGGTCCCAATGGTACCTCTCAGCATTAGTGCACATTCCTCATTCCAAGCATCAATAATATTCAGAGATTCACCACTAGTTCACCCCAAGGAGTCTCCAGCTGGAAAAAAAGCTTATTGTTTTCTTATGAACTTTTCATTGCTCGTACTTGGTATTAATAATTGATAATCCTCAAGACTTCACTCTAAACTTCCAGCTCTAGTTTCAGCACATTTCTTTTCTTAGTCCTCCCATAATTTTGAGTTTTCTGTTTGCTGTGTTGCAACTGGCCTTAATACAACTCTTGAAATTACAGTAACTGAAATTTTAGCTGAACTTACATTTCATATTCTTGACAGTCGTTACGTTATTTGTGGCTTCCAGTTCTAGAATGCCTATAAATGAGCTATGCACTGAACATTTGGGAGGATGACCACCTTATGAATTCAATATCCTAGGAGGCAAACTTTGTGGAAGAAGAGCTTAAAACTCAGTGTAATTCTTTGGCAATTTAACAAATAAGAATTATCTGAAGATTTTAAACCGTCAATTTAAATAACTGATCTTCAGCCTTAAACATTTTCTAGTATCAAATTCTAGTTTTGGCTTGTGTTGCTATGATTTTTAAGCTGATCAAACAGAAGAAAATCATATGGGAAACAGTAAACCACTAAACAATCAATACATTTTTCCCCATGACAGAGAGGATGTAGAGTTACATTAGGCAACAGAGATATCAAAATAGTCATTCATATAGATTTTAAACACCCAAAGTGCACTTAGTTTCTTTCACAGAAAATAATTTTGTTCTCTTCTCAAAACTTGGTAGTTAAGCAACTTCTGCTCACCAGTATAAAGGGAAGACTGAGTCAGTGTCCAAGTTTCTATGTATACTCCAATACCTCTGCAGATAACCTGCAAGGCTTGGAGTATTAGTACTCAAAAAGCCTTTCTCACTTGCACCTTACATTGTAATGAAACACAAGACTCCAGTCAGGTGTATCTGTATGAATAACATGCCTGTGATCTATAAGAAAGATAAACTTGCTGATACTTTTAATGTCTAATCCTGCTTTCTTATTAAAACTGTGCATATGCTGCAGGGAGAGAGAGGTGCAATGAGGGGATATGTCCTTTGAGACCAACAAAGCCCATCTGCCAGCCTCAGCCTGGCTGTGACAACAAATAGAACAGGAACAGAAAATAAAATACCTAAAAATAAAGCCAAGATAGCTTCAGGTTCCTAGAGCTTAATGAAATTCACTTCTGAATCCTGAGTTTATTGCCTTCAACAAACTCACAGAGAAGAGTCTGAAGAGGATTTAAGAGGTTTCATTAGTCCACAAAAGGACAGAGATAAATTTACAGACAAGTCTCTTTTTAGAGGGAAAATAATGTGAATTGTGTAAGCAGAGAAGTTTACAGAGAAGTTTATTAGAAGTAATAGCCACCAACATTTTTTGTTTTGTTTTCTGTGGGGAATCAGCAGGGAAAGATGGTGGATGAGGGATAGATCAGGGCTTCTCTAACAAAGTGTGAGTAAGAAGCCCAGGATCCTGTCAGAATCCCCTGAGCCTCCAAAGCAATGGCTGAAAGGGCCACTGCTTCTTAGAGAGATCCTTACTCAGACATACAAACAATCCATTGGAAACTAGTCTTAGTGAATAGCATCACTAAGGTTAAATCAGCGTTTTCTTGACCCAATGGAATAGAGTCAGCAGGTGAGGGATATCCTTATATCTGCAAGATTTCTTATGCATTAACACATGATAGGCAATGAGGGTAACAACTGCATTAATCTACTTTTAAACGGTCACTCATCTTGTGAAAACATGATTCACTTATTTATACAGGTATCTGAAAGGATATACAAAAATATGTTTTGTTCCAAACACTATTAAATATTCTAATAATTGGATAATAAATTATATATTAAGATTTTATACCTGTTGATTTGAAAAATTACCCCAAAAGTTCTTTTGGAGTGCAAAATTAGAAATGAAAAATTATGTTGAATCAGAAAAAGGGCTCTGGAAAATAATTGCATGGAATACTCTCCCCCTTGCACTTGTCACAGGAAATAATCAATTGCATAAACACAAAATATGGAAATACAGAAATCTTCCATAGACAAATATCCTCCTTGCTGGATGGAGAGATATAGTGAAAAGAAGGAGCCCACCTCTCCTTTCTGATACAGTTCTTAGTAGTGTGGGTGGTAACAGTGAGATTATACAGCAGCATATGGAAATCACTACTAAAATCCAAGGAAGACCAATTTAAAAAATACCATGTATTCAACATGACCAGGAGTTGGCTCTCTAAGATCCCATTTTGATCTTATGAAGTGTGTTTGGTCAACACCCTTGAGCTGCCTCATATTTGTGGAGGAATTTCATGTTTCAGAAATTGTTCCTTTAGACAAGGAGGAAAGGAAAAAAAAAAAGCTCTTTTTGACTTGATGTTGATGCTGATACAAGATGGAAGTAAGATGTATAAACCAAGTTTGTAAAGGTCTACTGAAAATGTCAGATGGACGAAGAAAATGAAATTAAAACCAGCCTCTCGGCTATTCTGGTGGATATATATTGAAATCACTACCAAAATTGATCCCCACAGCTGCTGTGAATAATCAGAAGCAAATAGTTCCCAAGCCTTCTTCACTCATTTGTGAAGAAAATTAGTTCTGTGCCATTTTGATTTTTCCTCTTAATCTCTACAAAATTTTATATACTTGTTTGACAATAAATTCCCACAAGATCCAATCACATAACAGTTCAATAAACTCTGAATTCATCAAGAATTTAGGCACATCCATTCCCACCTAAATTAAAATATCTCCTGACTATAGAAAATATTAAATATATATAAAACAAACAACAGTCTCATTCATGTTACTTAATCCTGGTATTTCTCTCACCTTGACAACTTTAACAGAGTATATTTTATCAATTGCTTGGAAAAGACAAGGTAAAGTAAAACAAATCTTAAGGTTAGAAGGTCTGAGCAACTGATGAAGGGTATCTTAAGAAATGGCTACTTTCTAGAGGTTCACTATTTCACATTCATTTAAGAATAACTTTGCCTGAGTAAGTGAACATAATTCAATTTGTCTGATGAGCAAAAATATCTTAAGAAAAAAATATTTCTGGTAGGGGAAAAAGAGCATCTTTTAAAATTATGCCACTGGCTGCTCAAGGACATATGCATGGGGGAATCAGAACCACTACAGGGACTGGCAGAAGATAATGCTTATACTTAGGAGTACTTACTTTTCCTTGGATGAACCTGACTTTTTTCTATTGTACATTTTTCTGCCACTCACATACACCAAAACCACAGCTAATTTTGATTAATTTTATTAATTAGTATAATATTAAACACAGTACCATAAGCACAGCCACACTGAAGTTAAGGCTGGGGACACACACAGAGGACAAAAAAAAAAAAGGGACAATATTCAGGAATATAGAACTGTATCTGTCTAAACAGCATTTTTTCCATTCCCTCCCACACCATCTTTTTTTATATTAAGATGCTCAATTAGATCTACAACTGCTACATTCCAAGCAACTCAAAGGAACAAGAAAAGATCAAATTGCATTGGATTAAAAGCAGAGAAATTATGTGTATTTTTGTTTCTGTTAGGAAAACAAAAAATTCTGCATAACTTTGGAGGTCCTGAGCCTAAATGACTATACCATACTATTCTATTCCATCATTTTTATGTCAAAAGTAGATAATAAACTAAAGGACATATAAATTATAATAGATTCTTACATTTTCTCTTTTAGAGAAACCCATGTTCTAACTCAGAGTTGGTATTTATGCAAAGTTTAGATACACAATACAAATAAAACTACCCTTTTCAGTAGCAAAAGCACAGATGCTCTTCTATCACATCAAAACCTAGCCCAAGTCTGTTATAAAGAGCCAGGCTACTGAAATGCAAAAAGCGCTAAGTGTGACTGTGTCAAAAGAAATATGTAGCAACGTTGGTTTGTATCCAAGGAATCAGTATACACTGGGTACTGACCTGATCTCAGTTTCAGGCTTTTTTATTGCTCTGCTGAATTACTTTGAACCAACAACTTTTCCTCAACTTCCCAGTTGTGTTGACATGTCACGGAGCACTTTGCTTTTTTAGAGATGAAAGGAATTACAGAAGACCTTGATACTTTTGCTTTTTAAATCAGAGCTGAAAATCTTAATAATAAGAGATAAAATGAAAGGTCAAACATTTTCTTTCTGAAAGAAAACTCAATTTCTTACAAAAAAGTTACATTTGTTTCAAAGTACAGAGTGAAAAGCCTATGTGAATACTTCATACCACAGTTCCTGTGCCCTTATTTATTCTCTCATTCAGTACCTCAAGCAAATTAACAACTACCCAATGTAATTTATTTAAATTCTGGCAGTTGTTAAAGAGCAGCCTGATGTAAAATCCAGGAACTCTAGTAAGTTCGGCAAAGATTTGGGCAGAAGGTCTAAGAAATCTTGCAACGTTTTAGACATCAGATTTCCTGACAACACCAACGGGCTGGAGATATATTTGCCTCTGAGTCATACAAACAAAAAGCACAAGATAACAATGAATGAGAATAGTATACATTATAAATATATATATATATTTATATATCTCTACTTTGATTACCATTTATCTGACTCTAGACTCCTGGATGACATAGATACTTCATCCATAGCATTTTTTTATACATTTCACAGTTTGCACAGCTTACAGTTTGAAACTAAATGAATAAGTAGAAATAATGAAGACCTATTTTTATATGTCCTCAAATAAAACAGGCTGCAAGGAAGGAAAAAAACAGCAGAAAACCTTCAGGACAAGAAAACAGTAACTCAAAGCCTGCTACCAAAGAAAAAAAAAATCAAACAAAAAAACCCCCACATAAACCAATGGGAAAGCATTGTTTAAAGGATTTAAAAAAAGAAAAAGCTAAACTAGAATTCAACTGGATTTCAGTTACAAACCATTTAAGTATAAAATAACAAATAAGTGTACTGGTACCAATTTACTCTACTTAAAAAATGAAATTACATGTTCTCCAAGGTTTGTCAACCTCACATCAAGATGAGACGATTTCTGAACAATGAAATATCAAGCTCACTACAGGCACTACAGTGTTGTGGAATTTAACAATTTAGGAGGTACCAAGACCCAGCTGATGTTGTATTTGTCCTTAACGTCATTATTCCTTGATAATCTAGTGTACGTAGAAGCAGAATTTGAACAAGTGCTTTGTACTATCAGAATTCAGATCCTTTGACTTTGTCCTCAAAAGCTTTTTTCCCTTCCTCATAAGGATGTAAAAGGAATTTTATGCTTCTTTGCAATCTTGTGGTAGTCAGAAATTTGAACCTCTTCAGCATCATGGTCTATATAAAAAGTAACTATCTGAGTTTTAACTGAAGAGGGCAAACTAAACACAGACTAAGAAGATCCTAAAATATTTTTGAGATTAAAACCCAAATTCCTTTGTGGGTAGATAAGTTTTACAGAAAAACACATACAAATAATGCCTTCTAAGATATTCATATATACACACACTCATAATTTCCATCACACCTTGAAGGCTAAAAATTTTTGCAAAAAATATAAAGGAATTTTTTCCTACTATGTGAGTTTCAGTGGGTGTTTGGCAATGAGGTTTACTACTTTACATACCATATTTTGTTTCTAATAAACAGAGATGGAAGTCTTTCTTAATCCTTGAACTTACAGGATACCCTGAAGGGAAAAATATCTTGTGAAAAGGTGAAAAAAAATAACCTGTAATGGCCACAGCTTTACCAGGCTGCCATGTGGCACAGTCTGAGATGCCTGTAAGATTCAGTCTTCATGTATGGCAAAACTCCTACCAGCAAGTAGCAGCAGGGATTTCACAGAGTACTGGGAAACAAGCTGTGGAACCTTTCCTAGAAAATGAGACCGAGCAAAGGAAAAAATGCTTGTTTCAAAAGTCTTTTCTATTCTCTTTCTGTGTGCAAAGAATAAATATATCCATAAGGGAAGGGAAAGATTTCTATCAATTGTTTTTATTTGTTTATGCAATAAATGAATGTGTTACCTACCTCTCCATGGAATGGGAAAGCACATAAAAAACAGAAAGAATTAATTAAAATGCAAGCAAGCAGAACTGTGTACACTTAAAAAAAGGAGGAATGCTAGAATCAATAGCAGAAGCTGTTGGAAGTCTATGTGTTAAAATTACATTTTATGCATGTAGTGCTTGATTCCAAAAAATTGCTCTATGTCTGCTCAGCTGTCCTTTTCAAAAAGACTTTGCTGTGGATGTAGACATGCCCCTTACCTCTATCTATATGGAACTCTTCAAATTTCATACCCTGTTTTGCCAGAAATTAGACCTCAATCTTGTGATGTTTTATACTGAATTTTTCACAGGTAGTATTGATCTATTAATGATTAATCTCGTAATAACCTACATTTTAGATTATATATTTACAGTGTGTATCCAAGAAAAGAACTACCCCAGTTTAGCACTGGTGGAAGAAAATTTAAGGCACAGTTAATAAAAATAATACCCATAACAAGACTGCCCAGGGAAAATATCCTATTACAACAAAACCAGTCAGATAAAAAAAAAAATGAAAGCATCTTTATTTTCTGTTTTTCCTCAAATAACACCGTTACTCTTGCAAACAGTGCAACTACAATAACATTCCCATTTTGGAAATTGAGTATTATTAGCTAATTCATCTCCTATTATTTGAAGTTAAGGAAAGTTCATGTAGACCAAAACCATGAGAAATATAAGAAACTTCACTCTTATAAAAGTCAGCTTGTGATTACAAAGTATTCTTTGTAAAAGGGAAAGGCAAATGTTTTTCTATCCAGTGGTATCCTGAAATAAATGCAACTTAACCATATCATGGTTAAGGTCCCTTTCCAAATTAAGGGAAAACTTTAAGATGTTTAACATCTCTGTCCATAACAAGGACAGTGTGATTGTGTGCACCCACAGCAGGTTTGCTAATGACACCAAGCTGTGTGGTGCAGTCAACATGCTGGAGAGAAAGGATATCATCCAGAGAGACTTTGACAGGCTGGAGAGGTGGGACTGTGCAAACCTCAAAGTTCAACAAGGCCAAGGGCAAGTTCCTACACATGGGTCAGTACAATTCCAAGAAAAACAATATTCTGGGCAGAGAATTGATTGAGAGCAGCCCTTGAGAAGGACTTAGGCTGGTGAATGAGAAGCACAACATGAGCCAGCAATGCACACTTGCAGCCCAGAAGGCCAACCGCGTCCTGGGCTGCGTCAAAAGCAGCGTGACCAGCAGGTCAAGGGACAGGATTCTCCCCTTCTATTTTGCACTCTTGAAACCCCAACTGGAGTATTGCATCTAACCAACATAAGAAGGACAGGGACCTCCAGGAGGGAATCCAGAGGAAGGGATGGAGCACCTTTCCTATAAAGGCAGTCTGAGAGAGTTGGGCTTGTTCAGCCTGGAGAAGAGAGGACTCCAGGGAGACCTCATAGCAGCCTTCCAGTACCTGAAGGAACCTACTGGAAAACTGGTGAGGGACTTTTAGAAGAGCATGGAGTGATGGGACAAGAGGTAAATGCTGAAGGAGGGCAGATTAAGATTAGATTTTAGGAATAAATTTTTTATTGTGAGGGTGGCAAGGAACTGGGAGAGATTTCCCAGAGAAGTTACTAGATGCTGTTACCTGGAAGCGTTTAAGGCCAAGGTTGAATGGGGTTTTGAGCAACCTGCCTTAGTGCAGGGCACTAACCTGCCCATGGAAGCACGGTTGGAACTCTAGGATTTTCAAGGTCCCTTCCAACCCAAAACACTCTGTGATTATATTATTCTCTCAATGAGAGCTCATGAACCACTAGCTATTTTCACAGAATCAGAATCACAGAATGTTAGGAGCTGGAAGGGACCTGAAAAGATCATCTAGTCCAACCCCCTGCCTGAGCAAGATCACCTAGATTAGATCACACAGGAACATATCCAGATTGGATGTCTCCAGAGAAGGAGACTCCGCAACCTCTCTGGGCCAGGTTTAAGTCTCCACAACCTCTCTACTTTCCAGGTTTAAGACTTATAGACAAATTTTTTAATCTATCCACATCATATATCTGTACCTCTCAACAGTGAAAGAATCTCTATTTTGAACTACTTAGGCAAAAAAAAAACCTATCCAGAAGACCTGAAGCCATTGTACCTTCCTCACATCAATTTTTCCACAGTCAAATACAGTACCATGATTATTCAACATTTTCCTCCTTTTCCAAGAAGATCAAATATGAAGTGCAGAAAATCATGAGAATAGATCCACATTTGATAATTTCAGCTACAAAAGATGACCCTAACAGAGTCAGCCTTTATAAAAATCCCAATCTGAGCATTCCTTTTTCTTTTTTTAGTATCACCATTAGCCTCAAACTTTTTTTAACCAGGTCTAGGGTGATGTGACATTTAGTCAAGGATTACGCTCACTTACTATAGCCTGCCTCAAAAAATGGAGATTAATTGAATTTCCTTGGCTACAGCATGTTCTTAAATGAAAATAAGACTATAGAATACAGATTGAAGAATATGACCAGAGTCAGATTTTAAAGTTCAGGGTTGGGTTGNTCAGGGGTTGGGTTGTTTTTTTTTTTTTTTTTTTTTTTGTTTGGGGGTTTTTTGGGACTAATTTTGTACATAAAAGAAGTACTGAAATTCGTGGTATTGGGATATTGTGAATACAGGGACACATAAATGCTTATGCTTCAGTCTAAACCAGACTATTTCAGAAAGAAAAGTCAATTCTTTATCTCTTGTAGTATAAATGAAATAAATTGCTTGTTTATAACCTGTCACTCAACTGCTTGGAAAAGCATAATAAGATTTTGTGCCAATATTTTTGTTAGACAACTCTAATACATATACTTTGTCTGATGTCCCTAACTGTTCTAAAACTTCAGTTCCTTCTTTCTTGTTTGCATTACTCTGTCATTTAGCCAAAGTTTCAACCTCTTCAGTAAGCAGTATGTGAAGAAGTTTTGTTAAACAAAGACTTTCAATATTCCAGTGTTTTTGTAAATTATTTCATACTGCCTTTCTTCCTTAAGTAGTTGGAAAGCACGATTTCATCACCAGTTTTCCATCATTTGAAATCTAATAAGTTATTGAATTCAGTCTAAACAAAGGTCAGACAATGACTCATTGCTTTTGATCTGAGAAATGTTGCTTTTTGACATATTCTGTAATTGTTAACAGCTTTTTGACATAAGTGATCATGGTATGAAGAATTGATGGCCATGCTTCTGGCGGTTTAGGATTCATTTGTCAATAGTCCACAGAGTTTCAATGAATACATTACCAATGTTATTCTGTATTCAGTCCACAATTCCACAAAACAATGTGGCACTTCTTTATTTCAGTGCATCTTTTATGTACTGTATAACTCCCCTTAATTTCATTGCTTGTTGTGAGATGGTAAAGAGTGTCTATAAATTAACTTAGAGCAAAGTACAGAGCTACCAGATTTCTGTAACTTTATTTTGAAATGTAACAGATCTTTATAAAATCCCCAAATGGCTTTATAGACGGATGTGCGTGGAAACACAACAGCACAGCTAACGTCCTTCATAGCAATTTTCCTAAAAAAGGGGAGAGCAGACTTTGGAAATACTGATTCCCTACCTTTACCTCCTTCCCCCAATCTAAAAAGCTGAGATGTGTTCCACAATGTTACAGAATGGATTCTGTACTTGTTGCCTCCTGTGCTGTAGCTTCAGCTCAAGTCAATTTCTCTGTACATACTGGAATAGCATCACACTTCTGCAAAGTACCAGCACATACAACATGCCCTACAGCTTAGATTCTCAGTAGAAATGAGTCAGTAGAATGATGTCTGGGTATCCTGTAAGTTAAGCTCACTTTATCTCCATGTACTCAATAGCCATGAAATGGAAGCAATGAAATAAAAGATAACCATGACTTCTAAGGTTTTACCTCAAAATCACTGCCAACTTCCTAGATAACAAGTGTGCTTTGAAAAACAGGACATCAAAGACTACTTTCATGCCCACCTGTAGTCCTTGCAAGACCCTCAACATCAAACTTTCTATGATAAAATACATTCCACTGTAGTATCACAGCAAAGCACCAGGAGTCTGAAGAGTTCTTGCATCTTAAGAACTGAACCTGGCAGATTATCACAGTGTCATATTAATTTGTTACATTTTTAATGCTTAAAGCATCCCAAAATGAATCGCTGCAGAAAAGCCACTCTGAAATGACAGTTTTACACCTGTAGAAGGAATCTGTCCCCTTGGCAGTGTACAAGAGGGAAATAACTCTACTTTAAAAATGGATTTAATACTGATTATAAGGGATTATCTTTTATGAAACTATCATCTAAGACAACACAGGGAGAAGTATGAAAAAAAGAATAAAAGAGCACAAGTCTGTTACTACTTTAAGGTGAGAAAAAGCTTCCTTGGGTAAAATCATGAGTGTTCCTGGATTCTGAGCTTGCTAAACACATGGAAGAAGCACATTTATTGCTTCTACCACATAAAACAAAACCTTTATCAGTTTTTAAGCTTTACTCAACACAGCACTAGATTTCTGCAGATTTTCCACTTTAAAGCTTCAAAATTTCACTCTAATACATCATTCCTTTAAGTGTCATTATACAAAGTTTAAGTGACAAAAAATTCAGGTTTCTCAGTGTGATCTCATCAGCTACAATTTCAGACTTTTAACTGTTGAGTCATTAGATGTTACTGTGGAAGAGTATTTACTGCAAGATGCCTTGCAGTACCACAGGCTGCCTTTTATTTGATACACACAGTCTCTATTTTAATCTTTAAAAAAGGGGGGGTGGGGGACGACGGACATGGGACAGACTGAAAAGTAGCTTTCAGAGGTCATATGAATAATCTTGTGAAGGTCAAGGTATATCAAAACTTAGGAGGCCTACACTTCATTTCAGGTTCACTGGGGAAGCCTATACAGTTGTGACAACTTTCCGAACCATCAGGTTTTTTCTTCTTTCCTCTCTTCATGACCACACTTCTCAAACTTACTTCCCCAACTTTCTCATTTCCAGCCATATGCTGCCAGCTTCTCAGATTTTCATCTACCATTATACCCTTGCTATTCTTCCCTGACTGGTGCCTGAATATAGCTCTTTACCACCCACTCTTCCCCTGAAAACCATGAGGTTTTTTTTTTTCCTGTCTTTACATTTTCCTCTCACATACCTGAGTCCTGCTTATTTGAGAAAGCCTGCTCTCCTACCACTCTCTGTGACTAATGTTGACCCTTTGACATGTTCTGGGAATCAAGGGACTTCAGGGAACCAGAAAAAAAATACCTCGGTATTCTGGATTTTTAGAACTTTAAATGAAAATTGCTATGTTCTGTAGCCAGTTCGGGTTTTTTTTTAGAAAATTCACACAAACTCTCCACATGCAATACATATATTTTATACTTATATGTAAGCCACAATTTTTAACTAAGCAGAAAATAATACTACTAACATTTATTTTTTAAGACTTTAATAATTTATTGCCACCCTTAATTAAAAAATTTTAGAGGTTAGGTTCTGAGAAAATTAACACCTCATTGCACTTGCAGGTAGTAACATCAGCAGAAACACAATTCAATGCAAGAGGAGCACTGCTTCAGGAAAAACTTCATTTTCTAAGCACTAATTTAAAGCTGCATTATTGCAAATACAAGTAGATGCACTTCATTACTATCCTGGGTTCTAGCCAGAATCTAACCTAGATCTAATCTTTAGCTTGAGGGGTTTTCACACACTTTGGCTACAAATATTAAATTAATTTTTCTGTGGTCAATTCTAGCTTAGAGCATGAAATATCCATCACCTCTAACATTTCCTGTCCATTGCTATTCCCATTTAAAGTTCCTTTTGTATCTCATTTTCATTCACATATACTCAAAGTCCTAATTTATAAAGCTCACAAAGCTTTCACAAAAAACAATCATATACATATGTTTGACATATATAGATGCAAAACAACTGCAAAAGGTATACTGTGTATATATACCCATGAATTAGATTAGGGATCAGTTTTGTAAGCTACTAATCCTTATAGTTTTTGTTTCATAACCCTTCTGAGAAAATACAAAGAATTACTTATATGAGAAAATTAACACTAAAGGAGATAGAAAGGACAAAAAATGTTAAAATAAATCCAACTCTGCTTTAAAACACAGTTCTTATGAAAGTAATTTAGAGTTGTAAAGATAAAAATCACACTGATATTGAATATAGTTAGGTTAGATAAACAACTATATCTAGTACAAACACAGAGAAAGTACAACAGCATTCTAACTCCCTCTACTGGACTAGATACATAGGATTAATAACACCAGAACTGAAAAACATTTCCCTTTTGATTCTTAGACAGATTGGACAATTTCTTTTAGTACAAAATTTTTTCCCTAGGAAAACTTCTGAAAAAAAAGACCAAAACCTTCAAATGGCAGTGTAACTCCTGAAAGTCTTTTTTTTTCTCTGAAAGAAATCTTAAAATGGAAGTCAAACAACAAAAACAGATTTTATGAAACTGTTCAAAACTTACAGTGAAATTTTCTTAACTATTCTAGAAACAGGTAAACCACTAAATTGTGTTTGCATTACTATTCCCAAACCTCTACACTTTTTGCCTTTGCATCTCCCAGATGAGCAGTATCAGAGATGAAAACTGAAAAATTTAGTAGAAGTAGCAAGCTCTTAAGGAGCAAATTCAGAAGACTTACATAACTGACAATTTAAAATATATATTTCTGTACACTAGAAGACTTTCAAAAAGTCAAAACCAACAACAAGAAAAAAAACATTATGTTACATTGTAAACTCAATCTCTTCAGCAACCTAGACCATACCCTTTTTTCCTCTTTCCCCTCTCAGGAATAAAATAATCATTTTCCCTTGTGACTATGTGTTTTTCAACACAAATCCAATCTGACTGCAGTTTCTTTGAGGACATTTTCTCTAGGCGAAATCTTTATCCCAAAGCCACTGAAACATATCATTGCTTTCTCTAACCTTCAGTTACTGTATGCTGCTAATTTAAGTAATTGCTGATAGTGAAACTGTTAATGAACATCCAAATTACCATCTCAGTAGATTAAAATCTTAAAGGAGTTGTCCTATGATGCACAGTCAACTTAAGCTCTACACTTAAATCCAGATGCAATATTTGGGTGTACTTCAAGACTACAGATAATTAGCAAGATGGAAAGATAGAAGAACAAGAATCTAGTCCTTCAAAATTGCTAGAAACTATAGAGGATTTAGCTTTGGAATAAGTGTCAAGGAGGATTTAATGTTCAGTAATGGAGAGCTTGTTTCCATTGCACATCTAGTAATTAAACAAGGAAATCACACACAACAGTAGCTGAGCACAACAGACTCAAGAAAACACACTCTTCCCAAATACATCATGGTGTCTGCCACGTTCTTTTCCTTTCTGATTCACTATGTTGAGTTTCATTTAACAAAAGAACCTGATTCAAATGAATCGTATAATTTAACCAGCATATCAGTCAGAGAAAAGATTGGCATTCCAGCCAACAGAGAAATATTGCTGTAAATCAGGATATTTTTAAAACAGAAAGGTTGAAAATCGTCATCAGAAATGGCTCACTCATTGCCAGCACAAACTTGCACTACAGCCTTGAAGATATGAATGTGTGGATATAATCACCGTAGGGAAATAATTTCACTGCCTTAGTCTATACACATAGCTTGCCAACATGGCTTTAACATGTTCAAGATGTTTGATAAATACCTATATCAACATATAGAACTGCATTCTGAGCAGAGCCTGTAACACTTCAGAGAACTGAAAATACATAATACCACAGGTTTGTGTTACTATTAGAGGTTCTTTAATTATTCAGATACTGATTTATGTTGAAGAGGGAAGAGGAAAAAGGGAAGGTGGGAAGAAAAAAAAAAGGGTGAGAACTTCCAGGGGAGACATAGAAACATACTGAGATTTCTCACCTTCACTTTTTGGAGTTTTTCACCACATCTCATACTGGTTTCCTGCAGATAAGAACAAAACCTTTTAAAAAGAACAATCCTCAGTGTTCCTTATATGCTCAATAGAAATGAAGGAGGACAGCATAAAAGCAAACTGCTGTGTTGTTCCTTTGGAGAAGAGGAGGCTGAGGGTAGACCTTATTGCTGCCTATAATTTTCTGAAAGGAGGTTGTAGAGAGGTGGGTGATGGTCTCTTCTGCCAAGTGACAGGTGATAGGACAAGGGGAAATGGCCTCAAACTGCACCAGGGCAGGTTCAGATTAGATGTTAGGAAAACATCCTTCATTGAAAGAGTTGTCAGGATGTGGAACAGGCTGCCCAGGGAGGTGGTTGAGTCACCATCCCTGGATGTATTTAACAGAGAGATAGATGAGGTGCTCAGGGATGTGGTTTAGGAGAGGACAGGTATGGTTGGACTCAATGATCTTAAAGGGCTTTTCCAACCTAGTGATTCTGTGAATCTGTATCTTCAAATGCTACTAAACTGTCAATGTTTTTCAAAACATAGCTAGTTAACTAAGACCCAATAAAATCTTTCATCATGTGAGTTCCTCTCTGTGCACATGGATGTACAGCCATATCTAACATGCTTTTATCTAGAGTACAGAGCTGCTTTCTGAAGTGATAGTGTGCAAATATACTGTGCAGGATTCAAAGCTTAAAAATTCAAATGAATAGTGGGTCTGATTTTCAGAAACACCACAGCAATGACCACTAACTCCTACTTTTTTAAAAGCAACTGAGTAACTCAGACTTTTTAAAAAATCAGAGTAATCAATAAGAAAATCTCTTTCCTTCCCCAAGGTCTTATCTCCTACAAATACATTTGAAACTAACTGCATTGCTTTTTAATCTGCACACCCCTTCCAATTAAATTTCTTTTAAAAGAAAGTTGAGACTTCTATTTTGTGTCTTCCACTGTTTCCCATCAAAACTTCACCCACTGGATGCAACAAGGAGTATTCCCTGAATAAATTATAACTGCACTTATGAATAAGCCATGTCTCTAGAATAGGATTGACAGGGAGAAGTTTCAGGGTTAGCCTGGCTGCCACTGTGGCAATACGATATATCATTAGATATGGCTACCTGTTATATTAAATTTGGATGGCCTATTTCAGTTTGAAAAGAGAAATTGCAATTAACTCGTTCAACATTCAAGTTCATGATGCAAGACACAGCTTAACTGAGAAAAGAGAAAGCTAGAAAAATGTTTGGAAGCTTTGTGTTATTTTTGGTTTTTTGAGAAGCAAAAAAAATAATTAAAAAATATCCTGTAAGAATACTGATAATTTCAAACTGGACTAGAGGTATCTTTAACTTCCTAACTTGAAATAAACCAGAAGTAGCCCACCTTCTAGAGTGATCTATTCTGTTAACTTGCAGTCTTGTTTCAAGGTGAAGTCAGATATCTGTCACAAAAAAGTATTGTTAAAAAGGGTCTGTATAATAATGGTATCTACAAAATGACCCTCAGGAACTGATAGCACCAGTAGAGCTATACATGAACAGATAGGACATTCCTGTAGCTCAGAGGGCATTAAGAATATTAATTGTTCAGAAAATGTTTTATAGAGTTAAACACGTCTACAGTACTGTGCAATTCTGAGATACAGTCTGGCAGATGGGGATGATGTCTAACAGAAAATTCAAGTGTTTTGAGGTTTTTCTGTCATTTGCCTCTGTAAAATTCAAGTCAAAGGAGAGAGGAAATGGCACATGGATTTAAAGAAGTAACAGATATATGATAACAGCTAAGGAAAAGTTACATTATTCATATTTAAATTCAGCCACTTACCAGACTACAATACACTTCTAGAAACTTCCTGACACAGAAATGTTTCTGTGTGCCTCCTTTCTGCCTTTTTGGTCAAATGTGTTGTACTCATTTAGTANCAGGGAGGGGGGAGGACAAGGGGGTGGTGCTGGGAGGTGTTGAGTGTACAGAAAAGCTCAGAACACTTTAATTACAATGAAATTATTTCCTTTTTTTTTGTATCTCTCTATTCATAAGAGGGATGATATTGTCCTAGTCCATCTTCATCAAATGAGTATTTCCTTTTTTCTCTATTCCTTTACTCATAGTTTTGTTAGTGCATTTCTCATTGGTTCAAGGCACTGAGTGAGGAGAGAAAAAATCTCTTTCATAACAGCAATCTACTCTCTGTGGAGAGACACTTGTCCATGAAAGACTAATTCCTAATTGTTTTAGTCCCTGTTAGAGTTAGGAAAAATATTAGGAAAAAAACTTCTGATAGCAGGTAAAGTCTGACATTTACAGAGATATGCACCCTGCTCCATGAAAGCTCTCCAGAACTAAGAATATTGCTGTCCACGCCTCACAAGCTCTTTGGTTTGCTGATATGATTTACTGCAATATTGCAAAGTACAAACAGCTTTCAGCATGCCAGAACTGGATGCAAGCAACATCTCAAGACTTAAGGAGAATGTCCTTGCAGACCCAGGAGAAGGAGCGACCAGATACTTTTTGTTAAGCAATACAGTTACACAAAACAGAGACTCAAAGTTACACAGTGAGTCCAAGTGGCCAAGTCAATAATGATGCTTCATTAGATATAAGAACTGGAGCACAAACTTTAGTGTAGAAAAAAAAATAGAAAAATAAACCAGACACAACAAAATAATTTAAAAAGAGAAAGCCCAAACAAAACCAACAGGTGAAGACTATTTGATTGCATCCAAAGGAAGAGGGACAAGCCTTGCACACAGGATTTCTGAGCTAGAAAGCCAGAAGGATTTCTGAGCTTTATAACTTGGGGATTCCAAAAACCAGGATCCCCATTCTCTTTCAGTAATAAACACAATACTCAATCAAACATGCCAGATTCATTCCAAAGACTATTCATTTTAACTGACCTTATACTAAACTTGTAAGACTGCTTCCAACTGCAGAGGACAAATAGAAATAAATGTTTTGGTGGACTATTGAGATCTTCAGAGAGTCCCAACTAAAACTACAGTTGATTTAGGTGCTCTATATTAATATTGCACCTGCACAGAGAGGGCTACTGTATGCTTCAAGCATTTTGTAGTATGATGGTGATAAAAAAAAGACATCTTAGGCTCATTCATGTTTTTAGAATTTAGAATTCTAAATCAGAAAGACAATCCAAAATGTGTGGAACATTTTAATAAGGCTGGATATGTACAGCACTTCTGCTTGGAAACAGGAAACATTTTGCTGCCAAAACATTTGTATTTCTGAATGAAATGAAAATGAAGAATTCATCCCTAGGCAGCTGGAGTCACCTCATCATCTCTAACACATTGGTTTTATTCTTTGCTTTGTTTCACCAGTTTGAAGAATGGTCATGTCCTGGAAGTGCAAGGACTTTATGAATGGCTCTAGATTACCCTGACATACAGAACCCTAAAAGTCAAACTCTGTGGTGCCTACAACTAAGACATTCAAGTTCTATTTTGTATCTATACCCAAAGTAATCTGCCACAGTCACGCAAAAGGCATTTAGCACTGGGAACAGGACTCAGTCTCTCGAGTTTAAAACAGAGGAAGCAGTAATCTTTTCCACACAACACCTAACTCATTTATAAAACACCTATCCACAGAACATAGGATGTAAAAACACTTAAGGGATCTGCAAGATCTAGAGATTCATGGATACAAATCTGTAGGATGTTATTATCTATCACAGATGGCCTTCCACCATCAACTTGGGAAATCCCTAATCCTCTAACTGCCAGAAAGAACAAGGATAGGATCAGTAGGATCATTCCAAAAAATATAATTTTTCTTCACAATTTCCCTAAGAATCTACTACTTGTCACTGTCCTACACAGACATACCAGGAAAGATTACGTGTACTGTATGGCTACCAGCTTCATGGTCAGGAGGAGGATGACTGCTCAGTCATGAGAGTAAACAAAGCTAGATACAACTTTTAAACAGGACCATAATACTGTGTAAATGCAGTAAGAACTTATATGAAATCCCTGCAAGCGTGAGCACTGCAAAAAGTTAAAAGAAACTGTTTTTCTTAAATTTAAGCAGTGTTGTCTGGCAATAGACTTTCCCTCATCTCAGCAGTAGTAACAGAGGAGCTGGTATGGGAAATAAGCATCCTCATGCCAGTATGCAAGGCTGACAGAGTCAAAATTTACACTACTAGAGCATATGGTGCCATTCTTATGATCCCCTTGAAATCTGGGCTCCCTGCAGCAGAAGTGTGAGAAGCACAGCTACGTGACTCACTGAAGAGTCTGATGTCAGCATGGTCTTTGGCCAGTGAACAGAGACACCAAACATTTGTCACTGTCACAGTCTATATTTTGTGCAAGAGGAAAAAAACAAAGGGATAGACTACAAAGGTTGGCTCTGAACTTTGCACTGAATGCAGGCAACAGCAACTCATTGTATGAAGCAGAGGAGAAGATAAAACTTAGGCTGCACAGCAAAGATTAGAAGACAGTAATACAGTAAAAAGAATTTTAAAAGGGTGTGTCATTGGTTTCCAATTCATTACACACTTGCACTTCCAGATTAAATACTTGCTAAAAGTGTTGGTAAGCTTAAAAATATTTTCCCATTCATAGGCTTATTAAATACAGTGAATTTTATTAAAGCCTATTTTCCTTCTATGTTCACTTTTACTCATGATATTCTGATATGTGAAAATATTTTAGATTGTATTTTTATGCCTAAACTCAAAGAGAAGAAAGATATTTACTTTAAAAATATAACAACTTTCAGAAAAATAATGAATCATCTCTAGCACAGCTTGTTTTTCCTGTTAATGATATTGAGACTTTAAGCTTTTCTGTTAATGAGTACAGAGTTACTAGGATCAAAACATTTTCTAATAATGTGTTTCTGTCTTCATAACATTTCACTGTCTTAATAAAGTAAACTTCTCTTTGAAAAACAAGTTTTCTCTTATTAAAATAATCCCATATGTTCAGTGTGTTATTTTAATAAATGTTATTTTATTGTGGCCTCTCAATAAAAGTAAGACCTATTTGTCCTAAAAAAAGATTAGCCTAAAATTTTTTTTTTAAAAAGGTGATTATTTTATGTGTAAAGCTTTCAGTAACAAGTATTTTCAGGTTTTGTTGTTTTTGTTCTTGTTTTTAAAGTATGATGATAGTTAGATAGAGATCCACAACACAAAACTCATTTGCTTTGCAAAGTAAAATTCCTTCTGAAGAGAAAGGAGTAGGATTTCTTAAATATTAATCTTTGTATTAATATGTATTTCTAGATGTTTTAGAAATGAAATTTGAATAGCATCACTGTTGTTGCTATGACACTCCACTGATGAATGTTACACAGGAAGAGAAGTGCAACAGAAGACAAAATCCTTTTTTCTGCAAAAATTGCTTGAAAAAAACTTGCAAATATCTGAGTACAAAACATCAACTTATGGCAAACATTGCTTATGTTTGAAAGTTCCATTCACAGAAGTGACTAAAACATTCCCCTTCAAAAAGGTCCATTTACCTGTTCAGTTAAGCACTACCATGAAATTCTACCACTACTTCAAACTTACCTAGAGGGCATAGGAAAAGACTGGCACTCTGGGATGCCACGGAGCAGAGGCACATGAAGAGCTTGGTGCTTCGATACAAATAGTTGTGCTGAGGTTGCTCCTTTCACCAGCATATAGCACAAATATTGGCCCCAAATTCAGAAAAAATTCCAAAGTCTGAGTCAATCAAGTTTGTGTTCTCTCTCCTGTCATTTACCAAGCTAGTTTTAGCTCCTTTATTTACTCACTGTCCACAACTATCTCCTTGCATAACCCTGTGGTGCTAAGCTACTGATGTCCACCCATGACCAAAGTATGATCTGTACAGTGCTGTAAAGACTAATTAGTAAAGCACTGAGCTTTCAAGAAAGACACTCTAGATCTATTCTACATTCATTGCTTATTTAATCTTCACATTTGTTCACAGAAAGTGCCACTATAGGAAAAAATAGAAAAATAGTTTCTCAATTAATGCAAAAGATTCCATTGCATATACATGCATGAAATATTATTCTGTTCTTTGTTCACCATGTTTAGTAGGCTTCAGATTATGACCATCATCCTTGGAAGTACATGATCCATTTACAAAATTACATAAAGTACTTGTCAGTAAATATTATTTAAATACTAACAGCATAAAAAAGGTCTTTGTTTAGGTAGCAAGGAAAAAAGGCAAGACTCAAAAATGAACCCTCAATATACTTGAACCCTACCAAACACTAATGAGATTTTATGTTTGAGTAAATAAAAAGTGATTGATCAGTAACAGGATGATCTGCTCATTGAGAATGATGCAATATCTGCTTCCACAACTCCATACCTTGGCCTGTTGCAATCAACACAATTAAATCTGGGGTTTTCTTCTATAAGACACTGCCTTCAAGTTCTGAAGATAAAATGCTATTTCATTCTACTTGGTGTATTTTATACTTTGAGTAAATAAAATCTTCTACAGCATTAGGAATTACTTGAAGAAAAAACCCACACTTGCCCAATTATTTTTATCTATGTAACATTTTTAATCTGCAACAGATTTTCATGCTTTTGTTCTACCCTGAAATGTTTCCTAGAATCTGTTTTGAATCATAAACTAAAAAGACCCAGATATTTCTACATATGTAGACCGTAAATAATAAACTAACATTGATAAATCCCCCAAACATTATATCTTATATTTAAAAATAAGAAAAAAAAGCATTCATACATTAGAGACAGTATTTGCAATACCACTATACCACTAGCACTATAATTTCAAAATGTTTAACAGCAGGAACTAGCCATCATCTTCCAGAAAGCACACACAAAAATAGCTTGCTTGCACTAACAGCAATTCCAATATTTCAGGAATTCCCAGCTATAGATTTTACCTACCAAAAAAACCCCCAAAAATAGTAAATTAGAAAGATAAACATAGCTACACAGGCAGCGATAAGTAGAAATACTTCCAGCAAGATGTAGCAGTAGCACTTGGTTCTCTTTGTTCCAGAAGTATCAAGGTAGAACAGGCTAAAGAGCGTAAAAATTATATTCATAATTTTTCAGCACGCCAAAAACATGATTAGGTTCATGTCTTAGAGCAAAACTTAGAACCCACCAGACTGCACTTAATTCCCTCACAATAAAACTTGCATTATATATATGTATATATGTTTGCATTATATATATGTTTCCCCTTCACAGATATTTATCTGTGAAGGGGAAACATTGATGGTAAGGAGCAGAATGAAGAAAACCTACTCAGAATTTGTGTATGAAAGTATAACAGCAGACAGAGAGATGGGGAGCCTGTGAATTACAAGAAATTGTAAAAATATGTGACTTCTTGTATCAAGAACAGATGGAGCCTGCAGCCATCCACAAAATACAGAACAGAAACCTATTCAAAGGTGGTATACAAAAGCTTCCAACTCTCATCATGGACCATTGGCCAATGAAAAGAAATATAGAAGGTCAAAAAGTTACTGTTTGTAAGAAAAAGATTTCTGACACCAAGTGAAGGAGTTAAAGTCTAGGAAACAAAAAAAAGTCTATTTGTTTTCATTTTGAATATTGCCAGTGGTGTGTTGTTTCACAATTGTTCCCATTCTCTGGCAAACTCAAACTCCTCAAGATTAAATAAGAAAACAGTAACAGACCATTTGAAGTAATTAACAGGAAAGAAATAAGAAAAATCACAGAATCATAGAATGAGTTATGTTGGAAGGGATGTTTAAAAGCCATGTAGTCCAACGCCCTGCAGTAAGCAGGGACACCTTTACTAGATCAGGTTGCTCAGAGCCCCATCAAGCCTGACCTTGAACATCTCCAGAGATGGGGCCTTCACAATATCCCGAAACAAATCGGACTGGACTATTAAAAAAAAAAACCACAGAACAAACCCAAACCAGAAAAACCAGCTCAACAAACAAACTACCAAAATCTGCAGTTCTCTTTACAAGATCTTTTCCTTTTTTTTTTAAGACACTGACAGAAACATGTCTCACAATAGGAGTCTTTGGTTCAAATGAATTATTTTTATATATTAAGAAGATATGCCAGATGTCTATCTTGATGGATTTTGATCCTTACTGAATCAAGAAAGTTCCCCTTATTAAAAAAATTTCAAATGCTCTTTTAAATTAGAGATACACTTCAATACTTCCAGAAGAATTTTTTTCTCTGTCTTCATTCTGCAGAAATAACACATTTTATGTAGGAGAGACAGATTTGCTGTAATCATGAAAGGTGTTATTTAGGTTGCTATTATCTGACCTTTCTGCCACATAGGAAATATAATGGCATTGTTCATTCCCTTTTCATAAAAAAAAGTGGTAATCATTATAAATCCTTTTCAGGCAATACTAATATGAATAATGCCAAAGGTACTAAAAAGCAAAAATAACTTTATTAATCCCAGAACTTTAGTTACTGTATTGGTGTCACCATAGAAGCATAGCACCATGATTGGTATAATTACAAAAGAATACCAATTGGTTAAAATGTTCCTAAACAAAACTATTACATGTAGATAAATCAGTATGTATGTTGAAGTTTTCCAACTCAATAGAATTCCTTTTATCTAAAAGATATTTACTTGCTTCAAGTATGACTGAGTTATTGGCAAAGACCAATATTTTCAGTCACAGCTCCAAAAATTAGTGATCTTCAATTCTTTATTGTGACTTATCTGGAAGAGGACATGGGTCCTCTAAGTATTAACAGAAAGAGTTGATCTTATTGAGAGAAGGTAGCAGGTATCCATTGAAAGGAGGCTTAAGGTCGAAGGAGAATTTTGAATATAGAATCCTGTGATAGAAGTCCTGTTCCTCTGAGGTACCAGAGTTCTTGATGTTACCATTCACATCTGGTTTTTACCCATAACTAGCCAAAGAATATGGTAAAAGCTGTCCCAGAAAAGGATAAAAGATTTACCTAAATTTTTCTCTCCTCTTTTTTATCGAAGGTGGTATATCATTTACCAAGGTTTCAGGCCAAGAGACAAGCACATGTGATCTACAGAGAGGACATTATTCCTTCAAGTTATTCAAATTGTGTATTTATGGACATTTGCTAAGCATAATATCCATAATTATAAATTCATCTGTCTACAAATACAAACACTGCCTTTTAAGGCTATGCTCATTAGTAAAATGAATTTCTGTCAGAAAGGTCTTTAATTGCTTGACTGCTGCCAATAGTTACCAGAGAGTATTAATACTACTGGTGATAGTAATATTTCAAAACACTGTCTTTTGTTTTGCAGCCACTTCAAGACAAGCTTTTTAGGTCTTTCACAGATTGTCATCTAGATTTGATTTAGATCTTTTCCCTCCAAGAAACATGTAACAAGTTTTGTCTTTCTTTTTCCTACCAGTCAATTCCTGACACATTCAAAGATAAATATACAAATCCTTTCAGTGTTCTAACAAGCAATTCATTAGGCAACATTCTATTACTCCAAATTTTCAAATGGTTTTCTTCATGTGCACAACTTGGACATTTAGAACAGAAGTTTTATTTACCTATTTGATACTTCCAAATTCATATACCTTGCTTAATTTTCTTTTGCTTTGTTAAATCTTGGAGTTGCCTAAAATTCATCAATGGTGATGCTAATTCTTTTAAAGACATATTTCAGGTGATTACTCATCTTCATCCTATAGAAATCATCCAAAGCTATGAAAGTAATAGCAAGGCAGAAAATAAACATATTTACTTTGATCAAAACCAATAAATACATCTTTAAATTTTGGTGATTCATCCAAAGAATGTCTTACAGATCCTTAAGTTCTCGAGAAAGGCATGTTTGATAATTACAGTGCTAATTAATATGTATCTGTATATTTCTTGTCAATCTCTATATTTAAGATGACACAATAGCCATGGTTTAGCACCAAATTCAGATCAATCAACAAGATCTAGAACCCTGATGTTGATTTGGGACATATCATAAATGGAACAACATTCTGCAATACCTCCCTGTCTTCAAAACTATTCACAGAATCACAGAATATTAGGAGCTGGAAGAGACCTTGAAAGACCATCCAAGTCCAACCCCCTCGCCCGAGCAGGATCATCTAGAGTAGATCACATAGGAATATGTCCAGATTGGTCTTGAATGTCTCCAAAGAAGGAGACTTCACAACCTCTCTGAGCAGCCTGTTCCAGTGATCTGTCACCCTCACAGTGAAAAAGTTCCTCCTTATATTCACATGGAACTTTCTAAGTTCCAGTTTGGAACCATTGCCCCTTGTTCTATCACTGGCCATCACTGAGAAAAGCCTGGATCCATCCTCCTGACAATCACCTTTTACATATTTATAAATGTTAATGAGGTCACCCCTCAGTCTCCTCTTCTCCAAGCTGAAGAGACCCAGCTGCCTCAGCCTGTCCTCATAAGGAAGATGTTCCACTCCATCATCTTGGTGGCCCTGTGCTACACTCTCTTAAGGAGTTCTATGTCCTTCTGGAACTGAGGGGCCCAGACCTGGACACAATACTCCAGGTGAGGTCTCACCAGGGCAGAGTAGAGGGGGAGGAGGACCTCTCTTGACCTACTGGCCACCCCCCTTCTAATACACCCCAGGCTGCCATTGGCCTTCTTACCCACAAGGGCACACTGCTGGCTCATGGCCATCCTGCTGTCTACCAGGACCCCCAGGTCCCTCTCACCTGCACTACTCCAACAGGCCAGTCCCCAACCTATACTGGTACCTGGGGTTTTTCCTCCCCAAATGCAATACCCTACACTTGTCCTTATTAAATGTCATTAAGTTTCTCCCTGCCCAGCTCTCCAGCCTGTCTAAATCCTGTTGAATGATTCAGCATCATATTGAATGATTATAGGGTAGAGTACTGTCATACTGCCACAAACACACAGACTGATATACAAAACAGCAAATGAAACATCCTAGACTTCCTCTGACTGCACATTGGAAGGTACACATTCCCATAATAGCTACAAGAATTCCAAGGGTTATAGTGGCTCTGAACACAGTCTTTTAGCAGTTTTCTAAACCACTAATTCACAGAAGGGATTTGAATGACTGCCTTTACCCCAAGCAAATATCTTGATCACTGAAGTGATAGAAATGGGAATGGAAAAGATCATAACTGTCTTCTCCAAGTTTTTCTTTTAAATGACATTAAGATCATTCAAATCTTCCAGAGAATCAGAACTGAGAAAATTAAAGTACCATATATTTCCAAGATCAGAAGGAAAAAAAGAATCCCTTCCCCCCACCCCTCCCCTCTTTGGTCTTTCAAGTTAAATTGAAAGAAAGATGTTTTCTCAGTAACTGATATTCCAGAGATTTCTGATGTTAATTTAGAGTTATTTTAATGGAATTAGCATGCAGTAGGCAAGAATAAGCATACTTATTCCATCTTCCTGCTCTTAGTAAATTCAGAGTCTGAACTACATCAGATAAAACCATGAAATATCAATAGCTGAGTGTGGCAAAGGGGCAGGACACAGCAGAGAAGCATGCAAACAATAACATGGAATGTGTTTCAATATCCTCACATTTTAATCCCCAGAGACAAAGAAAGAAAGAGAGTGAAACCAACAAATGAGAGTGTATAAAGTTACACTGAGGTACACTGAGCAAAGGTTGAACTTTAATGACAGAATCATAGTTTGTACAAGCACAAGCAAAGTCCACTATTCTTAAAATGAGGGTTTGTCCTATTCATGTAACAAAATTGTTTCAAGATGTTGTAAACTTATATTTCCGAAGACTGTATATTACCTAGTATGAGATTGCTTTTATTTTTTTTATTCCCCTATCCAGGTCAGAAACCAGATGTGTCAGCTTAGCTTTTATTCAAAAAACCATGAGCCAGAAGCTTAAGCTATTGCTTATATTTGAACCTCATCCAAATATAATTCTATTGTTTTCTGAGGAATATTAAATTCTGTCTAAATTAAATAGTTATGCTAATGAGACTATTCAGTCCCCCATCTGCACGTAAGCAAAAGTTATAAGAAGTCATAAGTTTTATACATTCAGAAACAACTGAAAGGGGGAAGCATCAAACTGAGAATGCAGCTGCCTTGGGTAGGTGCAGGAGGAGGAGAGGAATGAAGTGAACAGATTTACTTTTCAATAAAGCCAATGAATTTCTAGGTTTTACTCCTATGCAGTAGGCATTGCAAAATGTTATACTGTATACAGACTCCAATAAACACATCAGAAGGTGCATCAGACCCTAAATAGACATACTTGATGGTGGCAAAGACAATAGGAAACTGTTTTATCACTGAGAGCAGCCAGCACTACATATGGTTGTGACATGCTCTCATGCACTTAAGCTTTTTCATATTCAGACACTATATATCTGTCCTTTGAAGTAGACTATTCAATTCATCATCCAACTTCACATTCAGTTTTTAAGATACTTCAGGCAAAGGGTGTTCTCTCACTTGATCTATTTGTTGTTGCAGCACCAGTATGTTTTCTATGCATAATCCATTACTTAGGGCCAAGAGAATACAAATTTAAAAAAAAAAACAATTGTACAACATTCTCTCACATCCTTATAAACCTATCAGGCTGCATCACAGGCAGCTTTTACTTACTTCAGAGAAAACCTTAAATTTGTCCAAGTCCTGATACCGTTGCACATCTTTAACTGATTTATTCCAAAAAGTGAGGAAGTGAAATGTTTCTTCTAATATTACTAAGCAACCTTCACAGAGTAGCTGCAGAGGTTAACACATTTTGTGCAAATGGGCTGTTTAGCTAATATTTTTAGCACAGTTACTATCTTTCTTTTGATGTCCAGGCTTAATAGTTACATAAAATAATTATTTTAGGGTAGCAAACAGGTCATTTGTATATGCAAATATCACAGACACTTTCATTACAGAAATGAACAAAAAAGTTAATACAAAATTCCAGGCTTTCTCCAAATTCAAGCTTACATTAAAAAGAACATATGCATGCATGTGCAGATGCATGAACACGCACACAGACAAATTATATTGGCATCCCAAAACCTTGCCTACTGAGCTCTCAAAGTTATCACCTTCTTCATGTAGTTATACTTCGATTGTGAAAGTGGTCCTGCAGTAATTGTATCCACTTTGCAATTGCTCAAGGACAGAAGCAAGTACTCTAAGACATTTCCAAATTTTGGCAGGAGAGCACAACACATATTACGAAATTTAATCAAAAGGACAAATTAGAGCTTGGCAATAAAATTCTTTTTCTTGCTGTTAAGCCACACAACCAATTAAAGCTTCTTTAGCAAAAGTGTCAAGTTTTCAGAAGCAGCACATACTCCAAATCTAGCCTCAATCCTTGAAGTGAATTAGGAGGGACAGAAGCTTGGATCTACTATCCAAACGAATTGCAATTTTTAAGACTAGTGCTAGCAAATTATTTATGATTACATGTAATTTTATGCAATTTTAATTTTCTTATTTCAATCTACAAAGTGAAGCACCGACGGGGACACATGTGAAAATGGAAGTGCAGGATGAGGTTATGGTCTGTGTGTCATGCAAGTGGAGTTAGTTGCTGGAGTATTAACCTGTACAATTCATGGAAAAGAATAGCTCAGTACCATTTTACCTACCCTAGCACTAGGATCGCTGACATTTCCACCACCACCATGAAATATTTTTGAGGCTGATTGACGTAAATGTAGGCAAATTTGCAGATTAGGATTACGTTAACCGAGATGCTCCAACTCCAATGCTAGTCTGCATAACAGAGCTACCTGCATAACAAAAACATAACCTAAGAGACCCAAAGCAACGAGGAAACAGTTAGTTTGGTCCAGAACTCAAAGCTTAAATCATTAAAATAAAATTTCTAACAAACCTCCCAGGCCTGAATACATTCAGGAATGATAGATTAGAGATCTAGCCCTTCACTTCTGTGCATTCAGCTTCCTCATTCCTAGAAGAGACTGAAGGAAACAAAGTAAGTATACTACCATTACTTATTTACTTGCCCATTTAAAAATAAAGGAGGATGGAACTAACTGACTCCATAGGAAGTTTTCCTGAATCCAAATATTTCATTTGTGAAGTTCCATTAATACAGTGGCTAAGATTAAGGGTTTTTTAAGATTAACCTCAATTAAGAAAAAATTTACCTCAATTTAAGATTAACCTCAATTTAAGAAAAAAACCCCAATTAAGATGGAGGGTTTTTTCTAAAAAACCAACAATTTCCACATGTATCCCATTAACTATGGGTTCTGCTCATAGAAGAGTAGCTATAGTTAAATTTTTTTCCTCTTTGCCCCTTGCACAAAGAATAACGTCAATGCACTGCAGCAGCCTTTGAGGAAACAAGAGGGAGGTTGAATTTATTGTTGATCCTGCACCTACTGGTATGAATGTACAAATTCATGTTCACTGGCAACATTTTGCCCCTTCGATATCTTTATTCTTTTTTAGGAAAAAGATTAAGATGTGCAATATGGTAACAGAAAACTTAATATTACAACACTCAGCATCAACAGTTATCTAAGACCAAACAAATTTAGCTTGTACAGGGAAAAATATTTGTTCTTTTTTAGCTAATTTCTGTTCAGTCTTTACTGATAAGGTTTCAGTTTCAATTATGGTCAGCTAATACTATCTAATTTCCTGAATTTAAATATGGAAGTATCTTTATCCTGTCTTTAGTTTATCTGTTATATTTCCTTGTTCTCACTGGAAAATATGAGATAGCAGACTAAGAAGAAATGTCTTTTTTTTAAGTTATCTCTTTAATGATAATTTGTTATTATGTTAATTCCTGGTAATCTACATGGAAAGAATCCAACACAGCACCCTGTTGAGTCCAGTTAGGTCTTTTTCATTAAAGCTCTGCAAGTTTCAGCTCATCATTAGAAGAGCTTTAATCTTTTATTTATACTAATAAAAAGCAAATATAATTACATTCTTCAAAGACTTCAAGCTTACAGTTTTCTTCAAAAAATTATTCAAGTACAATCGTAAAACTTTCCACAAAATTTCATGATTTTGCAGAGATGAACAAATCGACTTCCCATGTTTATACAGTCCCAAACCAAGAGATTTAGAAATCTTATACACCTGATACAATAAGGAATTAATTTTCCAGAGAAGGATAACGTGCTCTTCCACAAACTACGTGGCAGTGTTGAACAGTGCATGAAATTGAAAATGAACAAGAACTTACTAATCAAAAGCAATAATAAACCTTGCACTCTAGCACAAAAATTCCCAAATCTGCCATCTAAAATCCTCTTGCTTAAATATAACCCTAAAATAAGTTTTTCAGAGCTACCTTATAATCTGAAATTCTTCCTCATGTCAGAACTTTGTAACACTTAAAACTCTTCATTGAGTATTTTTGCTTGTACTGAACAACAACAGTTGTTCACAACACAGTTGACAACAGTTTCACTTACTTCTCAAGCTTTGGTTGTGTACTGTTGCCTATACATCCTGCCTCCCAGGATCTAAGCAAAGTCTACAAGGCGGACCCAGTGCTTATGGCATGAAATTCAGAATTATCAGTTGATTTTTTTTCTTTTACAGCAAACACTACTTTATATTACTGTTGCATCAGTTTTCAAGGGATCCAGCAGTAGAAATTCATGAATAATTGCCCTGTGAACACCATATATGATACTTGAAAGAAAAAAATTTTTTCACATTTTCTTACAGGGTCTTTCCCAGAACCACTATTCTCCCTTTCTGTCAAACCATGCTAATCATCAGAGGCATTGCCCATGGATCTTGTTCAGTGAGAATATTACGAGTTTTAGCTTGTCTGAAGGCATGTAATGTGCACAAAACTGAACACCTAGGATCAACAGGATCTCTCAGGCCAGTAGAAAAATGGTTCAACCATTTCATATAGACATATTTCAAGGCTGAAGAGAAGATTTAATCTAACTCTTGGTACTTGATGGCAAGTGCAGTACATGCTCCCTACCTACTACACAGATTTCTTTCCTTATCCCGCTTCATTGTGTCCCAAACAAAAACAAATGACCATGGAAATTATTGCAACGAAAAGGAAGTAAAAACAAAATAGAAAGAGTAGCCAAATACTTTACATATTATTTGTACTGTATTACGCAAAACTTATTAGCTCTCCATGTTGTACTTATAAGTTTGTACTAGCACTAACTAGTGCATTCAAATTGAGATTTTTAACTCTTTCTAAAAGGGTATCTGCCTTTACTTCCCCAAGTTAAAGACACTAATACACAGCATTGCCAGCAGAGAGTTTAAGAGCCAGTCTAAGAAAACTGTCTCGAGTAGGTACACAAGAGTTACCTTCAATTCATGTTTTTTCTCTGCTGAATTAGCATGAAATAAATTATCACGAGCAAGGTTAAAACTGTTTGAAATGCACTGTCTTATACATCATAAGTTATCAAACTCTAGAAGAGAACCTTGTAAAATTTGTGATCAAATCTAGGAACAACCTTTTCATATTACTATACAATGACTTCTCTGAGGATTAATGCTCTTGATAGGTGTAGGACAAAAACATGGAAAGAGTGTCTAAATTACATTTATCCCTAGGCACCAAGATGCAGTCACACTTCCTCTCGTGCTGTTTTCCCTAAAAGAGCTAAACTTCTCCAGAGAAGTTACAGGGTGGTATTCCTTCCTTTGCACCTTCATGCCATACCGTAAAGCCTAATAGATATGGTATTCTCCAAGGACACGGAAATACCATCTTGAAATCCTGTCAAGCAGGGCAAGAAGTCATCTTCTTCCTAAAGTGAAAATGTTTCAACCACTTCACTGATATACTAAGCATGAGTAATTCCTACACAAAAGCTTTTCCTCTTCAGAAGAGGGAATTAGGTATTTGATAGTAAGCAGTTTACTAGCTTTGTACACATGCTGAAATCACTTTAAACTGGTTTATCTGCACATTTCTGGCTCACAGAATTTGCACTTGCAAAAACAGCTATTGCTCCTATCTTGTAATGGGATCTGTGCAGTGGGTTCTCCTGCAAAACACCTTATTAAAACTTAATTTCTGTGTAACCAGATCTTTTTGCTTGAATAGCTTTCATGTTCAGAAATTGTGCAAAGGCAAAAGCATCAGTAAATAAAGGAAGCTGAAAAATCCTCTGGAAAATTCAGAAGACACTGTAAACTGTTCAAACCAGTATCTCTCGTTTACTTCTTCACAAAACACAAGATGTTGTATTCAGCACAAGCACAGGAAGAACAAACAGACAGAAGATCATAGAATCACAGAATGCATTATGTTGGAAGGGACCTTTAAGGGTCATCTAGTCCAAGCTCCCTGTAGTAATAGGGACACCTTCACTAGATTGTTCACTTCAGGTTGCTCAGAGCCCCATCAAGCCTGACCTTGAACATCTCCAGGGATGGGGCCTTCACCACCTCTCTAGGCAACCTGTTCCAGTGATCTACCACCCTCATATCGAAGATTTTTTTCCTAATATCCAACCTAAATCGCCCCTTCCTTAATTTAAAACCATCACCCCTCAATCCCATTCCTACTCACTCTCTTGGACAGTTCTTCCCCAGCTTTCTTATAGGTACCTTTCAGGTACTCGAAGGCCGATATCTGCCATATCCCCAATGATATCAACAGTCTCAGACACAGGCCCAAATTGTTTAGCAACAATATCTGCTTTGTTGCAATTAAATTAAGTATAATGACATGGATTCTAGAAATCTTAATGGTTAACAATAGGTTTACTTTAAGCCAGATACAAGTAAGTATACTTCTGGCTCACAAGGACTGAATGAACCCTTGTACCCACAACCTTGCATACAAACCCGATGACCGGTAAGTCATACTTGCCTCATTTGTGAATGTGAAAAAATACAGAGATTATAAAATATCAAAGATAAATTTGAAAATCATATGCAGTTTCTGGTTTTGGGGGGGTGGGGTTTTTTTTCAGTCCCCATTAGTTCAATTACTGTCTTCCGGGATTATTGAGAAACAACCGCTGAGCTCTAGCAAAGGAAAAGGAAATATAGCCATAACCTTCCAGGGGCTAAGAAATAAAACCCATAAGGTGGAATAAATTGGAAACATCTGAGACTGTATCTAGAAAACCAAGCAAGGAGAGAGATAAACTGGAGCTGAACAAAACAGCACATCTAAGTCAAATTTGCTACGTCTGTCACTGGAGCTAGGAGCTTAATGCCATCCTAATTTATGTATTCATTTACCTCTTGTTATATTAAACATATATCTTTTTTAAAATCTTGGCATCTACATGGTTCCAAGAATAGACAAAGAAACAGGTGAGGGTAAAGAAAGGAAAATGCTGCCAATCTGAAGATGCCAGCACAGGTAAAATTTTCCAGGTCAAACTGGACAAATAAAAAAAAAACATAAAAAAGCTGCTGTCTCCTTATTGAGAAAGTTGAGGAGAAAGGAGTGTTACTTTTTTAACATTCCACCTCTAAGTTTTCAATTTCATAAGACTGTCAACCATCAAATTTACAGAATATTTCCCTTCTAGAAAAGCTTTCATATAACAAACCAGAGAAATGCACCTCTTCAAAAATATCTTTTTTCCACAGAAATATGTTCACATTTACATGCACAAGTTCTGCTAATAAGTTTAGATCTTATCCAAAATTAAGACAAATTTGTCTTTTCAAAATTAGGTACTGGAAAACAAATCAGTTCTAAATTGTTAGTGCTAGTGTTCACTAACTAACATTTTTAGTGACAGGACTGCCAAACATGTTATATCCTTCATAAAATTTATATGACAAAAATGCAGACAAAAACATTATGCTAGATAATAGCTGACAGTTATTTACTTAAACATCTTTAATGAGAGCAGGGCTTCAAGCACACCTCAATATATACAGGGTACACACTATCTAATGGCAAAAATAAACATCTATTGAAAGATGTTTAGGAAAGCTGAAGAATCTTAGTGTATTGTGTAGCACCTTGGAAACCTGAGTTGTCACCCGATGAAGTATTGCTTAGCAAAAGGTTTTGAAGATAACTATAGTAATGTAAAGCACACATGTTAAAAGAAATAAGGAAACTGTCAATCCATATGAAAACCAGAAAATTAATTACAATAAATTATCAGGAGTTAAAAGTTATATAGTAAAAGGCATCATTTACATTTATGCAAGTATAAAAAATATACTGCTTTTAGAGTAAATTTCCTCAAATCTATAAAGTTATTATTGAAGTTATGTCATAAATAAGAGGAGAGAGATATTCTACCATCCACTTTATCATAAAACAGGAAGGAAAAGATGCAATACCCAGAGAGGGGAACGAACAGCAATGAACTGAACTTAGAAAAACCACACGTTATAAAACCCAGGAGAAATGTTGGCTCTGACCTTGCGACCCAACATTTAGATATTGTTCCCTTGTGCTTTCTTCAATTATGCACATTTGTATACTGAAGAGATGATAAAGAAAATAGATTGCATAGACTAGCCCTACAAAAACACTAAAACTATTTTATACATATTTGATTTTCATCTAATCTTGAACTATATTTCATAGGCAAACTGGAGAAGCCTCATAGCCCACTCAAGATGTTAACATGCTGGCATGTGTTGGGGTCTCTCAAAGTAATCTGAAGAGTGAAATGAAACCAGTGTTCTGAGTACAATTTCACCAAGATGCCACTTGGTCACTGATGTTATGCATTTTCCATAAGCAGTGGCACTTTTAAATGACCACTAACACAGCAAATAGAACAATTTCTTTTCTTTTTAAGAAAATATCATTAAAAATGAAGTTAAAAGTTAGAAATAATTTTATATTAAAGCCCCAAAGAACAATTAGCATTTTCTTAAAGAAAAGTAGGCAGATAAATTTCTTAACCAGCTGACACACATTTCCTCAGAGGTATTTCTACTGCACGAAGGCAATAATTAGCTGCCACTTTAAAAAAGCATTATGTTAAACACAAACTAATGAATGCATCTTTACGTCAAGTAGATTAACCTTAATATGCTTCATCTTTATGCAGAAATCACAATGAGTATCTGGAGGTTCATCATTTCCTCTGATGCATAAAACTGAATGCAGCGTGTCTCAAGTCTGATTTCATAAAGAAAAATAGCAGCTGCCTCCATGTAGAATACTGTAAAATCTCACATACAAGAGGAGTTTCTCCTTGTTGTGTATTTGAGCAGCTGATGGAGCTGGGGTTGTTTAGTTTGGAGAAGAGGAGACTGAGGGGAGACCTTATTGCTCTCTACAACTACCTGAAAGGAGGTTGCAGTGAGGTGGGGGGTGGTCTTCTCCCCAGTAACAGGAGACAGAACTCGAGGTAATGGCCTCAAGTTGCACCAGGGAAAATTTAGGTTAGATATTAGGAAGAACTTCTTTACTGAGAGAGTCATCAAACACTGGAACAGTCTACCCAGGGAGGTGGTTGAGTCCCCATCTCTTGAGGTGTTGAACAGACGGGTAGATGCAGTGCTTGAGGACATGGTCTAAGGGTAGACTTGGTGGCGGTAGGTTAATGGTTGGACTGGATGATCTTAGAGGTCATTTCCAGCCTTAAAAATTCTATGATCTACATATGCTATCTATGTGTATACATTTGCACATGGAAAAACTTGCTTTTATCCAATACAAGCTGAGAACATTAACTGCAGGAGGGTTGGAAATAGTCAAACTACATACTAATTACACATCATTAATCCAGATTAAATTTCTCTCTAAATGGTAAACCTTGCAATTTCTTCAAGCAACCGCCAATTTTCTGAACCTTTAAACTATAGGATAATGCTGGTATTTGTAAAGGGTTTTTTTCTGCAAAACAAATAAACATAGATTTTTTTACAATGTTTGTGATTCTACCTAGAATTTGCTACAAAAAGTATAAAATTTTAATTTTTTTCATTGTGCAGTGAACAAAAATTCCTTAATGAGGGAAAAACAAATCATATGACAAGAGTAAAACCTGTAATTTTATAATGCCTGCTTATCTGATTTTTTCCTTGTCGGAATATTGAGATATCTTTCTTAATAACAGAATATTACATTTGTAAAATGAATGATACTTTTTGATCTCCTCAAAATAATTGAATTCAAGGGTTTTTTGAAAAGGCATTCAGTTCTACCACAAAGAAAAACTCCCATATAAAGTTCACTTAAAGAACAATTGCTTTTATTATTTGAAGATAACTGGTAATAATGACAACTTGTGGTATATTTACACTTAAGCTCTTCCACTAATGTTAACATAACAGACAAAGTTTCTTACCACATTTAGATTCAGTAAAAATACCTTTCTATGGATAAAAATATTCATGCAAGAAGCTCTAGATATAGCAAGTTCAAAAGGAAATATTCTGCCCATGTTCAGTTACAAATTACAGACTATCTGGGTAAATGTAAGGTTTATGTCTTCTAGAAAAGAATAGGTTCAAAAGTTTACTGAATTATCATTTCTGTCCACATGCCTCATACAAGTTCATCAGAAAAATGCACGCAAGTAGAAGCACCAAGATCAGATCAGCAACACACACAAGGAGGTTCAGAATGTCCTGTTCTTTCCACGGTACACATCTGCTCCTTCCATGAATGGGCAAGCTTAGCAGCAGCTCTCCCACAACAGGGAGTGTGACAGGATTCCTAGGACAAAGGGACACATTCTGCTTTCCACCCTTACCTCTTCACTTTACATCTGCTAACTATGCAAAACAGGAAGAAGAGCAAAATAAAGTGTTTCTCGTGCCAAAAAGGGGGAATCACAAATCATATCTTTGCAGTTATCACACTGCTCTATCCACCTGCTAACAAGGGTCTCACAAAAGCACAGTACTTGCTTACCATAACTCGCTCATCGTCAAGCTACATCATTATCTCCAAAGTGGAGTGAATATGCTGCTCCTTTCCAGTGGGGACTTTGGTTGTAAAAAAGAATATTTCTATATACCTGCTATTGGTCTAATGCCAACCGGCACAGGAATCTATAGTAAGAACACATTTGAATTACAGGAAATTAAAACATCTTCATCCTCTATAAGCATACAGCTACTTCAGGCAAAATGAAAAAAAAAACTTTAAAAATCTTTTAAACCACAGTCTCTAATCTCATTCCTGCTCAAACTGTGAATATAAAATAGAGCGAGTGTTCATCTATATGGAATTTGTTACTCAAATTCTCATATTAGTTTTTCTTTATCCTTTTGATCAGAATTTTGATGAGGAAAAGAAAACATATTCAAAGGCTTTAGAAAAGGCATAAAGTAAGAAGAAAGGAAAGAATTTGCATCTAGATGTCCCAAGCATGATCAGCGATCAGTATTAGGGCCAGCCCTATTTAAAATCTTTGTCCATAACAAGGGCAGTAGGATTGTGTGCACCCACAGCAGGTTTGCTAATGACACCAACATGCTGGAGAGAAAGGATATCATCCAGAGGGACATGGACAGGCTTGAGAGGTAGGACTGTGCAAACCTTGAAGTTCAACAGGCCACGGGCAAGCTCCTGCACATGGGTCAGTATAATCCCAAGCAGAGCCAGTCTGACTAGAGACTAGTTTGATAGCAGCCCTTGAGGAAGAAGACTTGGGGGTGTTAGTGGATGAGAAGCTCAAAATGTGCTTGCAATGTGCACTTGCAGCCCAGAAAGGCCAACCATACCCTAGATTGCATCAAAAGCAGCATGACCAGCAGCAGGTCAAGGGAGGGGATTCTCCTCTACTCTTGTGAATCCTCAACTGGAACACTGCATGCAGCTTTGGTGTCCCTAACATAAGGGGGACAGAACTGTTGGAAGGAGTCCAAAGGAAGATAATCTGAGGTCTGGAGCATCTCTCCTATATAGACAGGCTGAGAGAGTTGGACTTGTTCAACCTGGAGAAGGGAAGGTTCATGGGGGAGCTTCCAGTACCTGAAAGGAAAGATGGAGATGGGCTGTTTACAAGGCCATGGAGTGATAGGATGAAGGGTATTAACTAAGCTTAAAAGAGGGTATACTCATATTAAATATTAAGGAGATATTTACTGTGAGGTTGGTGAGACACTGGAATGGGTTTCCCAGAGACACTGTGGCCACTCCTTGGCAGTATTCAAGATCAGTTTGAATGGGGCTTTGGGCAACCTGGTCTAGCAGAAAGAGTCCCCACCAATAGCAGAGCGGATGGAACTAGAGCGTTTTTAAGGTCCCTTCCAACCTAAACCATTCTGTGATCACAAGTGACAAATATTGCCATATTTTTATGGGTGGGAAACAAACACAAAGTCACACCAGAACTTTGCATCAGAGTTAAAATATGACCCAAAATCCCCAGTGTCAGTCCCAGTGGCTCCACATAAAATGGAGTATTCAAATAAATGCCAGAAGAAATGCCTTTTTTCCTGTAGGGAAAAAAAAAAAACTGTTTTGTTTAAATATGTTTGCATTACTATGCAGCTCACAGATGGCTATGTTCTGTGAAAAAACCCACTTTTATAAAACAATACTTTGCCAGAGATAGTATAAAATTCTCTCCCCAATTACAGATGATGCAATTTTTAAACAATGTAAATGACACTGACTCTTCAGTAATACAACAAAGGTGAGATCTTCTATAAAAACCACAAAGTCTTGTCTTTATACAGTCAATATCTAACCAGATATATTTGTTTTATTTCCAATATACAATAACATGTCAAGTTTTATTTTAATAGCCCTACAATAGCATCAGATAATCATTATATCTTCCAGTAAACCTTTAATCTTTTTCTTCCATGCTTTTATAATCCACATTCTTAAAACCATTTAGAAGCATTTTTTATATCTACATTATTAAAAGCAAACCAACTTAAACTTTACAGATGGTAGAAAAGTTGCTTTTTAAGGAACCTGAATCCTCTGTATTTCTCCATTGTAGTAACCTAATCATTTGTCAATAATTGGGATAACAAGATTCACCTATAGGACAAGATGAGAAATATTTTTTTCCTCAAAAATCCTGAAATATCCCCTGTAAATAATTTAGGAGAGTAAGAAACACTTTACTGTTCCATAAATATTATAAGATTGCCACTGACAATGCAACATTCGCGTGATTTGATTACTTACGTAAAACGCAGCATCACAAGTTACATGCAACTTTCTACTGCACCATCAAAGATATATTTAGCAACTATGTGTGTATAAGTCACAGCTTCCAACACAAGTACATACTCAATTCCAATTAGCAAAGACCGGTTTGGTAGCAGCTAAGATACAGCCAAAGAAATGGAATATACTGTCTTCTCCTGTGTTGATGACAGGAGAGCTCATTATCTTTGACGGCTAATATTCAATAATAATCAAATATCAATATAAAATATCAAACTATATTCTAAATTTCTGCCACAGATTGCAACAGAGAAGGGGAGGCAAAAAAAGCCACAGGAAAACAATGGAAATAGCGATTACAGGCCATCTCTTTGGTGCACGTACACATGCAGAGGATTTGAAGTTAGTTGGTCTTTCCTACTACATCAAGATCAGAAGGGTAGTCATGGCAACCTGATCTAGTTGAGGGTGTCCCTGCTTCTTGCAGGGGGGTTGGACTAGATGACTTCTGGGAACCCCTTCCAACTCTAGCCATTCTATGATTCTATGTAGTAAGAGATTGCAGAGGTATGTGATGTTTGCAGAAGATAGTTGCATGCTTAGATTTGTAACAGGGACTGTGAGGACTTCGGTCCTCCCTATCCTTGGCAAGTCTCACTAGTGCCTTTCTACCATCTAGTGCTCAATCCCTTCAAAGCCAGGCAGATGCCTGGCTCAGCAGATAGAACCGCTGGCATGTCTCCTTTCAAGCCATCCTCCCAAGAGAGACCCAGCATTGCTACACGCTCAGGATCTGGGTGTGGCCAAGCAGGAGGGACAGGAGGTTTCTCTTCCCTACAGCCATCAGAGCTCTCCCAGGGACAGAATGTCTTTCCTTCAGAAAACAGGTCCTGGTTCTTGCCCCAAACTTTAAGGCTTTTATTTACCCTTTCAGTTAACAGCAACACGTCCTTTTATGAACATCGCTTCCACAAACATACATAAGAAACCAAAGCTGTAAGTAAAGTAGCTCATAGGAAAATAAAGAATATTCCACTGAACCATAACTTTCTTTGCCAGAAAAGAGTAAATTTATTGACAAAAAATTAAGCTGAAAGTTAGAATATTGTGCATGCAATATGAAGAAAGAATACATGCCAAACAGTAATTATTGGACTACAGTTTGAAAACAGCAAAACACTTATAGTAATCCTAATAAAAATGTAATTTGGTTCACACTTTACAAAGTGTGAATAGAAATTATCACCTTATTAGGAAATTGTCCTGCATAGCATCATGCTCCAAGTTAATTTTCATTCTTTATCTCCCAGTACAAGTATGAGGTATGAGAAAGAGTTTTCAAATTAGATTTTCAATCTCTAAGAATCAATATGAAAATTAGAAATTCTATTTGCTTAACAAATCCACATTCTTTTGCCAGTAGTTCACAAGCCAAATAATGCTCTAAATTGAATTTTGTTTAAATTGGATGTATCAAATGGGATTTTAAGGAAATTATAAAAGACAAATCTTAATTGGCTTAAGCCGGATCATTTTCTTCTCAGATGCATAAAGCTGGAACTATTACTTTAAAGCATTAGATCTATGGTTATTGTACCTAAAGTGTAAACTAACTGGATCACGTTACACATTTAATCATTACCATTTTTTAAGCTGACAGTGCCACAAACTAAACATTTCAAGATTTATAAAAGACAACATAGTTCAAAGCATTTGCCCTGTTTTCTAAATCAGAAACATTAAAATGTCCAATATAGACCGTATTTCATGAACCTAGTGTGCTTTAATAAAGTCAGTAGATAAGTAAAGATACTGACACAATTCATTAAATATATTTTAAGTATATATTTAAAAAATAAGCCCTTTGTCAGTTTATAACATCTTAGAAGCCAAGAGATCACTGAAGAAAGTCACATTAAATGAAACTTATAAAGATTTTGAAAGTATTAAAGACAAGGTGATGATTTTCAAACAGTAAACACCTAAGGAAAATACTGGTGCCCAAGTATTTCTTAATTACATATTTAATGATTTCATCTAAATAGTCCTGGCACTGTAGGATACTGTTTGCTTATGCCACCTTCCTACCATGAGAAGGGCAAGACTATGTGTTTACTTCTTGATACATGTAGGCAAATTGGTTATAAAGTAATCCCAGGTTAAAGTACAGAATCTATCCTTGCCTAATATAAGTCACTTCAAGTGTCTCAATTATCAGGTATATCAAAGAGTTTACAAGCCTCATCTTTGTCCTTCACAGACCTGCCAATACAAATCAGAAAATGACATACATTATTTTTCAAAAAAACTAAGCATACACTTGATAAAGCCCTTTAGCTTGAAGAAACACTTTATAAAGACTCCACTGTTTCCCTACAAGGTTTTAACTTCATAACAAATTATATTTTAAATATATAGTAAGCAGACCTATATGTATAATATTGCATCTGAAATTAGTGCTTTAAGTAAGTGTTCTCCATAAAACTGCTGAAGAACTTAGGCAGGTAAAAAATGTACACTTCAAACTGGAACTGCTCAGATATTCATTACATGAGAAGACAGAATGCTTCAATAGGTAGGTATCTTGCCTGAATCAGAAGTAATTACTCTGCCTAGTTCAACAGCTGGGTAGAAATCAGCACAATGTGCTCAATATCAAATCCCATCAGCAATAAATCCACATGCAAATATTTAAAGAGCAGGTGATCGCAACTTGTTCTCTCCCAGCCAGTCTTTTACTCTTTTCTCCTAAAGTTAAACTTCATGAAAATTTCTTAGATTTCAAATATATTCTGTTTTCTATTTGAACACTCTCAAGCAAAATATTTGTGCTTTTACTTGCCCAAGACATTCTCTTCTTTTTTCCAGTAGATAGATATGTTTCTATATGAAGCATAACAGGTCTGACATGACATCTCCTGTCAAAAATAGCCAATAAACACTCCCCAGAGGAAGCCAATAACTGATGGCTGGACCATATTTCAAAACTAACCTCCATGTCCCCTCATGGAGCAATACAGATCAGGGATTTGAATTTACTTCTTCCTTCAAGAAGATAGATGCACTTTCTACTCCCCCTACCCCTATAGTTTATTTCTGAGACAATCTTTTCGTGGTTTAAAATTTTCCTTTTCTTTTTCAAAAGTTATTACTACTTAAAGCTGTGAGAATAAACAAATATTTTTTAAAGCCAAGCAGTGTCATAATAAATGAATGTATTTAATGATTATCAGCTTTCTTACGTGTGAGGGGTCTCTGAGCTGTAGGCTTATTCCCCTTCTACTCCAAGCAGGTTGTCCACAAATATGCTAAGAACGGTCTAAACCATCTTCACAGATGGTATCTGTGGTAAGCTACATAACTACAATAAGTGGCTATATGCAGCATAACACAGATATTCAGTCAAGTGATGTCACTGCAAATATACTCAGAATTTTATTCAGAAGCTCAGGCATAGAGATAGTCACACTGTCACAATATAAAATGTCTGTGTTTGTTAGACTTGTCCAGTGAAACAAGAAACAGTATGTATGCATATGGTCATTATCCTAGAAATGAATCTCAAACTAATCATGCTTAAGCAAAAACAATCCTACCATCCACTGCCAATGTTATTCAGTTTTATCAGGGTTAGTATTTATACAATACATAGAAAGAATCATTATGAATCTAACACAGTAACAACGCATGTAGTGATTCTCATAGTACATATAATTTAACTAATGCACAATTAGAAGTCTGTTACAGTAGAAAGTACCCTGAAGGAAAAAGCACACTAATTATGTTATGAAATAAAAATATTAATCAAGAGACTTTAATGAGGAAGGAAATAAAGGACCTAATCCCTACATTGCTGCATGGGGTTCCAGTGTGCAGTCACAGAAAAAAATAAGACAAGTTAAGAGCAGGTGAGCAAGCAAGAATAGTTTTGCAGTTCTGGACATGTGGTGCCAGAAGAGCTATAGTAGATGATAATGAATCAGTTATTATAACTACCTGAGGTGGTAGAGTAGACAAGGTCATTGTTTCAGTATGGAAATCCTGCTTTTTGCTCTTTTACATCTTCCCTTAACATTCTTTTTGACTATTGCAAATTCAGATGTTTTTGGTTGGTTTGGGGTTTTTTTTTCTCCTAAAACAGCATACTCCTTAACTCTTTATCTCACTTCAAAGCTAGGGGGGTTTGAGTAATCTAGCAGCCAGTAAAGTATTGTCTATTTACAGAACTCATCATCCTAGTATTAGTCCCACAGGTATGCAGAGACTGGCAGGCTCCTGACAACTGCATGAGCTGACTTAAGAATTGGTAAAGCAGATGTCTTCTAGGGCAATGCTAGCCCCAAGGGCAGGGTAGTTTGGGTTGTTGGACACAGGGTCCACTGGGAACACTCAGGTCAGAGGAGAAACTACATAAACCAGAGGAGCCAGTGACTGCAAGCAGGAAATGTCATTCTCTCTCCAGAACTCATAAAAGCTTTAGTGCTTGTTCTACTGGAATAAAACCCTTAATATCTAAGCTCAACAAAATTTCTACTTAACAAGCATATGCGGTGTGTGAGTAGTTACTGGAGATGAACCTCAACTAGTTATAGATTTTATTTTGATCTTTGACTGCCGAAAAAGAATAGAGTTCAGCAATTCCTCCCTCGTGTTTTTAGCACACAAGCTGCAGGTAAACGCTGCTGCGTTGATCTCCCTCTGGTATTCCAGGCCAAATTTGTCTGTCCTTAGCATATCACTTCTATTTCTGGGTAACAAGTCTCAACTGTGTGAAACTTTGACACAAAAGTCTACAAGTGTTTTACCATTTCCAGTTTTGTAAAATGTTTAAAGCCTATGAAGAAATATACTACAAAAAAACTCATAACTTGTAAGTCTTCTGTTCCCCATTTCAAAAAAGTATTTGTCTGAATGTATGGGCAATACAACCTAATGCTAGACAAGGCAGTAAATATTCATAGAAATTCTTACATGCAACTGAAATTTGAGATGCCCACAAATTGGCTGGATAACATTTCCAATGTGAGTCAGGATGTGGGAACTAAGTATGACTATGCCTCAATACATTCAATCTCTTCTGGGCAAAGGAAGTTATTTACTGTGTCTTATAAACTAGCAACTTGCTATGACTAAGGTCTATGGTCCCAATGATTGCAGCAACGCTTTACTCTCAAAATCATATACTGCAGATAAATGTAATTCACAGAATAGAAATAGTGACAGGTCAAATACAGAGTAGATTAAAAGCAGAAAATGAAAAATGGAAGTACAGCACAAATCTAACAAGAAAGGATTATGAAAGCAGTGTGACAGGGAGATTATGAAAAACAGTATTTTCTATACTCTAGTGACTGAGATGCATGTGAACATGAGAATGACACCTCTTCAAGTTTTCAGAAGCCACAAACAACAAACAATAAAGAAGAAAAAATTAGGTCTTAGGAAAAGAGAGATTTCAGAAGCATCTCTTCCATATGTTACTGCTATCTGCAACCATGTTGGCAGCAGACAAACTTTAGCACTCAAAATCCAAGTCTGACCTACCACCTCTCTCTGGCAGGTAAAAGGTTTACCTCTTGGAGCTAGCTCACTTGTGCATCATTTATATAATGCAAATGCATAATTTAGTTTGAAACAATTCTCACTGCATTCCTTCAGGGTCTTCATACACATATATAAGTTTTCTATACGCTTGTGAATATCCCCGAAGTACAAGGTCACAAGCTGTGTGCTATTTTCATTACATAAGCCCTCAAATGGAGCACTCTGGAGAAAATACATTTACTATTTTCCTAAAGACAATGTATGCCAGCAAATAGATTCACCATTCAGGAAAAGAAAGATAAAATGTCTTCATTACAATTCACACAACATCCCTTTCCATAGGGGAGTCACATTTCCAGAAACTAAACCACAAATACACTGGGATACCCATGTGCTAAAACACATTCTTGGCAGTTCTCAACTCCAAGGGAAGCAACACTGGAACCTTTTATTAAGGTGCTTTATCTCAGCAGAAATTTCAAATAATCATTGCAGTCCTAGGCAATTAGAAAATCCAATGAGGTTTTGCAGTTCTTTCATACACTTTATAAATTAAATTTTGACAATACCAACATGTAAATATATAAGTGCTTTAATGATGTTTTTCTAAGGAGTCAAAACATTATTTAAAAACTTTTGGTTTTCCAACAAACGCACATCAAAAGTATTATATTGTATATTAATGGAGTAACAGAATTACCATTTGAATTAGCATGCAGAAAGCATGTATACATTATGCTGTTTCCAAGCCTGCAATATAAGACAGCCAAGGACATAGAATCTGAGTTTGGACTGAATTTACTTTTAGAGATTGACTTTTTAGATGGGCAAATAAGGCAGCTGATAATACACATATGGTGTTTTATACTACAAAATTACATATTTTAATTTAACATAATATTTGTAATTAGGTCAGTACTACCAAAAACACTACTATATTTCTTTCCTCACTATAAAAAGCATATTAAAGACCATAAAGATCAAATACTTGCTTTATATATGTAGCCATATGAGTTGCTAGTGGGAGGTCAGTATATCTTGGAAGTGAAATATGTTCTTCAAACAGATGATTCTGAGAAGTTCTCTAATTCATGCTTTCACTGACAATAGAAGAACCCTATAGAGACTGATCTTCTAACTTGAGCTCTAAATTGTCAAATTTAACAGAAGATAAGCATCTCATTCTCTCTATTCCAAAGTAAAATAAGAATATAGGGTTTTTTTACAACAGAAATTCAGATCCCTTTTTCAGTTTCAAGGAATAATGAAGGACAGAGCAGCAATAAAAACGTATTGGGTACACTCCACCTCAGAAAAAAACCCAGCCATTCTAGTGGTTCAGTTGCATGCATCGAAATAATTTGAAGAGGTGAGATCATGTAACTAAATCATAGAATTGGAGGGTGATTTAGGTTGAAAGGAACCTTTGATGACCAGCTGGTCCCACTTATTCAGAGCAGGACCAAGTTAGTTCAGGTTGTCTAGGACCACATCAACCAAGTTTTGACTAGCAAGGTTAGATAGCCAGAGCTCCCTCGGCTACACAGCCTAATGTTTTTTCATCAAGAGGTTGATCAAGATTTCCATGTCACTAATTAGAATTTTTATCCAATAGTTACTCAGATTTTTCTACTTCCAGGACCTTTTCCAACAACCTATTTTCTAGTCAGTTGGTCTACCTGCACTGATATGCAGGTCTGCACCAACAGAGGAATCTGTATCTGTTTCAACAATTGGAATTTTGTTCTCTCTCAGTTCTTTCTTAAAGATATTTGAGCCATTATCTATTTACATGAACTAATAATCAGCTTTCTGAATTATTTTCCCACTTGTCCACTCAGATAAAGATTTCTCTTTTCTCCCGAACAGATGGCAAGTACTTCACTAACTGCTCATTATAATCTGAAAGTAAACATTGGCTGGGGATCAAACAAGTTCTCAGTATAACCTCTGAGGCATCTGGCTGATTGAACCATTATAAAGACAATTAAATACTTAGAATGTTAAATTAGTAAAACATACCTAGTGTAATAAAGGGTGCATTGAGCATGAACAAATACAGCCTGGTTCTCCACCTACAGAGATAATTGTAGCCTACAAAAAGCTCAAGAAATATGTGCAAATATTCTCCAGGTATTTTTCCAATATTGGTGTTCAGGGCAGTTCTCAACCAAGGAAATTTGAAAATTATTATCCCTGTATGCAACTGCAGGTTTTTTAAAGCTATGTATGACAATGAAGTCAATTAGAACAAAGTATTCAAGCACAGACCTATTTTTCATGCTGCTCAAGCTTTATTAAGACAGTGACTGGGAACTTGGAAAAACATTTACAATTCATTGTTAGAAAATAACTTAAGTTTCCTTCGACAATACAACTACATACAAGGAATAGTCCCATCCCATGCTGCAAAACTCTTGGAGACCAGAAGCAAAATTGTTTAGAGACTTAGTATATGTTAGTCTGGAATGCACAAACCAGCATGTGCAGATTGTGCAACATGCATATACACGGAAAAGACACAATCACTTCTCTTGCAGGGGGTATAACATGTTACAATGTCAGACCTGAGGAAGATATTTTCCAAGATGATTACTCTTTTTTTGTTGGCTTTCTCTTTAAAAGGTGAGAAGTGAGTTAAAGAGTCATTCATTTTATTGATTGAGTTTTTCATTCTCACAGGTAGTTTGCACAAATGCTTAAGATGCAATTGGATGCTGCTTTTTTGTTTGGGTATGGTAAGAACAGGTGTTACTAGTTACCAAGGTTTGGGGTTTTTTTTAAATTTGAATCTGATTAAACATTTCTCTAAAGAAATTAAAAGTTAAATGTATTATTCTGATGTTAAAAACTTCAGTGTTTATTCTCTTCTCATTGCTATACTCTATGTCAATATTATTTGCCCTCTTGGAAAATATTGAGTATGCACAAAAATTCTGCTTCATGTTCTTCTCCTTAAGAACTACAATACATTAAAATTAAAGTTTTATTACATTAAGTAATTCATATTTAGTTTTAGGAAATTGGGTAATAACTATAACATTTTAATTAAATATGTTGCTATATGCACCTTTATATTCATATCATAAAAGTTTCTTAGCTTATCCTTATATTTAATATGAAATTGATAAAAGTCACAAGCATCATAAATAAAAGGAATACCACTAAACTTTTACAGAGTCATCTGGGTTATTTGGTTAGCCAAATGCAATGACATAAGTAAACTGAGAAGTACCAAACTCTAGATCACATAGTCAGCAATTAAAAGCTCTTATGATTAAGACCATAATGTTTTTCTTAAAATAAACCCTACATCATAGATTTGGACAGCCTTTATTCTAAATATCCAGGCACTTTATTCCCTATTTGCTGTTCAGCCACAGATAAACAATGAAGCAACAGAGAATTCACCTTAATTAAGATATAACTTCAAAGTGTAAAGATATTTCCAAAATAGAAATTCTGCAGTCTCATCTAAGAGAGGTAATTACAGCACAGAGTCATTTAACACTATACAGAAGAAATTCCATCCTTAGCACTATTTTCACTACCTTTTAGCTTTGAACTGATCCCTGTCAGGCTGAAATTCTTCATACATAGTCTCAGCCCAAAGGGTTATTTTAAGTTTTAAATTAAAATGTTAAGAAAATTGAGTAACTAAATGAATTTTTCCACTATCAAAAATGTCCTCATTTCTTCTCTGCTAAATTTCTTGTGTTGCTACAACTCAGAATAATTTGGTTTACTTCCTACAGTGACATGAATGTGTCTACTGAACAAAGCCTTTCAGGGTGAACTCAGACTTCAGATTTGTTTGTACATGATATGCTGAAAACCCTGTATGCTGTATAATAAGTATTAGCCTCAGAGAGGAAAGCTGCCAACATCACTTCTAGCTACTACTGTCCGATCTACATGCTTTCAATTCAAACCAAGTGGCACTTTATGTGTGAGGGAAGAGGATGAAAAAACATGTGGGGCTAGAGCAATCAACAGTTCAAGGCTAAAGAGAGGCATGCTTAGTGTGTTCCTGTGGAGGCACTGGATTAAATGAGATGCTTGAGAAGACTATATAAAGGAGATGGTCACTAGCAAAACTCATGGTCAATGAAACATGGTTCATGTTAAAAATTAATGACACCTAATGGAGACTATCCATTATGTTATCTAAAATATACATACTTCAAAAAAGGAGTCTTGCACTCTGAATCATGATTTCTCTATAAAACCAACCACACTCATACACTTGCTCTGCAATCCAAAAGCACATGTGGCAGAAACAGGAAATTCAAGAACACAGGTTTCATACTCATTCCAGAAGATCAAATACTTCCTAACAAATGGAGATGATGTGGATGCTTTACACCTACCCAGGATATTCAACAAATAATATTTACTTAGCATGACATACTGTTTTAAAAGTCTCTCATTTTGTGAGGCAGTAATTCTGCCCTAATTAAAGTAAAAGAGGGTATATTTGTGTACAATCTTTTTAAAGACAGGAGACACATCTTCATCTCAATTTCATGATACTTTTCTATGATTCATTTCCCTGCTCGACAGCTACCAGAGACACATCCACCTGCATCTACTTAATTCACTGGAAATGTAAGTCCATTAGTAACTGAAAGCAATAAGAACATCGTTTTTTTATATTTTATTTCAACTATCTTCAAGAGGGATGGAGACTGTCACTGAAGACAAACACAGCTCTCACCTTTGGCAATAAACCTGGAAGATAGGTTTGTAAAATAAACTAAAAACATGAATAATCACTGGTACTGGCATCCTTTCCCTACAATGTTTGTTAATTCCAAAGCACATAGAGCAGAATAGTCATTAAAAGGAATATACATGCTTTTATTCATATCCATCTCAAATTCACTTAACTCTAAACCAAAGGTGGACAAGTATCTGTACAACTGCAGCTTTGCATCAGTGAGGATGAGGACCTAGAAGTTTACAGAGTGTAAGGCACATTTAGCTTCTACTGTGAAGAGAGGGTAATCTGCTTGCTTCATTCCAAGGAATATACTGACTTTGCCATCTAAAGGGTCTTCCTAACAAGGAAAATGAAATGAAACAGCAATCAAATATATACATACAATGAATGCTAGAGCTATGAAATGTGAGACTCTCAGAAGTCTCCTGAAAAATATAATCATCTATGTAAACATGACAGATTGTGTGGCTTTTAAGAAAGCATGGAAGAGTTTACAAAGAACTATATTTTGGATGGCTATGACAAAATCCAGCATCCTCAACTTAGATCAGCATTCCCAATTTACATTAACAGCATGTCACATCCCTAAATTATATTTAGGGATTGAAAGACCTGGCCCATTTCATGTCATCATAAGAATAAAGTTTTTATTGCTTAAAGAAGCTATGACAACACTAAGGAACCATTATAACCACAATACAGTATAGAAGGCATTAAAATTAGCTGAGTAACAATTCAGCATGTAGCTAATTTGATCATTAGGGAAGAAGGATAAAAAGGGGTCAAAAATCTGAAAGAAATTGAAAGAAAATAATGCTTAAAGTTCATGCTAAAACAAAATAGAAGGCAATAAACCCATTAAAAAGAAAAAGAGGATCGGGATATTCAGTATATGGGTATATCACTCTGTGATATCTAGGAGGTTTCCTGGTTGCTACAGGTTACTCAAGTCTATGACATGGAAGAAAATCAAGGAGGGTCGGTATAGAGGAATGCCTGACAGTTCTCCCTATTTAGAGCTGCAAACTATCTCTAATGCTAAAACAAACCTGCAGTTATTAAAGGTCATTAAAAGTGTGCTAGTTCATGTAAATGCAATACCCTGATACCTACTAAGAACAAATAAACTCTATAAACAAGTAGAGATGAATTTTTAACCTACTAAGGATGAACATAAGGGAAGAAGAATCATGTGCTTCAGGAAATGCAGCGTAATCCAGTTATCTGTAGTAGCTGTTCTATATGCTAAATGTCTTGCAGATTCCATCTCATGCTGTCCAATTGTATGGCCAATAGGCTGAAAAATGAAGGTTTAATATTCAAAAATTTCTGAAACTTTTGCATATGATTTAGAAATATATATTTATAAATGCAAAATACTCCTTCAAAAGGAAACAGGGACATGTTTTCTGGGCATACAGGGATTCCTGATGACTACAGCCAAGGAATGAAGAAGGAAACCACTTAATACTCAACAGGGCAGGACCCTGAAACAATCACAGGTTGTTATTTGTATGGTTTAAAACTTCAAGATATCAATCATTAGTAATAAAATAACAACCACCTCAAGCAAAAGAGGAGATGTTCCGAAAGGACTCATCTTTGTAATTCCATGAATGGCACTGTCACCCATGCCATATTCAGCAGAGTAATAACCTGGATCCACTCAGAAAAGTCTTAAAGTGTAACTAAATTACCACTTTTCCCAAACTTTAGTTTTTCTGTTTACTTCAATATGAGTCATGTGTTTACCAGTTTTCTGCTAAATGCAAGAAGTGATAAGCACATCACTATTTCTGACCCTGCAAATATGCTGAAAAAAATTTTTGGCTTTCATTCACATAAAAAAGTGCTTATAAGCTATTTCCAATACACGGAGTCTCCAGATGTCAAAGATCAAAGACTCATTAAAATATATTAAATTACAGCTGCAGAGTGAGCAATTAGAATGCTATTTGAGCATGCAGAGTGCTGGAAAATGAAGAATACTTCCTTAATGTAACATCACTGTGATTCTCATTTAGTGAACTCAGCATTTATAAAGCCAAAGATTTCCACATTATCAAATATCATTAAAGTTGTACCAGGTCTGCCTTAAGGGTAAAAATACACTTGGGGTCACCTACTGTGACTCTAATTTGGGTTTTTCTGTAATGAACTTTTCTTTGACTTTGCTACCATGAAATAAAAACACACTGAAAACATTAATACTGATTCCCAGTTCTTCTCTTACAGAAGTTCTTTACAAGCTATGTTTATGCAGCCAAGTCTCATCTGATCATCTGTTAATTTCCTCCTAATTGAAACAAACTGTTCATTTCTTATTTAAAAAAATAACCTATTTTTGCAGAATTAAAATCCTGCTAACCAGTATTTACATTTGGTGAAAGGTCAAACAACTATATAGGCCATAACTGTACACTTAATATACATTTTAAAATTAAAATAAAGGTCAAGTCTTCAAACTGACCAAAAAATATTCCTTACATTTCAAAGTAAACATTTAGAAGAAAGGTATCTGCAAATCTCCTCACTTCCACTGACTCAAAATGAACATGCATGTCAAATTTTAAAGTTCCATATAACTTTTCCAATAAATCAAAGTTCTAAAAACTCCAGAAAAGTTTAAGTCAACTTTATTTAGCAGGTCTACTGAGATGCAACTAGATTTAGGATGGCTTGCGAAAATGGAATAGATAGGACCAAAATTTATTGACTACTACTGGCTGTTCATATGACATGCAATCTGTTTCACGCTGGATTCTTTGAGTCTCACACATCATCATCTCTCATAAAGGTGTTGCAGGGCAAATTAGGCTCTCAGTTAAGCTTGAAAGTTTATAATAGTCCAAGCTAAGATATTTAGACTTTAAAATTAATGGGCAACCTTGAATAGCAGATGAAGCAAGAGACAGGAAAATTATTATGATATACCTGAATAACTCCATCTTATGTGGTATCATTAGATGAGTTTGCTCATTTGCAGTGTGAGGTCAGCAAGTAAAAGCAGCCACCTTCAGACCAAAACCTTGATGGAACAGCCACGGTTCCCTTCTTATCTAATTATCATTCTTTCATATCAAAAGCCTCTCTTTTGTTCAGTCCTCCAAGTTTCAGCCACCAGTACCTCCTACCTTCCATCTTATTGCTCTGGGGTCTACCTTTCCACATGGGATGGAAAGACAGAACCTACTTTCTCCCCAGACCTGTTCTCAGATTATCTTTTATGTTGTTTTATCCAATAAATTTTTATGGATTTTAGCTACTTCATCTTATTTACTCTTTCTGGTGAAATACCAAGGTAGAATGTTGCTTTCTTCATGAAAACCTGAGAAGTCTAAGCCTATGGGAGGCAGAGAGAACAGAGATGACAAGGAAGCGTTGACTTGAAGTACCAAATGCTGTGATAGTAAGCAATAGCGTCATCCATCCCCATAATTTATTAGGAGAATGCGTAAGGCAAGTAGCAGCACAGTTCCCAGTGCCCAAGGGACATGGCAGCCCAGCACTGGCTTCCAGCACAAACTAGCTTTCCAACTGGAGAAGTTAACTTCATGGTATTCAATTCTCTGCACCAGCAAGTGAATATTAGTGAACATTTTGTATCTGCTCTCACACCCTGTACACAACACATACACTTTTCCCTCCATGTAGCTGTCTTTCAAGGAATAGTCCATGATAACAGGATATGTATCGAGTTCAAAATTGCTTTTGTCATTGGTGGCATGGGTCACCTGCTTGATGACTAGTGTTTCTATTGTCACAAATTCAGTATCTGCTGCTTAAGCTTTATCACCTAAGATAGCCTTTTTCTTCCTTCCACTGAGTAATGAAGGCCCTGTCTTTATGATAGCATAACTAGCTTTCCGATTAAAAAAAGTGCTGTATTTAAGTGATGTTGTGTTCACACATAATGCACTGTCTCATTCAAAACCTACCAGGCCAACTACTGAAAACAAAGCCTTAACACTTCAAATTGCAGATGTAAAAATCCAGCAAGGTCTCTACTAATCATGCCTTGCTCACACAAAAAAATCACTCCAGAAAATAGCTGCTTTCATTCTGCTTCTCACAGACAGACATTAAACTGTTTGCAAATGACAGTCCCCTTGATCCCACAGTCCCACTATCCCCAATCTCCTGCTTCATGGACTTGCACAAGCACTGATTTACAATTCTTATACATATTATTCTCCAGATCATTCTTCCCAGTTGGTTCTCTAGACACAGACAGTTAAATAAAATCACGGAACCACAAATAGCAAAGATTCATGCCAGATTCAGAGTATTTTAAAAGGGATTGTCACTTTTAAATACATACATAACATAGTTTAAAAGGCTGTTGGGCAGCTTTGTCAGCAACTTATGGTACAGACAAGAAAAGGCAACAAAAGGGTATCAGCTTCCTAAAAGAGGCTTATTACTTCTCATGGAGGCATGCACAGAAATTGTAAGAAATACAATTCTAGCATGTATTAGTAAAGCCTGATCCCAAAACCTTATGAAGAATCTAAAGGTACATCCATACAAAAAAGAAGGAAAAAAAAATCCTTTCAAAGATTTGAACCTTCCCCCAGAAGTATCTCAAAGAACTGCTTAGTATCACCTGACTTGGTATTTTTCACTTGCACTGACTACAAAAAAATTTATTGGTACCCTGATCAGGCTGACTCATGTTCGTGTAAAAGTCTCTCTGTGAAATTAAATAAAGAAACTTCACATGGAAATAGACATATATAAAAAAACTTTGGTCCTGTGCCCAAAACACCGTGAGAATAAAATTTAAAATGTTGCAAAACCCTTTTACAATATTAAGGGAAAGATTTTACTTTTCAGCCAAAATCCATTATTCAGTCAGTGACAGAATATGAGAAGTTGGAAGGGGCCTCAAAAGTTCAGCTAGTCCAAACCCCCTGCCTGAGCAGGATCACCTAGATTAGATCACACAGGAATGTGTTCAGAGTGGTCTTGAATGTCTCCAGAGGAGACACCAACCTCTCCGGGCAGCCTGTTCCAGTAATCCATCACCCTCACAGTGAAAATGTTCCTCCTTATATTCACATGGAACTTCCTATGTTCCAGCTTGGACCCATTGTCCCATGTCCTATCACTAACTATCACTGAGAAGAGCCTGGATCCATCCTCCTGACACCCTTAACATTTATAAACATTAATGAGGTCACCCCTCAGTCTCCTCTTCTCCAAGCTGAAGAGACCCAGCTCCCTCAACTTCTTCTAATAAGGAAGATGTTCCAGTCCATCATCTTGGTGGCCCTGCACTGGACCTCTCAAGGATTTCTATGTCCTTCTGGAACTGAGGGGCCCAGAACTGGACACAATATTCCTGGTGCGGTCTCACCAGGGCAGAGTATAGGGGGGAGAAGGACTTCTGTTGGCCTACTAGCCACCCCCCTTCTGATACACCCCAGGAGGCCACTGGACTTCCTAGCTCATATGCAAATATGTGAGCCTATTAATGCCAGGAGATGGACATAGTATTTTCCCTCTTTTTTCATATGTTAGAGCCAAACCCAACAGGGAGCATATGGAACTGTCATACCAGGTCACTCACAGTAAGCTCAAGTATCACAGGAGCTGTAAAACTCCAGGATGCTGGTTTACCTGAATACACACTGTAAGAGATTATGAGAAAATTACTCTCTGGGCAGAACCCCACAATAGTTGAGGGGTTCAACACTTAGAGAATTTCTGAGGCTTGGTTCAATGCTCAAAGGGAATGCAGAGGCTAACACATAATCCTCAGGGTTTTCTAGAAAGAGTTCATTTTCCTTTGCTTCCATAAGGGCATGTTTATACCTCAAGTATTTTAACAACACTTCTGCATAACAGTAAGTCAAAAAAACTTGATTTTTTTTTTGAACTTCAGTCAAGCTGGAGTTTTCAAACCCACATGGGCAGAATTTTACCCAAAGGAATCAGTAAATGCAGCATATCTTCTTGAGAAGATTAAAAGAGGAGTTATCTGAGGGCACCACACAGCTGGGTTTACACATTTGTTGTCTCCATCCATATAATTTTTTTCCTTCCTATATGATTTATAGTGGTCTCCTCATGGTCTTCATGGATCATTAAAAAGTGCAATAGCATTCGGTGGATGTTTTGTTATAAAGAAGATTGATCTCTCAAACAGTCCAACCATATTTAGGATCCATTCTTAGCATCCCAAAATAAACAGTCTTAGAATCTTAGGAAGGTGGCATTTTTTTTAAAGTTAATTAAGAAACCACAGCAGTCTAAAATAGAGCAGTAAATTAAAATTTTAAATTATCTTCACTGTGATGATATACCTTAAGACCTAAGCTTAATGCTAAAATAAAGTAGAACCACTTATTTTATAAATGGCAAAATTCGCATATCTTCAGGCTCCATTCTGCAGTCCCAGATTTCCAGCAATTATTCCTTTCCTTAGCCCTTAATCACTTGGGCTTAATATTGTAGACCTTGTCTAGAAATATTTAGCAGTAACACATACCTTTTGCTTAATTCAAAGTAAAAGAAATGGCAAAAAAAAACCAAATCAGAGTAGCCTTTTCAAAAGAAAAAAAAGAGACATATTTGCATGTTTACCCAACCCTGATTGCTTTGGAAAGTGTATTGGAACATTCCCACACATACGAGTACAAGTGTTGGACAAATTTAATAGATAAAAGGAAGAAAATTGAACATTATTCTGGAAACATAAAAGCTTCTGAAGGCAAGACATGCAAATGAACAGCATCTGAGACTCGGGTTTTGTTTAGCCCACTCCCCAAATTGCAGTCAAGGAAGCCAACAGCTATTAAAGTATAAAGCTATGCATTATCAACGTACTTATTGATTAATGTTTAGAAGGCATAGTGATGATTGGAAACACAGAATAAGTGCTAATTATTTAGTACAATGTAAAATTCATCTTCCTGAAGAGCTAGATCAACTAATGTAGTGGTTTTGAAAGCAGAAAAATTCAGAAACTATATTAAAAAACTGATTTGAATTAAATTAGTTCTTCCATCAGAGCTCAACCTTTTTAGTGCAAGAGTTGCAACTCCAAGTCATGAATCACTCCTGTGAAATTTTTAGTCTATGATATTGACTTCTGCACTGTTTCTTGAAAAAAGATTCAATAAGAATTGAGTGAAAATTAATCATAGTTTATCAGTAAATCTTTTAGCAGTCTTTGGAGAGTTCCTTACTTTTATGCAAACTCTAAAAACCTGCAAATAAGGTTGTGTTCCATTTAATTTGTCATCAGATCACTAGGCAGATATTTACTAACCTTGGAAAAATGTGGGAAATTCGAAATTGGCTGAAAATCCAACAGTCTCTGCATCAAACAAAATTGCCTTTTTTTTTCTGTCAACCATGACAGAAAAGGCAAGAAGTGTCAAAGAATGCTGTTTTTCTAAATTAAATAAAAACTTTAAAAACCTCACACAAAACCAAAACAACCCACAAACTTTAAGTTAACACTGAAACACTGACCCCTGCATATAGTAAACATTTGACAAAGGCCTAAAGATTGTCCATTTCACACATTTCAAATAGCTCCTATAGGCTTTGGCTATATGCATGGGTAGGAAAACCTTGAGGAAAGGTTTTCCTAGGCACTGTGGAAACTACTTCTGATGAGCATACCATCCCCAAAAATATCAAAATGACTTGGCTTTGAGGTTACAAGAAAACATAGGAAATAATAAATACATCTGCAAGAAATGTGATATGGTAAATAACTGTTAACACAGGTCTTGTATTTGAAACTCTTAAAAACAGGACAGACAAACAGGTCACCAAGGTCATTCCTGTGAATCAGTGCTTCCTCAAAAATGATTCCTTTTGGAGTTAGTGAAATAATATTAGTAAAGAGGGCTCTGGTATTCAAGTTGGTGTAAATTGTCCTTGAATTTTAGTGAAACAAAGAAACAGAGGAATGTTTGGGAGGTTGTTCCATTACCTGCAAGTCAGTAGGGCTGGGAGAAGAAAAATCATCCCTCACATAGCTATAGCAACAAAAGTGTGTCTGAGCAAAAAGACTGAGACAAAGAAGGTGAACATAGGAAAAACTGGGGAAAATACATGGAAAAAGGCAGGGTAAGAATTGCCTACAGGTGTAGCTAAAGTCAGACAGCTGCTGAAGAAACCAGAGAGAAAAGCAAGACTGTGGGCAAAGCATTGGTTCAGACCAACTGTTGAAAGAATCTGGGTCTGCTGGCAGGATGCTGTGGTTCAGCCCCAAGCACTACAAGCTGCTTGCTCGCTCCTCTTCATCAGAGGAGGAAACAAACCAAGGGCTGGGATAAGGACAGTTTACTGATAAGCATTTCAAGAGAGGAACAATAACAGACACAGACAGACAGACACAGAACCTTACCATGAGACGCTAACAGAGACCACCATACCATCACAAGGCCATGCAACCAACCAACCCCTGCCTCTGCCCCACCAGCCCCTTTTATAGGGGCTTGATTGATGTCAGGGGGTGTGGAAACATCCCCGGCCAACTCAGCTCACCTGTGCCGGCTGCCGGGGGAAATAGCTCTGTCCTGGCCAGAACTTGGACACAGGAGAAGAGATTAAATCAAGGATGTGGGAAAGGCTTTAGATCACAACTGCTGAGCAGCCTTGTACTCAGGAAGACTGCAGCATTAGAACAATAAGATTTATGTCACAAGACCGGGACTAAGCAAATCTGCCCCTCGAGAATGGAAAAATGAAAAAAAAATACCTGTGAGAGGTAACTAGGGGAATATATTGCTATTTTACGTGTTGAAAACTAAGTCTAGGGAAGGTAAAATCATCCATTCATTTTGCACTATTAAACTCACCTTTGGCTCAAAAATATAATTTATATTCATCCCCTCTTTGGAGGAAACACCACACACCATTCTTGTTGAATAAAGCAGACTTGAGAGAACATTCTGTGCAATGTATTTCTATCAATTCTTAGGCAGAAGTTTTTCAGCCTCTCTCAGTCTCTACATCACATTCAAGTGATAGAGCGTGAAGATTATGTCACAGGGGTAGCAACAGAAGATATAGCGAAGCATAAGGTACCACATTTGACATGTCAAGATAGACTTGGAAAGCAAGATTTGATTGTTTTATGGGACAGGATAAGGAACAAAGGAAAGAGGCAGCAATTCTGTTTCAGCATTTTTTAACCTTGTCAGCAGCAAATATGTTTCAGGTGAAGATTTGTACACAATAGAACAATAATCCATTAATTCTCTGTCTCCTTCAGAAGGATTTTGAACAGCATCCTAACTCTATAGGTTTTAAAAAGCATCCTAACTTCAAGGGAATTCAAGATACACTGCAACCAATTCTGCTAAAGTACAAAAAATCAAACCAGCAGGAACCAACAGCCCTGCAAAACTTTAATTCAGGTGCAATAAAACAAAGATTGAGGCAGATTTCCATTGATTTCAACAAGCTTTACATCATTAAAAGCTAGGCAATCCAAACTTTAAAAAAAAAAAAAAGTAAAAGAACCAGATTCTCCATTTAGAATGAAAACTTGTAATCATTTTAACTTTGAGCTTAGACTGATTTTTTTCACAATGTGCACAATCTGATTTTATCCCAGAATCTAGTACATTTTGTGACTGTCTGGATTGAGAGTATAATTATTGATTACTTTGCAAAGAGTCAAGTTAATGAAACTTAAAATTCTCATATCACAGACCCATCCAAATAAATGGGTTCAATGAGCCCTAACATTAAGATTATGGGCTGCAAAAGCCAAAGCTTCCATTGGAACTGCCATTAAAAAAAAAATAAAATAGCTGCACGGTCTACATCCTGGGCACTTTATGAGGTAGAAGTTAAAGGCCAATACTAAAAGACAACAGACATCATCTGAATTCACTCAAGTTATGAATAAAGTCTTAAAAAGTGATGCTATATCCTTTGAGGCAAAAGGGTTACTAACTAGAGAGGATAGATCCTCTTCTTGTAGGTAATATCAAAGTGTCTCTCTACAGGGTTCCAAATACAGAGTGAAATTATTATTTCTTTGAAAGATTTCTCTTTGGTAATTAATTCACTACAAAAAAAAAAAAAAAGGAAAAAAAAACCAAAACACAAAACCAAACAACAAAACAAAACAAACAAAAACCCCACCCCAAAGAAAAATTGCTAACAACTTATTCTGGGCTACCAAGCCTATGTAAGAAGTACCTCACTGTTTCCCCTCCCTATGCAAGTACCACTGAAATCAGCACTGGAACAGTTGTTACATGCAATCAGAATATAAACCAAAATGTTTAATTTACAGAATCACAGAATTGTAGGGATTGGAAAGGACCTTGAGAGTTCATCAAGTCCAACACCCTTACCAAAGCAGGTTCCCTAGAGCAGATCACACAGGTTGGTGTCCAGATGGGTCTTGAATATCTCCAGAGAAGGAGACTCCACAACCCCCTGGGCAGCCTGTTCCAGTGCTTCATAACCCTCACCATGAAGAGGTTCTTCCTCACATCGGTGCAGAACCTCCTGTGGTCCAACTTGTAACCATTGTCCCTTGTCCTGTCCACACAGGCCCCTGAGAAATGGTTAGCCTTCTCCCTTTGACTCCCACACTTCAGATATTTATAAACATTGATGAGGTCCCATCTCAGTCTTCTCAAGGCTGAACAGCCCCAGCTCACTCAGCCTTTCCTCATCATCTTTGTGGCCTCCACTGGACTCTCTCCAGGAGATCCCTATCTTTTTTGTATGAGGGTAATCCAAATAAATTTGCCAAATTAACTAATCCACAAAACAAAGCATCACAAGAAAGTAGTTTGAACCACAAGCAATGGATGTTTCTTATGGTCAAAACAATTGGAGTATTGTGTGCCAAGAATGTGCTCCTGCCCTCTTTTTTATTCCTTTCTTCTGAATGCAGCTACTGGTTCAAGTATTGGACAAAAGCCTCTCTGTTAAGATTATCAGGATTGCATAAGGACTATGTTTACACCGCCAATAATTGTTCTTATTAACAAGACATTAAACTCTGAATCAAAGTCACATTTATGCCTCATTGAATAAAGTATTAATTACTGCCAATTCCAAAATGCTATTAACATGTACATAAACTGTATCTGGTGCATAATCACAGGGATATATTGAGGTGATCTCAGTCCAAATTTTGCATTTATAGTTCTGTATTTCTTTTTCATCAAAGTTTGAAATGTAGAAATTTATATGTTCCAATATAATTTTAGTATTAATCCAAATATTCTAAACTCCTGTATGAATTAGATCAGGTCTGTAGTAGAAGAGGTTTTATGGGGAATTCAAGTGCTGTGCTGAAAAACTGCACTAACAATGGCACTGAAAGGGTTTTCCTCATCATATTCCAGTCTGGCAAAACAAGGTATGAGCAGAAAGACAGTCCTAAGACCACACTGCCAGGAACCATCAATGCCAAATAATGTCTTAAAAACACTCGGACTGCATCTTTTACAGCCACACTTTTCATATAACTGTACTCACCACATGAGCAAGTAACAATTGGCTTAAAAGGAAAAATGCCTCTTCACGATCATTATTTGATTATTGTGCAGGTATTGTGAGTTACTCTTTTAGAGTCAGCATAGCTATACATGCAGGCATTTGTGGTGATCCGGTGCTTTTCGGTATCAGTAACTACTTCTGTATGCATTTGAATGACCTTAACAGATAGCAGCATAGAATGAAGACATTAAAAGACAATGTTATCTAGGTTAAGATGTTTGATATTAAGGCCTTAGAGATGAATAATTGTTGATTAAAAAAGAAAAAAAAGAAGACCCCAAACTATATTATCTCCTTTCCTAAGTTGAAAAAACTTCAATACTGGTTTGTTTGTAGAAGTTGAGGCACATCAGGCCCTTCAGAAATAGCAAGTGTTGGTCAAATCTGAATTTTTGCATTATAGTCAGTTGCCTATAATGGCTAGGGAAAGAGTATAAAAATTAGAATGCTACGTCAACATCTGTCACCACTTACAAAAAATACTATTACTACTTGGCAACTATTAGCCAAAAAAAGTCAGTTCTAAGAGATGAAGATTTTTAACTGCAGTATATCTTGTCTATATGTAAGTATATTGAATCAGACCTATAATTAAAAACTGAAAATTTTTAGCCATGTCATTTATGCACCACATATGCTTCATTTTCAAATATACATATCTAGTGTCAGATATGGACAGATCACATTTACAACAGGATGCAATGAATATTTATATTAAAAACATTGAGAATATAGTTCTACAGAAGTTGAACAAATATGTCACCAGAACAGATTTGGACATCTGATGACTAGTATCATACTCCATTGTTAGCAATTAATTTCTAAGCAACTATTCATTTAATTAAAAACTTTAGAATACAGCAAGAAAATGAATTTAGAAAGTAAGGCAGGAAATCAGTACTCTTCCAGTGATACGAAAACACAAACAAGAATATTTCCTCCTTATCATTACCTTCCCATTTTCTTGTGTTTGTATTTCATAAAAATAGTATATGCATGCTTCACAAAGCAACATCACCAAATTCACCAAAGCTTTGTATATATTGGTTATGCCTGTATACTACTCATGACAGCATCTACTCTGTGTATGTAGAGCATCACACATGCACACTGACCAATAATTCTTTAATAGTACATGTTTGGGAGTTTTCCATTTCATTGCCACCAAACAAATACCCACAGCAACACAATAAAAGGCTTTCTATTTAAATGCAAGCACCAGACTAAGTTTCTTCCCATATTACAAGTAAATTGATACATTAAAAAAAATTTAGGAAGGCCTTCTCTGCTTGGCTTTTTTTACTAAGGCTATCAAAATGTAAGTGCAACCAAAGCCTCAAAGGAAGGATTTGTTCTTTCTCTTCTTACATACACTGTTTATTCTAAATACTACTTTTTTATATGAGCTTTCAATGTGGAGTCACTGCATTGTAATTGATACAATTTTGTTTGTCTGCTAAGGACATAACTTAGGCTAAAGTTCAGCCATCTTTAACTGTGCAAACCTACACTTCTGGCCAAATCCCTACACTTCAAATGTTGTTTAGTAGAATTGTGAGGTGACACAAACATATCCTGCCTGGCAACTGCTTGTTTTCATAAGACCAGAACCAATACGTGGTTTGTCACTGGATCAAAAATCTCTTGCTGATGTTGACTTTAAACAGGTCTTTAAAATAAATAAATAAATAGTTAAAATCTCTAGGCATGCCTACAGCAGAGGTAATGAGGGTTCATTTCTGAAAGCTCTCTCTAGAAGACTGCCAGTAACAGGAAGGGGACTCAGCATGGCAGCTCAAGTGAGTGGATGAAGAAATACCCAAAGCTTCATGGATGTAGGGTATGTCAACATGCACACATATGTACCCTTACAGCAAATCAGTAAATATTAGGGGAAACTCCAGTTTCTAAAAACTTTTCAGTAACTGGAAAGGAAGATAATGAGGAATGTAGCTGAAAGTAGAATCTATAAAAAGACTATTAAAATAAATTCCTGGAACACTTCAATAATCACTTCAGTATAAGACACTTTCAAGACTCCATTAAATACATGGTGAGAAAATTTTGAAGTTTAATCTTAGCAGTGGCTAAACATTCTTCATCTCCATTTAAAAAGCAGACAGAGAAATAGAAAATGGGAAGGGGACTAAAATGTTCAAAGGCATTTAGGACGAGATTTCTGAAATCTGACAGTACGGCAAAATGACAGATGTCCCTAAAATAAGTAGGAAAATGGGCTACTTCCTATATTTCCATTTGGAATTACAAGGATTTGTCAAACAGAATGCAAGATCTCAATTTTATACTTCTCATCTAAGCTACACACTGTGCCTGTACCAGCACATAGCGTCTGCCAACCGCTATTTATTATTACTTAAATACTGACGCGTGTGTCAAGTCATTTACCAGATTCACGCACCATGTCAGCACACAAGGAGACTGATTCAATATTGACTCAGATGGACACATTTCCATGTACCAAATCACCAAAGATCCATTTACTTGGAAGAGGCTAATGACTGATGGAGAGATTTGCTAGTAAAAACAGAATTTATGAGCTCTTAATACAATTCATCATTAATTTATCTGGAAATGTTGTTTGAAAAATAGAACAAACATAAGAAAAGAAAAGCAAACCAGAAAATAAAAGACAATAAATGTGACTAAAAATATAATTTGCTTTGAAAGAAACTGAAAAATAATGTGATTTTTTCTTACACCAAAAGTAGTATATTACTACCCTTACTACCTCATCCATTTTGTAAATGTCATGACAGTGCCATCAGAATGATTTGTACAAAAAGATACAGATATATTGCCACAACTCTCATTTTTTTACTCTAGAAGTGTCACCCCTTAAATTATGTTTTGCTATATTAATTCAAAATATTCCATTATATAAGCATAAAAATTCTGAAATCACATGGCTTATAATGTAGCCATGTAGTCTATAATTCTGAAGGCATTGCTATGCCACCATACAGACATTAAAATTGTGGGGTTTTTTAATCATATTTTTATTAAAAAAAAGAGTTACTTTATTTCTCATGGTATTTCTGTTTTCTTAGTAGCCAGGATCTCTTATTTGAAGACATAAATGTCACAAGCCCTCCAGCTGAAGAAGTTGTTAGCGCTCTTCCTCTTACAGCTTTAAGAGTTCACAGTAGTACTATTTTATTTCTATGTAGCTTCCTGTTTATGTTGTGAAAGAAAAGATGCCTGACTATCTGAGGAAAAAGAGTCTGTAGCTGTTTTCTTGGCCCTTTTTTCTTTTTCTTCACCTTTACTTTCTGCCATCACCTCTAATGAATTCTCCCAGACCATACAAGAGTTCAGTCACTCTGTTAGGCACTCCTAGATTTCCAACAAACTCACGTGTGTTCACCTCTGCACTGAACTCCACTTGTTATGATTGCCTCTTATCTGCTGTCAGACCCTCTTCTCAAGTGGAAGCTGAAGTAGCTTCTTTCACATTTCCTTCCTGCCTCTGGATTCAGTTTCTGGTGTCATTAGACACCTCTGGCCCTTTTATGATTTACTTATTTTAAAAATAAAATAAATTTTAAAAAAAATTACTCAAACATTGGCAGAATTCATGCTGAAAATGGAAGATGAAGAAGTATCCAATAGCTGGAAGCATGGTCAGCAAGAATTGCTTTTCTAACATTTTAATTGAGTCTTTCCACAGCAGGACAGAAGTCCTTAGTCCTTATCAACACATGAAAGAACTCTATGAAGAATTTTTTTTTAATTTATCTGTGGAATATTTTAGTTCTGTGAATTATTTTTCTAGCTCTTCAATCTATATCCTACATTTCTTAGATTAAAACACAGTACGTTGGAAACACTTGCAACAGAGTTAACTGTCGAGTCTGGTTTTGGATGAAGTCAGTTTTTCCCACTGTACCTTAGTTTTAACTGTACCCTATGTACTGTTTTTTAAGAGCTAATCCAAGACAGAGCATCCAAGTGCAAGTTCTTGAATAAGCTGTGAAGAGTACAGATGAATAAATTCTTGTAATTTCTTATAAAGGTAAAATCTGATGTAATGCAGACACTGTGTACCCCACAAGGCTTTGATGCAGCATCTGAATATCATCCTCTGTTGATGATTTCCACCTGCATTTCACATCACTTAAGTCCATCATACAGCTATGTATTCTTCTATAATCGCATAATGTTATATATCTATAATCTATAATATGTTAGTTCTATAATCTATAATATGTTAGATTGGTCTGAATATAACAATAGCCTTTGTCCTTTAAAAGATTGTATAATTAAAAAAAATATTCTGCTTGGGAATTATCCCATGCATCTTTCACATAAAGGCAATATTTATTCTTCTGAATTTATAGCCTGATCAGTGGAGAACATGAAATCCACTGCTATTATTTGTTTTCCAGTGTGTTTTCTTTAGCCTGCTATATTAAGCTACAACCATATGACATAAAAAAACAAAAACAAAAAAAAAATTGCAGTTCCTGGAACATGAAAATAAAACAAAAGCCCAAAATACATTTTGCACTGACAGTTTAGAAGCCATGCAAACTACATAAGCACACAGCAGCTACAGAGCTACATAAGAGAAGCCACTAAGGAATTACTTCAAACTTTGGCCATTTGTCGTCTCAGACACATATACCCCAGTTTTCCACATCAGATGGAGTCAGCTAAATAAATCACTGTCTGGCACAATGCTTCTTTGAGGATAGCTTGACTTCTTTAAAGGCCTAGGTAGGGTCAGTTTCTATTTTGTCTGAAAACTGCTTGTACTCACCGGGTAGGCTGAACAGAGACTTTGGAGGTTTTTGTCTTTTGTAGTTTTGTAAATTGATGCTACCTAAAGGTAAAAAAAGAGACATGGGACCCTGAGTACTACCATTGCTATCTTTAGAGAAGCACCAGCACGAGACTCATTCTTAAGGCTTTGTAATTGCTCTAATTAATTCTTCTTCTCTGTCTGAATTGTTGCAAGTACAGTCTGCATCTTTTAAAATGCCAAACTCAGCTGAAGATTATTTTTATGTCACATCATGAAGCTTTGCAGTGTTTCTTTGTCTATTCAGAAGGTTCTGAAATCTTCCTTGGCATCACTGGATAACTTTTGTTTTAGCCTTTCAGATTCCAAGAGCAAATTTCCTCAATATCTCCTCCAACTGTTTTAGTTTCAGCTGAACTAAATTACTACAAATGGTAGTGTTTTGCCCTTGAATGAGCCTGTGATGAATATCACTTATTTTAGGTGGATACTGCCATAGTGAAAATTGCATATCTTAGATTAAACCTGAAGGGGTTGCTAAAGGGCAGTACCAGCCTCTTTTGGCATGTTTTCAGGGAACTGCCAAATCTAGCATTGAGACTCCAGTTCAGTGTTTTGATTAAAGGAGAATGTGTGTTTAGGGGCAAAAAATAAATCCCAAACCAAAAACTTTCTGGTCCTTTCAGACTGTGACTGTGTGGAGACACTGACTATAGCCATTACAAAGAGGTATTACACTTACTTTGTGATTTGACTGTGCTGTAGCAGCCATTACGTTCACCATGGATTTTTTTTGACCACAAGTTCTGCCACCAGAAAAACTATTTCTTCATTTCCTTTTACCTGAGAAATAAGTATATATTATGTCTATTCTTCTTCCTTTTTCTCTCCTTATCTGCTTTTTTTTCCTTTGATAAATAAGCAACATAGTAGCTTTGTATTGCTTGGTGTTTGAGAAAGATGAAAGATTCTTCCCCACAAAGCAGTACTTCCCTTTCAAAGATGTAATCATCATCTCGACCACTGATACTCTCTCTCCTTTTTTTGCTTACTCTGCCTCATAAAACCAGCTTTGCTCCTGTACTGGGTTTGTGTGACATGGTTTAGGTAGCAGGGAGGCTACAGGGGTGGATTTTGTGCGAAGCTGCTAGAAGCTTCTCTATATCCAACAGAGACAATACCAGCTGGCTCAGACAGCCCTGCTGCTGGCCAAGCCTGAGCCCATCAGGACAGCGGCTGTGCCTCAGGGATGAAGAGGTTGAAGAAAAAACCCACAGCAGAACAGCAGCAGCCAGGAGAGAGGAGTAAGAATATGTGAGAAGAACAACTCTGCAGACACCAAGGTCAGTGAAGAAGGAGGGGCCGGATGTGCTCTGGGCACCAGAGGAGAGATTCCCCTGCAGCCCATGGAGAAGACCATGATGAGGCAGGCTATTTCCCTGCAGTTCACAGAACATGATGGGGGAGCAGATACCCACCTGCAGCCCATAGAGGACCCAATACTGGAGCAGGTGGATGCCTGAAGGAGGGTGCAACCCTGTGGGAGCCCCGTGCTGGAGCAGTTTCACTGGCAGGATTTGTGACACCACAGGGGACTCATGCTGGTGCAGCCTGTTCCTGAAAGACTACACCCTGTGAAAGTGACCCATGCTGGGGCAGTTTGTGAAGAACTGGAGCCCATGGGAAGTGCTCACATTAGAGATGTCTGTAGAGGACTGTCTCCCATGGGAGGGACCCAACACTGCAGCAAGGGAAGAGTGTGAAGAGTCTTGCCCAGAGGAGAAAGGCACAGCAGTGACAATGTGATGAGCTGAACACAACCCCCATTCCCAGTCCTCATACCTTGCCAGAGAGGAGGAAAGGAAGTCAGGAGTGAAGTTCAGCCCAAGGAGAAGTGAGAGATGGGGAAAGGCGTGTTAAGTTTTCTTTTTTTCTCATTACTCTACTCTGGTTTTATTGGTAATAAATAAAATAAATTTCCCCAAGTTAAGTCTGTTTTTCCCATGATGGTAATCAGTGAGCAATATCTCCCAGTCCTTATCTCACACCCATTTATTGTATTTTCTCTCCCCTGTGCAGCTGAGAAGTGACAGTGACTATGGTGAGCACCTGGCATCCAGCCAGGGTTAACACGCCACAGCTCCCCAGAGACATATTTAACCCTCAAAAATCTCCCAAAGCTCATGAAGAAAAACATAATACACACTACAAGGGTTCCCACAACACAACACTCTCAGAAAACTATAGCACGAAGCAGTGAATGATCTTTTGCTGTTTGGAAGAAAACCTCAAAACTTACAGCTTTCCAAAAGAACTGATTTTGTCTCCTTTTTGTTTTTTTCCTATTATTTCAGATTTTTGGAGGGTGAAAATCATTATTCAAGGATATATTTTGGTATTAGTCTTAAGAACCTCCATCACATTGATTTTGAGTGGCCTTTTAAGAAGGGATACTTTTTTTCAAACTCGCCAAGCAAATCAGCTCGGTATGAATATTGTTCTGCTGCATAATATTTTTAACTGCTTGATTGATAGGACAAAATTTAGCTAAAAATGAAAGCTTGTAGAGGAAAGAAATGTTATGGTAGCTGCCACTGAACTCTTTACTATGTCAACTCTCTCAAAAAGCGATTCTATTAATTTATACTTTAAACTGTTTGATGTTTCTGTGCAAAGACTATGCTTTTCCTGTCACAGCTAATTACGTTCTGAGCTAGAACTCCTTGCTCTGTACAGATCAACAGAAGTTTGTTGGCACACACTGACTTGTTAAACTCGGAGAATCAGGGATCTGACCACTAAATTGAATGGTGCATTCGGTGAGGCTGAGCTGGAGTTAATTCTCCCCATAGCGCCCTCACAGTGCTGTGCCGTGTGTTGGTAGTGAGCAAGGTGTTGATAACACACCCCTGCTTTGGCTGCTGCCGAGCAGTGCTGGCACAGCATCAAGGCTGTCTCTCCAACATTCCCACCACCACCACCAGTAGGCTGGGGGTGGGCAAGGTCTTGGGAGGGGACACAGCCAGGACAGCTGGCCCAAACTGACCAAAGGGATATTCCATACTTCACAGTGTCTGCTCAGCAGTAGAAGCCAAGAGAGAGGAGGAGAAGATGGGGTTGTTTGTTATTTATGACATTTATCTTCCAGAGCAAGCCCTGCTTCCTGGGAAGTGGCCAGACATCAACTGCCGATGGGAAGAAGAGATTAAATCATTTGGTTTTCCTTTGCTTCTGTGCACAACCTTTGCTTTTACTTTGGTTAAACTGCTTTTGACCCACAAGATTTTTTCCAACTTATTTTCTCCCCTCTATCCATCTGAGGAGGGGAGAAGCTTGGTGGGCACCTGGTGTCCGGCCAAGGTCAACCCATCACAGACATTTCAGAAAAGGAACTACAGACTTCAGCATTTCTTCAGGAGAAAAATAAAACTGCTATGGAAAATGAAAACCTTCAGAACATAGAGCAAGGATTCCCCCTAATGGAGAAAATGAAGACTTTCCACAGATCCCTCTGCTTAAAATGCAAGTCAGAATAACAGGGAATGTCAGTAATATTTTTAACGTACAGCAGTTATGGTCTTACTAGTATTGCTAATGGCTGCTGGAAATAGGAATTACTGAACTTGAAGTTAATATAGAAAAAAAAATTAAAAATATAAAAATATAAAGCATAAAAAAAAAAAAGTAGACTGTTTCCATTGTGACCAAGCCAGAAAGATGAAAACATGATATTTAAAGGAAGATCATGGCAAGATCCTTTGCCATGGATCATGGCAAAGCATTAGACCCACTCTCTTGGCCTCATATCACTTATTATTAGAATCTATGGAGAACTAAGTAAAGACTCACTGAAGAGGACTTTGGATTTCATAACCCTGCCCTGAACAAGGTGAGGACTAGCTCACACCTGCAGCATGTTCCTCCCTGTAGGTCAGTCAGTTCACTACTGGAGTTCTATTATCGTATAAGACACTTCCAATTACCAAACTAGAATCTAGATACGTTCTCCAGCGTTTAAATTGCACGTATTATCAGATGTGAAAACTCCTCATTTCTCTCCTTGAGTTTCATATTCTGTTTACCTATGGGTTTGGTTTTTTTAAACTGTCTTATTACCATTACTGAAAAGGCATACCTGAACCACTGGTTGCTTTGGAGTTAAGAACATTTTACACTTCCTGTTGATAAGCTATTTGGTAAGGTATTAATGTAAAATATTTGCAGATTTTTTAAATAAAATTTTTCAACCACTTAGACTGTCTTGGAAACAATTATACTTAGAGAATAATTCTCATTAGTAGTATCAAGTTATCCTGTGCCACTCTAAAGTCAAGTGAGATGAGACTGTTAATAGAACTGCATCTGTTGAGGTTTTAAATGTACAACCAGAAAAAAAAAAGGTTTACTTACCTAAAAAACCCCTGTACATTTTAGACACTGTTCATCTCAGACTTTCACCTAACACAATCACAGTCTGTTAAGGCAGAACAAACATTTTTATGAAGAAAATATCATCCCATAGAGAAAAAAAAAACCATAGCTATTACTGCAGTCAGTAATGCATCCTTCAGTTTTTGTTAAAGTGGCATTTACTAACCACATTTAAATTTTTGCTATTACTTGTATTTTCATTAAAAAATCATCTTTTAATTGAGGACAGCTACTTGAAGGGATTTTTTTTCTCTCCGTGAATGAAAAAAAAAAAAAAAAAAAAAAAAAGAATAAAAGAGTAAAGGCAATGAGAAGCCAGCTGACATAATGGCCACATGAGACACTATTGTATTCACACATGGTTCAAAAGCATGCAAAAGCAATAAAACCCACTAAGTTTTACTGAACTCAAAATCAACAGATTTCATATCCAGTTACACCACAAATTACAAGCCTAGTCCCTAAAATCTGATGATTTGACTAACAGATGTCATTTTCTCCCTAGTATTTTTTTTTATTTAAAAAAGAAAAATTAAAATAAATTTAAGCAAAATTTTCCAAGGTTCTGATTTTTTGCAGGAATAAATACTACTTAAGGTGTGCCCTTTCCCAGGGTGCTAACAGCAGTTCAAAGGAGCATATATAAACCAGGGAAGTCTGCAAAGCTACAGGAAGACCTGTTTAGTCCGAGACGCTAAGAGTCTTAGGAGACACAAATTTATCTGCCTTACTCCCTGAGAACTCATCCTTGATGCCATGCCTGGGAAGGAGTAGCAGCTACTGAATCCCCCTAACAGTTGCTTTAGAAGCAGTTAATAAGGAAATTGTACTTTGACTTCACTTCTTCGCAGATCAGTTTCAGGGATCGATGTAAGCTGCAAAGCCAAGCGGATGCCGTTGCAGTAAAGGACACTCAGACAAATCAGAGCTCATGGGATAGACTGATGGACTCCACAGATTTACATTTCACACACCAAACTCAAACAATGCCTGCAGGCTGGTGTGTGAAAGAACATAAATATCCCTCCAAGGAAATGATCATTTCATATGACACAGGCTGATTTTAAATTTTTTAGCTCAAGTACACTAGTAATCTGAAGAATATTTACATTTGGATTCTGATTCATGGCATGGGCCTGCTTACAATACCATTTTCTTCACAAATTCTTATGGAAGAAATATCATTCTCTGCTGTTTCCCCTCAGTGCAGAAAATAAGAATCTGAGAAATTGTATGTTAAGTGGGGAATTGATAAAATTGTCAGAAACAAATTCCTGTAGTCCATGTAACTTCAATGGCAGGGCAGGTGGAGGATGACAAAAAATAAACTATATTTGTCAGCTTACAATTATTTCATTGGTTTGTGATCATAAAAATTTTTCTGAAGGAATATTAACTTATCAAAAGCATAAAGAAGAAATAGTAAATTTCTATGAAAAGACAAAACAGCATTAAAAGCAATACAGGGAAAATCAGAGGGAAGTCAAAGCAATTATTATGCTATGTAGTTTTTCTTTGACATCAAAAAAATATGCTTAATAAATTTAATGGTTCAAAGTGGAGAAGATCATAACATTTGCATTTGCATTCTCATTTAGCCTTCTTATTTTGAAGACAAAAAAAGCTTGAAAGATTAGAATATTGGAAAGCCAGCTTTCCGTGTAAACAGAAATTCATCATCCTGTATTATGCTAATGGATTATTATTCAATTGCATGGTTCAAGGCTAAAGTTGACATCAGTTTTCATTATTACTTCCTACATAACTTTGTCCTGGAAAACTAATTTATCTGAAATGGAGTCATTTAACTTGAGACCAAACAAAAGTGATGAGACCCCTCTGTTGTGCTTGGAGTTTACACGGCAAGAGGTGGCAAACATCCCACCTGATGTGGCCAGGAAGACCATGTTTGCCTTTGAAGGCCTCCAAGTTCGAACATCAGCTGTTACAATCACAGAATCACAGTACATTAGGAGTTGGAAGGGATCTTGAAAGATCATCATATTGACAATGTTGGCCATCTTCTTCTGGAGTCTTCTCTAATCCTTTGAGATGCCTTTTGATCCTTTCAAACCACCATGATCTGTGGACTTTCATACTTTCTGTCCAGGATGACTGTTCAAGGCTCATAGTGAGTCAATTCCAAAACTGACCTAGAGGTAACTGCTCACTTGTGCTTGGTCTGCAGCTGTCTTAACTGCAAATTTGTTGCATTATTTACCTTATGGTCTGCTAAATGTTGAACCAGCAATTAGCTTATGCTAAATCATAGAATAGTTTGGGTTGGAACTGACCTTAAGGACCTTATAGTTCCACCCCCTTGCCAAGGGCAGGGACACCATGCATGACACTAGGTTGCCCAAAGCTCCATCCAATCTAGCTTTGAACACTTCTTCAAGGGAAAGGGTACTCACAGCTCTTTTGGGAAACCTGCCTCATCACCCTCACAGTAAATAATTTCTCCCCAATACCTACTCTAAATCTACCCTTCTTCAGTTTTCCTATAGGCCCCCTTTAGGTACCAGAACATTGCTATAAGGTCTCCCCAAAGCCTTTCTCTTCTCCATGCTGAACAGGCCCAACTCTCTCAGCCTGTCTTCATAAGAGAGGTGCTCCAGCCCTCTGATCATCTTCATGGCCCTCCTTGGGACTTGAACCAATAGTTCAATGTCTTTCTTGTACTGGGGACCCCAGAGCTGGATGCAGTACTGCAAGTAGGGTCTCAGGAGTGCAGTGGGGGAGAATCAACTCCCTTGACCTACTGGTCACACTTCTTTTGATATAGCCCAAGATACAGTTGACTTTAAATTCACATAACTTAAGGCAGTAATCTATATGTTGATTCAGCAATTCATCTAGATGCTGTCTTGCCTCTAGCAATGCTAAATAAATCTGTACAAGATAGGCAAATCAGGTAATTAATCCCAGCTCAAGAGTCCCTTTCCCTTAGCATGATCCGCAAGCCTCTCCTGCCTTCAGATTTTACCACAAAATACAGAACTTTGCATATATTGAGAACCTAGCTAACCCAACCTCTTTCAGCATGGTCCCAGTTTGAAGTGCCCTCTTAATTTTTTTCCCTAAATTATATTTCATAAAAATACATAGAAGCCAAATAAAAATAAATTTTTAAAAAGTCAACTGTGTATTGAAGGAAGTGAAATGTTTGTAACTCTGACATCCCTGATTATATAAAATATCACATGCTATATGCACATGCAGTCATTTTAATTCTCCTGAAAATGAACATAAATTAAATAGCAGAAAGAGTAAGACCATTGGCAGCAAGATGTGCAGAAGGAACAGCAGCAACAAAAAATAAGAGTAGGAAGAGCAAATGGGATGAGAAGGGGTTGTGAGTTCTGGGGAAGAGGAGGGTGGGTATGCATAGATAAGGTTTGTGTTTCTGATGAATATTGAGGACAATGTGTAAACTCGGGGGTTCACTTGTAAATTCAGAGCTTAGCCTGTAAAGAACCAGAAAGCCATTTTTATAGCGTGTTTGAATATTATTAATAAAAAGGGCTTGAATTCAGAATAGTACAAAACTGTTTTGTCTGAAAGATACCTTCAAAGAATAAAAGAAGACAAAAATGTGTGATTCAGAAGGCAAGATAAGCTTTGAATTATTTTGGCTGTCACCATGTTTCAAAATGCTGTTTCCCTAAGTAAGATTGTTTTGTAATGTTTCCAGAATCACATCAGAACTGTCCCATTTAGTCTTTTCTTTTGCTCACAGGAAAATGGAATGCAAAAATGCAAACTGAAAGTTCAAAAGAGCCAAAATGCTTGCTTACTATAGTTCCTAGTAACTGAATTTTTAGAAAAGGCAACTTTTTAAGATGTTTTAATACACCAGTGTCACAAGCTACCATATCTGAGGACAGCTACTTCTATATAAGTCTAAATGCATAAAGCATACCATTATAGTATGATTTGTTAGTAGTACAGGAAATCCTATTCCTTGTTTGCCACTCTGAAAATAATTTGCCTACCTAAGAAATCCTGACCAAGGAACGTGTTGGGCATATCTGGCAGTGTCTATACAGCAGGGAGCTGTGGGCTGCTCTGTGTGGGAGGAGGCCACTGTCTCCAGACAGTTCTGGAACAGATGGAAACAACCCATTGTGCAGAAATGCATGGTGCCTCTGCCCAAACATATATAAGTGGCAGCCTTAAGGGGCAGGAGATAGGTGAGAGGAGAACAAAAGGACACCTGAAGAGATCTGTTTAGAGAATTGTGGGAAAAAAAAAAAAACAAAAAAAAACCAAAAAACCCACAAACCAAAAACAAAACAGAGCAGGAGAAACAGAGAAGAAATTGTGGGAGATGTGACTGGAGACATGTTGTTGGAAAGAGCTGCTCCATCCCATACGAGGAAGATATCTAAGAAAAGACAACCCATGGGAACCTAACCAGGACAAATGAAAATACTGAAGAAGCAAGGAGCAGCTGAAAGAAATCATTACACTCTGACCTCAGCCTCCTGCACTGCCCATCACCTCATCAAACAGAGGGTTCCATGCTGCAAAAGCAGAGTTGAGAGACTATGAAGGTGAAGGAGAGGTATTTGACTGAAGTTGAATCCGGGAAAGGAGGAGAAGGAGGAAAGGCGGTTCCTTAGGTGCTACTACAGCTGTTTACATCTACTTTTTTTTTCTTCAATACCTAACTTGGTAATTAAATATTTACATTAATTAGCAATAGCTAATTTAAGTTATATTCCCCAAGTCAAGACTAGTTTTGCCTGCAACAAGGAGTCAAGGATTTTTGTGAGAACACTTGATCTACTGAGGAAAGGTGCAATGTCAGAAATACTGAGAAATTCTGATCACTGAGCTGGCTCCCCCTTTCCAAAGTAGACCTTCCTGCCAAGATAGCTGCATCAGCTGATTTTCTTGAACTATTCCATCTGTGGTTTTCCATCTGTACAAGCTTGCCATATGTTTCCCCTCCTGCTCACTTTGGCCTCATGTTCCACTGTGGCACTTGAGCCTAATGAACAGCTTCAGAAGGCTTATTGCCAATATTATCAGGTCCTTAAAGCTTCACCAGTGCCTTTACTTATGCTCTGAAGTGCATTATTAATATTTCAACATCAGCAACCAGTCCATTAGGCTCTGTGTAGCTAATGAACAATAATTTTTAATTTATCTTGTTATCTACCCCTACAATTTTATTAAAATTTCCTAGATATTTAATGCATTCTAAGAACTGTTATTTGTACCTCTAAGGCAAAGCACTGAGGTGAGAGGAAAAAAAAATTAGAACCAAATATACATTTTAATATTAGTCTCAAAAAAAAAGGCAGAATTGATTTTTCCTGTTTGTTATTCCACAAACTTACAATTTCAATTGCAACAATGATATATCCATCATGTCCCACTACTGACTCCCAGTTCTGAGAATATCTCATAACTTCTGATTTAGTAAAATTACCTAAGACATGACAGAATTTAGATGTAAAGAAAATGAAGATTTGAGTGTCTCACTCCAAGGGCTAGATTTAAAGTGGGCTTGTTTGAGCTCAAAGTTTTCCGCACATAGTAGTTTTTAAGCTGTTGAACCTTTTTACACCCTAATGAAATCACCAGTTAGGCTTCTTTGTCTTCCTAGTATAATGTTCTTTTCACTATGAAACTGAAGTTATTTGCTGAGTAAGTATCAGCTGAACTCAACTGGAGCTAAACATCAGCCAGTCTAGCATTCTTGAGCACTAAGTAAAACAGGTAAGCTTATTGGCAGTCTTGATTCCAAAAGTCTGATAAAGGATGTCATTACATCATTTGCCTAAGACATTTTCCTTCCATTTCTGCAATCCTCAAATTTTAAATACATTATTTAAAACAAACAAACAAACAAAAGCAAAACAACAACAACAACAACAAACCAATAAACAGACTTGATGACAAATCTGACAAGACCGATAAAGCAGCGACCTACTCACTCTGTTTTCTGTCCCCTTTGTAAACAAGCACTTGGTTTCACCTGGCAATCTGTATTTCGGGCAGCAGAGGGAGTCTTGTATTCAGTGGAGCCACAGTCAACTCCATTCATCAACCCTCAAGCTTGATGTTTGGGGGGATAATTGATTTAAAGATCAAGGCCAGCAAACCAAAAAAGGATATCAAGCAGAAAGTTTTCTCTTTCTTTTTATTCAGCAGGGATGGGTAACTAAGATCTTTTGCCATCTAATTGTCAGTAATCTTTTCTTCCAAAAACAAGAAAAATGTTAATCCACTCTTATCTTTCTTCATCTCAGCATTGGTTTGCAAAGGCCTTGAATGTTTTCAACAAGAGGTAGTAAAGATTTGGCTGCAGAAGACAGGATTTATTTTTTTTTTCAGGACATGAAACAGCAAGTCTTGCAAATAATGGCTATTTCCCCCCAACTCTTTGCACTGTTGCCTCTGTCTATGTACTGTTGCCATTAGTATTGAGAGAGCCATTGTGCATTGTAAGAAAATATAAAAGAGCATCATTATAAGTTCAGATTTCTACAGTGGCTTTCTGGAGGGGTTTTGATCAATGCAGAAGGACTGCCTGAAAAGAGAAACATTTTCCAAGAGAATGTATTACACAGAAAGAGAATGCCCTGACACTGAAAGAAACTGGAAAAAACCCATACCTACCAGTAGGCTAGACAAAGGGCACAGGTCGAGGCCTTTTCTTTGAAAGCACTGATTAATGTGAGGTCCTGTTACCTGCTATAATCATCGTTTTGTTCTGAGTGAAAGGTTTCCTACATTCCTAATTTGTCTTAGGGATGGTAAAAGAGAAAAAACTGTCTACCTTGGTGCAAGGGTGAGACAGTTTCATTTTGCATTCAGTTCAAAGTGATGGGTACAAAGGACGCAGGTTGTTGTACAAATGCTAACTGAGTGATTCCCTGGAAAAGCAGCCTCTGAGGGTCACATCACTCAACTATTTATCTTGAAGAGAAAGGATTTCTTAAATAAAATATTAGTGTGGCAAAGTTAGCAAGAACTCTTAAATCCTAATACAGAAAAATCTCCATTCGTATGCACATGTGTACTCGCCTTTCAAGGAGAGATAAAATCTTTGCACAAATTAAGTCTGCACTTTATTTTTCACCATGAAATGTAAAACATGCTGGCAGCTCTGACTTTCTTAAAACTGGTAATTTAGGTGTATAAGGGTCCTGATGCTGTTTTCACTGAAGCCTATAAGGGATATCTAGTTGATTAAAATGGATCTTACACAGAGTAAAATCAATACTCAGATATTGCCTATTCAGGAACAGTTTAACCACTTCTAATGCACGACATCATTGACACGAGGGATGTTTCCAGGGAAACTTTGGAGCTAACACCACCAATAACATAAAGACTTTCCCCATAATTAACAGATATTGTGCCCCAAGCTGTAATTTGGTTCAATGAAGGTGTTATGTCCCGTGCCATATAACATCCTAGTTCCTGAGGACTGTCCAAAAACGGGAACCTTGCTCTTTCTATTCTCTCAGAATATTTTAGCAACCAATTAAATGTTCTAACTCAGAGATGGAGGGGAGTAATTGAGTTCTGTGCTGGAGAAAAGCATGGAAATTGCATTACTCACAAAGTATGCACACCATCTGCCACCTGATAGAAGCATACAACAAACCCAATAATTTTCTAAAAATATTTTAGTCTAACACTACAGTTGTGAGACCATTGATCCCTGAAACTGGTATTGCCTTAGCTGAAGGGAAAATGGGAAAGTCCCTTCACAAATCAATGGCAAGTGACAGTAAAAGAAAGAAACTTCCATCTCCACCCTTACTTCTCCTAGCAAAAGCCATGAAAATCATTAATTGGAAAAATCACATTTTGACTATGAACTAGTAACCCAAGAAAAATTCTTGAGAGGTAGGAGACCTGAAACAAATAAATAGTCTAGAAGGTTTTGTCTCTTACAGACAAACTCATGTGTCCTCCTTAAGCACGTGTTTTCTAGCCATTCTGGACTTCTGATGGTGAGCAGTGCTGATCACATCAGAAACAAGCTCTGTAATTTATAGCAATGGTAGATACCAAAACTCCCAGAGGCCATACCCACAACAACCACCCCCAGAACCAAAACCAAGGGGTTCTATATTGAAGACATTTTGTAACTATACTGAAGATATTCTGTTTCTCACTTTACGCCTCAAGTTTCTGACAAAGATTGATAATCATTTATTGATCTGCATTTTTAATGCAGTATTTTATGCAATACTTCAACTTCTCTCTATTTCCCTTCTGAAATATGCTATAAATGTGTGCAGTTATTCTTAGGTATGAAGTAAGTTTTGGTTAAATGAGTATTTTCAAAATGTTTAGCATTGCCTTAAACAACTCAATATTTGACCACCATTTGTTTATTTGGATGTCACCCAAAAAAAAATTACAACAGTGACATGTAGCAAGTATTAAATTTAGAATTTTAAGTCCCTTAAAACATTTCACCAAATGTCTTCTGTGTCTGCCTCAGGATGAGTAGTTTTGTAAAAATTTGGCTATATCAGTTACAGCCATCCAACCATGATGATATAACAATATTTTCTTTCTCATCTATACACACATATGTATCTATTTACTTGTCTTTCTGCAAGCTTAAATATACATGCATCTCACAGTATATTCTTCAGTCTTTTGTCACATCTAGACTTTAACACAAACTCTATAAACTTGTATGGAACATCCTCTTACATCATGCAGATCTCTCCAGTCATCTCTGTGAGAATTCACCCACATTTTGCCCATTTACAAGACCAGATAAGTCGTTTTGTTCATCCATAGCACACAGCAGCTAGCATTCAGCCACTACAGGCTGCAGCAGAAAGCTATGCAAGAGAGCTCAATAAGCCAGACTGTATAAAACAAAGTAGCATTGAATCAGCTGAGTAACCCATTCTTGCTGGCTATGAAATGGAGACAAATGAAAAATGAGACAAAGGTGGAACAAAGATGTCTAATCTGTACCACACAATGTAGGGGACCCCATAAGTGTTTCCCACACTGACAGTAGGAGACATACGTTGTGGTTTGTCTTTTTCTATACTTCACATTTGTGATCTCATGTCAGAATACTGCATCTCAGTTATGCTTTTTAAAATTAGCTACAGGTTTAGAAGGCTGCAGTGTGCTAGATTAAGGTTGTGCAAACTAATGTGACTCACACAGGAAACATGAAACTTTATTTGATGCATGCTGAAAATTATGTAATTTTTTCATTGATATCAACTTTGTGCATGATTATTTTTTAATCAAAGAAATTATTTTCTAATAAAAGTAGTTGCTACTTTTAGGTAAACCAATTTAATTTATTGATTTATATTCATTTGCATCATAGTATATCATATGAAAAGAGATATAAATCCCATGACTTGCAAGGTCTGCTGTATCCTTGACTAGCTCTGCTGTAAGACATTTCCTCAAGATGTGTAGACAGCTCCTGACTTTTAAGGGGAAGACACCCTTCAACAAGGCAAGATTGAGTCACAAGAATGTGACTACAGCTATCTGCAAATGTAAATGCCATTTTCTATCCTTTCATTTTCACTGAAGCTTTGAAGTAAATACGAAAGGAGCCAGAACTGAGCAAATTACCTGAGGACTGAAACATTTTTGACATAAGTCTCAAATGCAGTTCAACTCTTTTATACTTCTTCTTCGTTGTTCTAGTTTTGTTTCATCTCATAATGTGAGTGATGGTAGTGATGATGGAAAGATTGGACAGCTGGCCTCAGTTCCCCGTGTTGGATACAGACAGAAACACTGTGAGATGCCCTCTTTCAGGAGCCTTAGAGCCTGTGCAAGCAGAAACATTTAACTATTTCTTGCTGAAGGAATTGTGCAACAGGAAGGATCCATTTCACATCCACTACTTCGGCAGGTCCTGTATACGAATAGATTTCCTTTCTAAGTGGAAAGGCTGTAATTTCAAACCCATTTGCAACTAAAGTGCTGAATTTGCTGTGCCAGCATGAAAAATTCTCAAATCTCCTTACTCCATAAAGACCAGCAAGAAGTTGCTGAGCAATCCCTACTTTGATCCATCCACCAAACATGGGGAAAAAAGCATATGAGCTTTTAAATATAACCAAGTATAGGACATTTAAATCAGCATGAAATCAGACTTAGAAGTCAAAGCAAATATTTATTACAAGTATCATCCTCTAGAAGACAATTTTTAACTAATTCTGTCTCTCTGCCTAATGATAGTTACCCCTATTGAACTACTTTACCAGCCTGTGTCTTGCTTCAGTTACTATCCACCACATGTTCCAAGGCCTCCGTCATGATGTAAAGAGATGAAACCTTGACCGGCCTCTCATTTTCTGCCTTGGTACTTTTAAAATATATAGGGAAAGGTAACTGGTGGCAAGTGATAGAGTCTACCTATGCATTTGCTAGCATAGGCAAAATAGAGGAAATACACAAATTTTGAAGCATAGAGGCTTATATGATGAAAGTTTTTCATGAATTTTTCATAAAGCCTTGACTAATATGCTTAAATTACCACAGTTCTAAAGGGGTTTTAAATGATCTATAAAATGTTAGAAAGTGTTCAATGTTTCATAAGGGAATGATTCTACAACACTTGCTTTTTCATTATGTATCCTACTGGATTAAAAATATAGAATAATTAGGTACATTATTGTATGCCATGCTAGGCATAGCAAGAATGGAGCTGTTCCACAAGGAAAGGTCACCAGGGGTGACTGCAGAGGAAGGCAGTGCAGGCCTCAATGGCAGGGCAAGGGTGGTAGTTGTTCAACACAGGTAAAATGACAAGTCAGGTCTGAGATCAGACCAGAACATCCATTCAGGACCAGCAGGGACAGCACAAGAAGCAGGTCTGCCCACAGCTGTGCTCAGGCAAGCTCACCTGGAGCCCATGAGTCCACAGGTCCAAGTTGGGTCTGAGCAGAGCAAAAAGGGCTGTCTCCAGAAAACATCAATGATGCCAACTAGAGTGCTGTCTGATAATTAATGCTTCATATAAGGCAAAAAAATTGCAGAGGTGGAAATCAAACACTGATAGGCAACAGATGTGTTAAGTTTACTTTAAAAGAAAAAAAAATTGATGAACTGGACAAAGGTAAAAAAAGACTTCAGGACTGTCAAACCATAGAATCATAGAATTGTCTTGTTTGGAAGGGACCCTTTAGATCATCAAGTCCAACCATCACCCTAACCTGCCATCCACTACTTAACCATGTCCTTCAGCACCACATCTAACTGTCTTTTAAATACCTTCAGGGATGGAGACTCCACTACCTCCCTGGCAGGCTATTCTACTGCCTACCAACTCTCTATGTGAAGAAGTTTCTCCTAATATCCAATCTAAACCTCCCCTGGCATAACTTGACACAACTTTTTGTTCTGTCATCCCATCACTGCGGCAAAAAGATCACCCCCCACCTCTCCACAACCACCACCAGGTAGTTATAGAGAGCAATCAAGTCTCACTCTGGCCTCCTCTTCATGCAAACCATCAGTCAGGAGACACCATACACATGCTGTCCAGTGCTGTTGTCTCATCCTTTTCTCATTCAAGTAATACTGGATAGTAAAAACTCTCAAAACGAAACCCCTACATCAACTGTGTTTTATTATGATTCAGATAGAAATGTTAATAAGTCCTTGTGACACCTTTTTCATCTGCTTCCCTTTTTTAATGCCAAAATAGCAAGTGCTTGTATTCAGCCTCATAGTATGTTAGCAAACAAGATCCAGAGCATGTGAACAGATACTGTAAGTCATCACTGACGGGAACTTAAAAGGAAACAGGATAAAAATCTTTACTGCTCACAGAGGCCTCTTGCACAGTTGGCATCTAAGAGCCAGACTCATGCACTTTGATAGAGTGTAGAATGTAACCTAAATTATTTCATTTCTTTGCGATGCCACACCTGACATGGCAGGCTTTCTGAGATTGTGTTCTTCTCCTCTAGCAGAAGAGTAATTAGACTTCAAAAAAAGGTGTGACTTTTTTAAAATATGTGGACAACTGAATATTTACACTGCATTGACAAAATTTCAATAACTTTTTGTGGGAGGAATGTTTGTGCAATATGTTCTTTATTTTTAAATACTATCACATCTACAAGTTACCAGAAACTTTTACACTAGCAACAATACAGAAGTAGAAAAAGAAAAAAAAATAAACCAAACCACAAAACAAAAACCAATAAACCCTGCACCAAGAAACATACTGTCTCTATAGGGACAATGACTGATTACATGCTATGGCATCTTAGGGCACACCCATAAAACTTTCATAAAATGCCTAAAATAGAAGCTAAATATCATAGGAGCTCCTCTCCAAATGGGCTATGAAATAAAGCAATTTACTTCTGCTATGAATTGTAGCTGAGTTTTGATTTATTGAATTAGCAGCACAGTAGATTCACTAATGCCCAGCAAGCCACTTACATAATCTACTTGGAGAGCAGGGTACAGATAGTTATAGGCTTACCATGCAGCTTATATGAAAGCAGAGCAAAGCCAGTTCTAAAACATTCTTCTATACTGAGGAATTTTTACATAAAAACATTTTGTAGGTTTTAAGGTCAAATGCATCTTTGAAGATTCCATAAATTGAATACAAAAGAATTAACTGATCTTATCACTGATATTTTGAATTGTGGATCTATTCCAAACAGCTGTAACTTCTCCTAGTCCACAGACATTTTTCGTGGAATAAAAGATTTTTAAATAGAGATTATCCTTAAAGGTTTGTATCAATAGACAACACTAATATTAAACCCAGATAAATTTCAATCCATTTTTAAATGCCATATACTGAAAACCACTATGCTAGCAGTTATCTTGGGCAGATTCACATTTCTTTCAGTTTTCACATCCAGCAGACTAAATCACAGACAACTCTGTCCTTTCTTTCACTTCCAGTTCAAATTTATCTGGCAGTAAACTCAACCTCTTAGTTTCTTTATCCTTGCTTCTTTATTATGCACTAATCTGGCCTCCATTCCTCATGTCCTCAAGCATTAAGTCATTTTAGCTGCTTTCTTTTGGTGACTTAACTTAGTAACTTTATTTTTTATTATTTTTGTAACCAGTGTTAACACTGCAACATTAACAATACTAATTTCTGTTCTTTATTTACAAGGTATGTCGAAAACAATGCTGCAGAAATGACAATGAGACTAATAATACTGTTGGGCTCCATCATAGCTAATGAATAATGCAGAAAATGCGTGTTTACTCTAAAGTTCTAGCCTTAAATCCCAGAGAGACTTACTTTGTCTTTAAGAATGTTGCAACAAATTGGCATTTTGTTCACTTAAACTGTAAATTTAACATTGTGGGGAACAACTGAGGAGGCATCTAATAGATTAATTAAATTTGAAATGTTGAGATTTTTTACTTCAAAGATGCAACAAAGCAAGGTCCTGAGAAGGAAACTTTGCCAGTAACTGGCCAAACAACATTACCTGGCATGACAGGAAATCAGTATGTGGCAGCAAGCCAACTTCTAAAGCTTTCATCAGCTGTTTTAATCACTGAAGATTATTATTCCAACTTTAAGAAGCTTATGTGATTTATCTTCATGGGTCTGACAAAAGACAGTCAGCAGTCATTTTGAGAGAGGGACTACTATTGTGCTCTGTGATATTTTAGACTGACAGGAAGTGGTACAATGTACATGATCCACTCAGTGAAATCCTTACATTCCTGATTGTATAAGCCACAACAGAAAAGGTCTATGTGTGGATGACCATGTACTTAAGTGTGAAATTGGACATAATGCAGGACCAATGCTCCTCTTTTCTTTCCTCCGTAATGTAATTACATGTTATGGAAAGGCAGGAGAATCTATGGCTGAAAAGAGGAGGTGCATGCCTCCTCTTAGAAAGGTCAGAAGAAAGCCATGCTGTCTCAATAGACAGCCCTTTTGAAAGGGTTAAGTTAAAGAAGTAATATTTTTAAGCATGTAACACAGAAAAAAGTGATGGGCTTTTGCAATAAAATACATATGATTATGTGAAATACATTTATAAATGATTACCACAGAACAGGCACTGTTCATATCTGAAAATACTCAGAATTGGGATCATCCTAAACACTTAGCTCCAGACCTGCCCTGACAAGCACTTCTGCTTCCATCCCCCAGTGTTCCCAGATTCACAGAATGTCAGGAGTTGGAAGGGACTTTGAAAGATCATCATCCTGCCAAAGCGGGATCACCTAGATTAAATCACACAGGATTGGTCCTGAATGTCTCCAGAGGAGACTCCACAACCTCTCTGGACAGTCTGTTCCAGGGCTCTGTCACCCTCACAGTGAAAAGGTTTTTCCTCATATTTACATGGAACTTCCCCTGCTCCAGCTTGGACCCATTGCCCCTTGTCCTATCACTGGCCATCACTGAGAAGAGCCTGGCTCCATCCTCCTGACACTCACCCTTAACATATTTATAAACATTAATGAGGTCACCCCTCAGTCTCCTCTTCTCCAAGCTGAAGAGACCCAGCTCCCTCAGCCTTTCCTCATAAGGAAGATCTTTCACTCCCTTCATCTTGGTGGCCCTGCACTGGACTCTTTCAAGGAGTTCTATATCCTTCTTGAACTGAGGGGCCCAGAACTGGACACAATATTCCAGACGTCATTGTTCCCAGAGGGATGAGAGTGCCTTATCCTGAGATAGCTCCTCACTGCCCTAATGAAGTACTACTAGCCATGGTGATAAAGCCACTGACTCACAGGATGAGGCAGTCACCTTCACTTGCTACCACTTCTATTCTCAAAGCAAGCTGTGATATCAGTAGTCTATTAATTAAAATCCTCAGCATGCTAGATTTCTCTTAATATGCATAATACAAAGTTGAAAACAAGAGAGACATCTAAAAATTAAAGCCTAGTCTCCTTGTCAGATTCATAGTCCTACAATATCACATTTTGATGGCACTGAACTCCATGAAAAAACACTTAGTGACTTCATGTCTGTTGAGAATTGTCCCTGAGAGATCTCATTAGGATTCTTTCTGAGCCATAAAACCTAGACCGTTAACTTCCAGCAATTTAGTGGATGAACTTGTACAAATTCATATGCAAATAATACCAATGGTATGTAGTGTATCCTGATGGATGTAGTGTATCCTGATGGAAGTTTCAAAGAAACATTCTGATGTTGAAAAGGATCATTTCAAAGCTTCAGTTTTGAAAATATTTTTGGGACCCTAGGTAAGACAGGCATTATCAATGATAAATATCAGAACAAAACTAATTCTGAGGGGTTTGGTTTTTTTGTTTTAATGGTACAGTATTTAATACCATCTGATATCTGTTTTGAATTAAAATTTGAAATAATTGGAACTAGCTGGGCAACAGTAAACAGGCAGTGAGCAAAAAATCATCTGGTCTTTATGTCATTATCATCATAATCATTATCTTCCTTTTCTGTCCTTCTACCTCAATCCATGAGTTTTACCTTTTTTTTTTTTCTCTCTGATTCTTTCAATCCCACTGGGAGTGAGGGGAGTGAGAGAACTGCTGTGTGGTTGTTTCAGCTGCCTGCCAGGTTAAACCACAACACAAAGATCAAAGTTTGAAGAACCATTGTGATACAGAGTAAAGTTGCTACAGAAACATATCTAGAAGAAGAATGTTTTGTGGTCTCTCTGTCAGGTTTCAGTCCTTTCCCCATTTTTATACACTGTGCTTTGACAAATATATGGAACAAAACCCACAGATACAACTTTCAAGTACTTGTAAATGCATCAACTCAGTGATTACACAAAACTATCTGGCAGTTCTTACATCCTTCCTACAGGGTTACCAATAAAAATAGTCATAGTAGTAACTTCCCTTAAGGTCCAGGCCTACCAACACTTGGAACATCCCATCCTTCACAGCCTAGAAAAAAGATAATTCTTGCATCATGCCCTGCCAGATCAAATAGTCAACTGAACCCCAGAGCAAGATGACCACACATACAGAGCAGCCTGCCAACACCTTGTCCTTTTCAGGTAATGGGCCTGCAGATAAACCTCCTCTGTCACTCCTAACTGAGGAAACAGCACACAGTAAAAATAATAATTATAAAAACATAATAATATCAGACCACTGATACTTGGGCTGTTTAAGAAAGTAACAGAATAAACAAGAACAGCTTAACTAGGAGTACATGATAATTGGAGGACTATCTGCAGTTTGGATTAGACCTTTATTAACTAATTGGTCTCTCTTTCACAACCTCTTCAAACTCACTCTGAACCATTTCATCTCATTCTGCCCTACTCCTTCCAGTTCACGTTAATTTTAACATTAATTTTTACTTCATTACAACTCTACTTACCTGCCGCAAAAATTACTGACTTCAAGCTTACTAATTTGTAAGAGCTTTCCTTGAAATTGAGATTACCTTTACTATTTTACATTTTTCAAATGCCTGCCAGGAAAGTTGCACAAATAACATAAGAATTACAAAATTCCCAGTTTGTATGTATGTAACAAAGGAGTGAGAAAACAGAAATTCTAAAATCCTGCTGGAAATATTCTTTATAATATGGAATAAAGTATTTTGAGATGCTTAAGTTCCACAGGTAATACAAAGGCCTGGTAGCTCAGTGTACAGGCTGTTACTCACAGGAGGCATCTGCAAGCACAGGTGACCTGTTCCTCTCTGCCGTTGTTACTATGACTCTTTTGGCCATTTCTGGGTGATGTTTTGAATTCTGTACATAGTGTCATTCAACTGATGTTGACACTANGAGTCAGGGCTTTCACAGGGGGACAAGGTGATTAATGCAATTTATTAATTTTATTAATAAATATAATATAAAAATTCAATTTTATATAATGTATATATTAATTCAATAGTATTTCCAATGGGCAGCAGAGACAGTACTCATAAGGAAATGTAAGAAAATACATATAAAATAAGTATTTGGAATTACTGTACACTAAAATCAATGCTAAATTTAAAAATTCATCATTCAAGTTCTGTCAGTACCTGGAGTCTTTTGCATAGCATACAACAAGACATTTTATGATTATTACAATTATGTGTTGCATTCAAATATGTACTAGATCTCTTACTAGGAATAATATAAAATTAAAAATTAATTACAGTACTTCAACTAACTGACAATGTGGAACTGCTGCAACTTAGAAAAAGTGATGAAGCAAAAGGGATTACTGAAGGAAACAATAAAAGAATCATATCATTTTGCAGTAAATATCATCACTGTTCCATCAGAAATTATAACACAAAGTAGGTGGGAACAACATGGGTTTAGCTGGTTTAAATTTGAGGGACACTGCTGCAATTCACATAAGCTGTACAGATTTACTTTTGCCTGCCTTTGAGGCTGTTGAAATATTTTATTTCCTCTCCTTTGTTTGTTCCTTTCTCCAATTTAATCCCCTTTCATAAGGTGTTGCAACACTGCTCATACACAGGAAGCCTAGCTCCATGATGACAACTGAAAAACTGATCCCTCTTCCATGTCTTTTATGCACATGAAAACAACTCCTTTTGCAACAATTACAGTCTAAAGTGAAACAGTGTGTATAAAGAAGGCGACTATAACAGTTCACCTCAGCTTCTTTTCTTCAAATTGCTTGGCAAGAATACTGTGAATATTATAGTCACCTATCACAGAATATGCACACATACAGATATTGGTGATCACACCAAAAAAAAAAAAAAAAAGGAATGAAAATTTGTGAATCCTATTTCTAAATCACTTTGAGATACTTAAAGAAAAAAAGCTTTTAATGAAAAGGCAAATCCTAAGCACAGTTAAATCTGTGTAAACTTAGCATAATCCCACTGCCTTAACAGAATCTGTAAAGAATTTACAGAATGTCATAACTTGTTTTTATGTATTTTCTGGAAAAACCTTCAAGTTACAACTTAAAACTGGTGTTTGTGTGTGTGTGTGTGTGTGTAATGCTACAATTGAGCTGGAATAGCCTTCGACATTTTTTGCACAATCATTATAGTTACCATAAAGTTTGTGTGACTCAAACATATGGAGTGGAAAAGAATGGCAAACCTGCCTACATCTGTGGTGAGCATCTGCCTAGTTGTCACTCAGCATCCCTTTATGTCACATTCTTCCACTACAACTGTCAGGAAGCCCAAAATACAGTTGCAACCTAATTTATTTTTTTAAAATTAAAAAATTAAAATAAAATAATACTGGCTTCCATTTAATATGAGAGCTTAAAGTAAACTTCAGACACTTGACATTTATCCTGTCTTATTTTTAAATTGTTTGAGGTCTAGAATTATGGAATTTAAATGTGCTAACGTGCCATTAATATCTTTCATTTATTAGCATTTACTTGAGACAGTTTGAAGTAAAAAAGCACAAATTCACATACAAAGAGAATTTTCATTAATATTTTTAGTATATTAAAACTTGAAATGTTCTCTCATCTACACCAATGTATGACACACTGCTTTCTCTACTTTTGCATCTGATCTCTCACAACCATAATCATCTAGGATTACCATTAAACATGTACATGTTTTTAAAAGAGGCTAATCTTACTTCAGTTTGAAGTAGATAGGGTCAGACATTAAAGTCTGCATGAATAGTCCATTCCTATTAGGACTCATGCAAGTTACCTGTCCTCTGAGGCTCTGATTTTGCAGCTGTCATCTTTCCCAGCACTTGAGCAATGAAGGAATCTTTTGTTCTACTGAAAAGTGGTACATTGTTCCCTGCTCAGGTGCCCAGAACAAAATGCATAAGGCAATACAATGAGCTTCTCTCCAGACTGGCTTAGGTAGTTTCTTTCCTTTATGAAAGATTTTTCAATAAATGAAACTTTCCTTTTGCAGCCTGAGAAAAATTGGCACTTTGTACTTAAAATCTTGAGACAGGCAGTAAAGATTTCAAAATATTTTTAAACGGCATTAAGTATCCTAGCCAAATCTAGTCTTTTTACAAAAATGTCAAACAGTAAATGGAACAGTTTTATTTTGCTTGAGCTATCCCCACACTATTTCAACAATATCTATGTTACTTCCAGACACTTCCAAAATACTATTCAGCTACTTATACTTATTCTGGTTGTTAATCAGAAATCCCCCACCCTGTGAGCATCCCTTGGCTTCCTCACCCTGAACTGCTAGAGGAAAGCTCTTCAGAATTATTTCTGCCTATTTTATATGCTCTTTAATTTATCCCATTACAGAAAGGGGCTGATTCATCACCTCTAACTCACATTAAGTTCATAAAACCAAAAAGAATTATGAAGGCTGATCAATTCACTGGAAGATATTCTGTGTGAAACATTATCTGATTGATTATTTTATATTCTCAGGTATACATTCAGCTCTCCACAGGAAGATTTCACAAATTGGGCAGAACTCTCTAAAACAAGACAGATATTTCTCTACTCAGAGGCCATTTTCTTAATTCTCAAGGGAGAGAAATTGTCAAAGCACAGGCGTTGTAGATGACTGAGAGTTAAATCAAAGTGAGAATCTGTAATTTATGCAAAATCCAACAGTGAGTCTGCATTAGCATTTTTGTTTGGATCAGGAATGTACTTTCAGTAGAAACATCCTAATATTCTTCAGTTAACATGCTTCGATTTGCACCACAGCGTCGTCCCCGACTACATCCCTTTACACCAAACTAACCCAAGATATGCACCACATTAATGCCAACACAACGCTGAGTCAGTGTGCTCCAATTGTTAATCAGCATGCAGACCAGGGGTCCAGACTACAGCTAGCTTGGAATAAAACCTTCAAAACATGCACACCATGAGTTCTGGGTCCTCAGAATCAATTGGATTTCTTTCCACATCAACTTATATTCTGCTTCGCTGCTTGTCAATATAGGTATAGTGTGAGAAAAACAGACGACAAATAGGTCCTACTAGATCCAGGGTATTTGCTGGACAACTAAAGGTGTTACACAGCATTTGAGGAAACTGAAAAGGCCACCAAACAGGCTGAAGCAAAAAAAAAATCGTGTGTCAAAAATACAGCTATCAGAACAACAGTTAAGGAAAAGCAATCTTTACTTCTATTATATCTGGCTACTGAAAAAAAAAACCAGCTATTCTTATTTTAATAAAATCTGGCTCACCTAAAGAAAATTCAGTAGCTTTTGAACCCAGGAATTCACTATAAAGCAAAGAACTAGGCACATTGACTTCAAAGTCTGTCTGACCATGGGTCTTCCTGCACAAACTCTGTTAGGACATTGCTGTACCCACCTGACACAGCGCTCTAAAGTCTAAGACAACCTCCATGCTGCAGGAATACAAATGAGAAGAACACACAGTGCACTGCAGATATTCTGGAAATATTCAGGCCAATGCCATTTTTCCAGAAACCACACGGTATGGAAGTGGCTAAAAGCTCCTTATCTCACTTACACCTCCACCCTTGCAGGTGTGTATGCTCTGAATTAAAAGGCATAGCATGAAAAAGTACTTGTGATTTAAGTTCTAGTAAACTTATAACATTTGGAATCCTAAATACTAAACAGAGTGAAATAAATATTTTTTAGTGAATATATTCTGAATAAAATATTAAACTTTCTCCTTTTTTTATCAGGAGACTATGCAGGTGTTGTTAAAAGTTGTTACATGTATTTCTTAGTAGCACACTTGATCATAAGGTCCTGTTCTTCAGTGCTTTGCCGGTTTTGTACCAGAAGATGGTAAATTGCATGATGTGTAAAGCTATCAGTTCAGAACAGCAGTGACAACAACTCAACTTCAATCACATGAAAATAGAAGGGTAGATACAGGTCATTAGGTAATTAAGTTTACTGCTAGTAGCATTTAGTATTTGTTATGTGTACAACCTGACAATCTAGAGAGTCTTTAATAATGTGGTTACCCTGAATGTGCCTTTGAAAGATGCTTTCTGAATTTATGATAACTAACTTTATTTACCAGCAAATATAGACACAGCTTGTTAAACTTCCAGTTCTGCAGAGTGATAAATGTTTCTTGTATCTACTTATTCACAAAGCTGATTTATTAATAAAAAAATGCCTAGTAAGGCAGTAGTTACCCAAACCCTGCTAAGGAGTCCTCACAATAACATTCAGTTGCAGTGAACAACCTTCCTGGTTACCCTACTGTTATCATGTGGTTACAGATAGAAGGCTTTTTGCAGTATATTGCTTTTCCACATTCTTTCTGTCCTTTTTCCCAAAACCTGTTTATTCATGCAAACTATAGTATATTTTTCCTCCTGGGATGCTGCTGTTTTGCCCAAGCTTGAAAATTGCTTATTGTTGGTTTTCCTCACTTTTGATGTGAGCAAATACTGTGTGATGTGAGGCTTGCTATATCAGTTAGAGGATTTCTCTTTTAACTCATATAATACTAACATGAATTAACCCTTCTAATTAATTTCCATGCTACATATTTCATATCATGAATGTATTAATGTTTATTAAAATATTGGAAATATAGAGCTGCCAAGATCAGTCACAATCACACATGGGAATGGTAGGTGGCAGATAAATTCTCTTCCAACTTTGCAAAAAAAACCAGTCAGCCACTAATAGAATTTAGGATGAAACTTCGAGTAAAGCAGAGGCTTTTCTATAATCTTACCTGATAGCGTTCCTTATATAATCCGACATCTGAATGGATGAAACAGCTCTGAACGGAAGAAATACCTTTCCTCTTTGTACTTGACTGTTACATATCTGCAAGGTGAAAAGCAGATTGGTCAGCTCTGTAGTACACTATTTTTGTTACAAATCTAGTGAATAAGTGTAGGAAGATAAATTTGTCTTCTGCTGATCAGGAGCAGCAAATTTATATCTGTGCTCAAAAGATGGCTGAACAAATAAGGTCTGTGGTGTGAGGTATGCGAGAAGCAATGTTTTTACTGATGATTTGGGCTGCCACAGGGTGCAGTTTCAGACTAGAAGTAATCCTATCTAATGGCCTCCAAAAGGGGCACCTTATTTTTGCTTCCACTTGTGTGATCTAGCTCATTCCTTTGTGTTAATGACCATGTGGCTTCAGGGTGTCTCACAACTGATCTGATAGAAAAATAAACAACTGGGAAAAGACTGGTTTTCTGTCAGATCAGAAAACTCAACTAATTCATCCTATGAACATATGAGTCCAAAAAGTTTCTTGGTATTAATACAGACGGCAAACTTCAAAGATTTGCACTTCTGAAACTGCTGCAAGGAGTGGGTGGGAAAACATAACTAACAATAAGAAAAAGATAAAAACATTCTGTTTGGAAAATTAGCAAATAATGAATCAACATTCAGGGTTCTACAGGGGTTTTTTTAGTGAAAAGTTACCATTACAATGAATTTACATGCTCAGTCTGCAAAGAATTGCAACTAAAGCCTTCATTATCTTTCTATACTTGCTCAAATGTTGAATTTCAGACTATAGTAAGGCAATATAACAAAACGTTTTTAAACTGCTTGTACTTCAAAAAGTGATGGTGTCAAGAATTGCTCTTGTGAATTCGTAGGTTGCTTGTAAAATATTTGAATAAGTAAGGTATTGCTGACTGAGATGTTTGAGAGAAAGCTCTGTTCATCAAACTCATTAGTTATTCCAAGAAGTTTAATGAGTGTTCCATACACACAGACCAGCAGCTGATGAAAAGTTCAGGAAATTACCACAGTTCATTGTTGGAGATAACAAGAAATACAGAAAGATTAAATGGATTTTCTTCATAACATAGAATATGCCAGGAATTGGGCAGCAAGTCAGCCATAAAATTTGCTGCATTGCACACACCACCTAAACACATTTCCATTATGGCTGCCTGTGATTTTTTTTTTTCACCCTTCACACTAAAGCTCAATTTGATGTGATGGAGTACTGTGTTTACATTATCGATCATTTCAATATAGTATTTATGCAGGTGATGTTTTAATAGCCTTACTGCTGACTCCATCCTCCGCAATTTTTGATTCACCTCTTGTGTGCTTTGCTGAGAACTTTCCTAGTACTCTTAGTAACATGTTTTTTTTATTCATCCTTATGGCTTAACATGGCATTTAATAACATTTTACAAGGTAGCTATCAAAAAATTAAAGGGCACATCTATGTACTTCAGAATATTAACTTCCAATACAAAATATGCATATTTTTAACATCAAAGCATATTTTTCAACTATTGTTTATCTCTACTGAGGAAAAATATTTTTAAAGATATATATTTCTATTTCTATTTCTATTTCTATTTCTATTTCTATTTCTATTTCTATTTCTATTTCTATTTCTATTTCTATTTCTATTTCTATTTCTTTTTCTATTTCTATTTATTTACATTTACATTTACATTTACATTTACATTTACATTTACATTTACATTTACATTTACATTTACATTTATGTTTATAAAGAACCATAAACTCTAACTTCTGTGGAAGTTAGAAAATCTGTCATAGTAGAAGTATAATTTATATATATAACAACAGTATTTATGTATATAACACCAGTCAAAAGCATGTTCTACTCATCTCTGACATGGCCACAAAAACATCATTCTGTACTTTGCAGTCTTCAAGTCTCAGTCTTTGGTCTCCTAGTCTAAATGGCTCAGGTGTATTCAGAGCTGTGTATATCAACCTCTGTACCTTGAACCATAGGAGAAAGTCTTCATAGGAAAAGGTGCATTTGCATACTCAGTACAGGACAGACACAACAAGGCAGACCATTTGCTGGCCACTTAGTCTCCATTGTTCATTGCACTAACAAACCCAACATTTAAATCACTTATAATCTGTTGGACTAACCATTCAACTTGTTTTCTTCTTCAACTTGCACGGGCAGTCACTTTTCCATGAGAAGTGGCTTACAAGAATGAGAAATACTACTGAAATGCTTGTCATTTGGCTAAGCTTTAGTATTTCAGACCACCTTGCAGGCTAACGGCCTTTGAAGAGAAATATATGTAAATCTGTTGAAGATTTACAATTGCCAGAGGAGGAGTTTTGAGGTTAACAAGTTTTTCTGTAACCCTATCAACTTGTAATTTGCCTCCATTTCAAAAGTTAGGAGGCAAATTTTGTGTATCTCAAAAGTTTTGCACCACTGGAGCTTTAGATTAAGCTGCTGTATTTTCTAACTGGCTAACCATCTGTCTTTGATCTCTGTGAGGCCCTGTCAGGTGGAAGTTCTCTTAAAAACTTGAGTTTCTTTCGGCTGTCTTCAGCTTCACAATAACAACCCCAGTAGCTCTTCACACCTATCCCCTACTGGGGATTTTCTGAAGAAATACCTGAAGAGTTAAAGGTCAAATGGATGTCAGTAAAAGGTAGCCAAACATACAGCATACCTCTACCGTGTAATTTAACACTTACCGTTATGAAAATGTCAACCCTTCTTGCAAAATACAAAGATATATCCCTCACAAACACTCAAAAATAGTGTAATTTTTATTACTGTAATAATAACATAAAGAAAGAAGCTTTGCTTTATTTTTCTAACCTCAAGAAAGTCTAACAGGAAAAACTAGAGCAACCCATTATAGCAACCTGGGGCTTTTTCAGCCTAAGGTCTCTTACTCCATTTTTTTGTGCAGTAAGTTTGCAGATGCAAGACAACATTAAAGAGTTTCTTTATTAACTTTAAGATTACAGTTTACAATCTACTGTATTATTGCCATTGGAGACTATGCCTCCAAGTTCTAGGAGGCTTTCTGATTTTCTCTGGTTTTTGGTGATATTTTTACACATGGACATTGCCACATGGATAAGCATTTTTAGGCAGGTCTTTTCAGTAAATTTCTGCTTATCTGGAGATGTTTGCATCGTTTCATTTTGTAGTGTCAATGTGCTTTAATGTTCTTTTACTTTTCCAGTAACCTTCTCCGAATTTCAACAATTCACTAAACAACAATAAATAGTAATGCACTCATATGGGACAGAAAAGAGATAGCAATGTCATCTCCAATTCATCTGAAGATTTTTCTCCACATTTCTGCTTCCAAAAGATATGACACACTAGATCAAATCAGAGGAACAATATAATCTATGTTGCTCTCTAAAAGTGACCAATAATAGCTGCTTAACAAGAATATAAAATATTGGATAATTATAGAATAACTTCTGCAGAGAAAATATCCTTACCATACCTATGAATATGTTATGAAATCTAACTGGAGAGGTCTTTTGTTGACAAATTACTGGATACTTCATTAAGAACAACAGACAATCCTTCCAGCATTGCAGAGATTAGCCTTCCTTTGAATCAATGGTTCTGTCACTAAACTCAAATATAAAGTAAAATTACTAACATATAATTTGCCATCACTCTAGATGCCAGAGTAAAGATCCCCTGGTATCTGAAATTTCAACTTTCATTCTCAAGTCCCATACTACAAATATGAAAGCAACCATGGATTTGAAATACTTCTCCAGAGATTTATGAACAATACAGTTAGTTTTCCTCTCTTCCCAAAGTACATGCCCATGAGAAATATTTTGTGGTTCTTTAGCCGATTTTTAATTCTGTAAGGCAACAGTTATGTAGAAAAATGTGTCAACTTATTTTCCCATGAGATTTGACTAAGAATTGTGCTGGGTCTGATTAGGATGAAGTTCATTTTCTTCATAGTAGCCCATATAGTGCTACATTTGCATCCATTACTGCCTAGCACATAAGATGTATTCTGATCTCTATCAGTTTAAGTTTGGAGGATGAGGTTCATAAAGTAATATTTACAATGAAGACATCATCATGGGAATACCTACAAAAATGCTACTTCACAAGCATCGATACTGAGCACAGTTAACTTACACTGTCCTCTGATGAAAGTGCTCCATAGAAGGCAGTAGAAGACAGCACTGTCATCCTTCTGAGCCTGAGCCTTCATACGCTGGCAATGGATATTGACATATGGTCAAAAGTACCCCCAGAATAGCAATGTTAATGCTACAATAAAAATAAAAGCAACCTTTTCTTTCATAAAGTATTTCCACTGATTTCACATTATGGTTTTGTCTTCCTATCCCAAAGAAACACTCATGAACATAAACCTACAAGAGACTCCAAAGCTAATTGTCTACATTTGGAGCTGAAATCTAATTCTAATTCAAACAAATTCATTCCACAATTTCCCTATTCCTAAACCTCATGGCTGTTTTTCCTAATATTCCCTGCCTAATTCTGTTCAAAGTACTGATTTTTGCGTGCAACATTTAATTTCCCCTTCATTTTCTTTGGTTTGCAAAAAAATAAACCTCCCTCCATATCTCACTTACCAAAATCCATGGGAGCTTTTGCAGAAAAAGGTGAAGGTGAATTGTAACAAATCTATTTCCTGGGCTGATCTTTCATTTCACGGGGAAATGACTAGGGCTTATGCAACCTAACAATAGACAGGTAATAACTGTTGCTCCTGTTCAAAAGGAATGGCATTTGCACATCAGGAAGCAAACCACAGGGTTTACATTACCTTCTTTTGTTAGCAAAATGATTGGAGCTGCTCCTCAGAGCTGGAGGCTGGGGCCTCAAAAACCAAAAGTGCTGGAGATGTGTTTCTTCACCAAATCCAAACGGTACAAGGAAATTTTCATGGTACAAAATTGCAAATCTTAGTATGAAATCCACAGAAAAGAAGCAGGCCAGCCCAGACCAATGGGTATATGCAAGTTGCCTCATAGTTCTCAGTGTGGAGATTCCCTCCACAGCCAAACCACAGGAGAGTCAGTGTTGAATCTTCCCTGTGCATCTTCCAGGGGCTTGGATCTTGATGATCTTTAAGGTCTCTTCCAGCACAAACCATTTTGTGATTCTATGATTTATACTGATATGAATATTTATACAGACATGAACTATTTTTTCTAATTTGTGAGTGTGATATGATCTCATACTTTTCCATTAGTTAGTTTGGGAAAAATTTTAATTAAAGGGATGTTAGAGTTACTAGAATTTATTCAGTACTTTCTGAAGGACGGGAAAGTACATAAATCAGTGGCATGTCTTTCAGTTTTAAAGAGAGTGTGGAGACTGTGTAAACTCAATAAACACTGTGTTTAACAGAAGAATAAAATAGAGTACTATGTCTCTCTTCAAACAAGCATCATTTATACTGTCTCTATCCCGTAGTCTTATATCCCACTCAGTTTCCTTTCACCAGAGACTGAGCAGATTCCTCAAAAGTTGGGTTTTTTTCTTCGGTGATCACACATGTAAATAAAACTTAATTCCAAGTACCAAAAATAGTTGTGTGGCTGCATTTAATATTTCAATTAAATAAATGGATTAGACATTATCTCATCAAAGAGTTCAATTATTACAAAGATATCATTTGCAACACAAATACCAGAAGCTGCTCAAAGATTTTTCACAAGTTGACAGCTGCGACTTACAAAAAAGTTCTGCAATTCTCTGTATGTCCTCCAGGTGTAGCATTTTCACAGTTCATAAACAGTACCTGTCACCACTGATACTCTACACAAAAAATTACATGTAGTTCAAGCTTCGTGCTAACTTGAATCCAAACAGTTCCAGTGATTTTACAAGATTTGTTCAAGGTCTGTACCGAAATTAAATGTATCCCTATATCTGGCCCTACAACCAAAGCCTGTTCGATTAATCAGAAAAATGATTTATCAAAGCAACACCAACAAAGTAAATTTATAGAATTTATACTAATCTTTTGTCTATATCATTGTCTCTTAATTCTTAAAATATGGCTTTCCTAATAATTTATTTAATACTGGTTTGCAAATGTGCAGCATATGCTACTTGAGGACATAAAAATTCTTTTAATTTTTATATTTGTCCTGAATATAATAAAGGACTGATAATCCTAATACAACCAATGATACAGATGGAACAAAGCTGTTTCATAACTAAATTGATGAAATATATCTGGTAAAATTCTCCTTAATTGACATTCAGAGNTATATATATATATTTTCACCCTCCCACACACACATTTGGCTCATCATGCCAAAGAACAATAATAAATTAATCCATGAAAAGAAGCACAGAATTACTAAATTATAATGGAGTATTTTCATGACTTTTCCACTGTAATGTTGTGTTACAGTTGTAATATTGTAGCACAAAATTATATACTGTGGGAGAGTCCAGTTAGAGTTTGTGAATAAACAAAAGGTGCAGGAAGTTTTATGTTTTGGATAAATCTGGTTTGGTTTGTGTGGTATTTGTGGGGTTTTGGGGGTTTTGTGTGTGTATTTTTTAAGTGGGATGAAGTCCAAGAAGTTTGACAGTTCCTTTGGTCTAGACATTATTGCATCTTTTGAGAGACCCTTTAAAAGCAGGGGTCTTAAGTTTTACTACCTAATATATGCACACCTCAGTATGTCTCCTTTGCATTCTTTCAATGTTCATAAAAAATATTGATTTCACTAAAAGAGACAATGTACTGGAGTAGTGACCTCATGAAATAGAAATTAAATGCAATGCAGCATATCAACAAAGTCACAGTGGTGTTAATGAAGGAGAATCACAATCACAATTCCTAATTGTAATACTATTATTCAGCTCATACAGTCAAAAGTGGGGTATTTCTCTAGAACAGAAAACATACTGTAATCTGATTGATAAGAGTGCCATTAATGAGAATAATTCATCCCAGTAGTTTCCTCCAGAATCATATTTTTTATTAACCTTAAGAGATTTTTTTTATCCACTACAGCAGAAATGTTTGCTCTTTACTTCAGTTCCAAGCACGCAATTGGCAGGATGAGGAAAGGGAACAAGGGACAGAACGGGGAAGGAGAAAGACATGACATTTTAATGAGCAAGCATATAGTAGCTTTGCCTGAACACAAAACTGAGTTTCCTGAATCATTTCCTGTGAGTTCTGAGGTAAAGGTAGAAGTAATAGCAAATAACTAAGAGACCCTTCATCTTTTTATTTGTAGGCTTTTTAATTAGGATTTTTTTAGTGTGATTTTGAATTTAATTTTGTAAATAGTTTGCCTCTTTCCCCCTTCAGTTTGTTCTGTGAATAAATGTAAAGAAAAAGAAGCCAAAGTTTCTATTATTTTTACAAGAAAAAATGGCACGACACCATGCAGGAAAGAAAATAATTTAAAAATATTAAAAAGTAAAGCTGCCTGGGAAAGTAAAAGGGCTGTGTTACAGAGCAGTTTATCCGATTAAAGAGAGGGCAGCTAATAGAAAGCCATTCCCCATCAAGGAACAACAGGTCCCCCAAACAAGACACAGGTAGCTCTGCAACTTAACATTAAAAGACTCGGGAACCCAAGGAGGTGTTTCAAGTGCCCTGATAGTACTACTGACTCTTGACGGTTGTTGATTTCTATTTACTCGACAGCAGTTCCTGTGATAGGTAATAAACAAGCCAACTGGAGCTACCAGTCACTGTAGAAAATAAAGTTCTGGGAACTAATCAAAACAGAAAAGCCAGCTTTGGAAAATGGCAGAGTGTTTGTCACCCAAAGCATATGATAATTAGAGCATAATCTGTTTTGGTCAGGGCATATTGAGCACTGAGGTAAGCTAAACCTCTGAATCAGCGTACAGACCCACATTCTTCTTGCAGGCTGAATCTTTACTTACATGCTGGGACACAGTGCTGTTCAAACTGGAGCTGTGGTTCCCCCAATGTCCAGTTCAGACACATATAGAATATACTGCAGCTCCTGTCTGCGACCATACTTGTGTTTTCTTTCATTAATTTGAGAAAGCAGGTTAACTGAAGTTTAGGCGTGACCACTTTAAACACATACAAAAATATACTAAGTTCTCAGAACTTAAAACATATTAATTTATAGTACAAGAGAATTCATCTGTGACTATTAGATATAATAAATAATTTTATTTATTTATTATAAATAATAGATGTTGGTCACAGCTGAACCTGAAAGCAAAAAATCCACATTTTTCTCCAGTTCTCAATTCCCTTTATGTCACTATATACAAAGAATTTTACTTTGATTTTACTATTTCTTTTCATCATAATGTAAATATTAATTAAGTAATTAATTACTTTAATACATGGAAAGTATCACTGGCTTGAATATAGTATGCTAATGAAAATATCACATGAAATGTGATGGATGTACGATATAATGGTGACTGGGCCAACAAAACAGTTAAATGCTGCCTCTGAGTAGTATTGGGTTCTAAACAGGTTTGTTATACTCTCATTAGAAAAGTATCAAAATCAGTTTTACTTAACCTGATACAAATTCTGTTTTGACACAGGGTCTAGTGGTTTTTCTTCAATAAGGTCACACTTAATAAGCTGTCTTTTTCTTAATGACCTTAGGAAACTCTGCCAAGTAGCAGCAGTTCCACATTATAACATCTCTGCTTTACTTAAAACCTGAACACTGAGCAAATAGCTGCAGTAATGGCTATCTCAACTGACCTACCAGTAACCCCTGTTTTGACCTGTAGGAATCACCCTTGCTCTAGAGGGCAAGAAGTTATTTCAACTATGGGGCTTACTGATTCATCTGTTTCAATGAAAAAGTACCCCAAGGTAGAAAATGTTTCCAAGTCTTGCCTGGGTTTTTACAAGCTGAGTTTCTCTGAAGATTATATTATGACATTAGAGAAAGTCTCCATTACCCTTCCCTCAGAAAAAAAAAAAAAAAAAGGTTGCAAAATTAATGTAATAATTCAAGCCATTTAGCTTGAATTTTATTTTTTTAAATACTGTTTTGAGAAGTAGAGGGGAATACAAGTGCAATGTTTTTCATATTTTCCAAAGAGCCCTCCTAGTTGACCAGCTCAGGAAATCCTATATCCTGCCATTTGCATAGCTGTTTGTAGTATTCATTGCCACTATATTGTTAAGGACCATATAAACGGCTTTTTACAAAAGGCAGAAAATTCCTTAATGTGTCAGGAAGAACATTCCTATTTGATGCAGTGCTTTTTTAATTTAAAAATATCCACAGCCAACCAAGATCAATAATGTTGTAAAGGTAAATATAACGTAAAAATATACTTTAACAAGTGAAAGTACCAATGGCACCAAAAGGTTACTACATCACTGAGTTCCTAGTGTTTCCAAAAGCAATTATATTCCTAAGTACATTTATGGATCTGGCACCACTCATTTCTCAGGAGGATGACAAAACCTGACCTAGCTTATACACTTGCTTCTACTGGATAGACCACAGTGGAGCAAGAATGGAGAGGGGACTTTTTTCAAAGACAAATTTGGAGCACAGTCCATCTGGCCTCCTAAGAACTGGCCTCTGAGGCTCAAAGGGGCAATATATTTATGAAATGTGTTTAAGACATTAGTATTCTTTCAGAGCACACAGTAGAACATGATGTTTCTATATGCCTGAATAGTCTACATGAAAAACCATAGATGGTCTGTGAAACTGAGATAAGAAAAGAATTTGACCCATCATAACAGATTCTTTTTATATTGAAATACTTTAGTGAACAGCGCACAGTATAACCCTAGCTGAGTCTGCGTTTATTGCAGTATAACAAACATATACTACTGTCTTGTCAATGCAAAATACATCTTTATAATAATATAATATAATGTAATACAATGTTTAGCAAATAGTTTCTTACTCATTTAACAAAAAATCCAATAAAATACGTGCTAAAAATTACTCATCATTAAGAAACAATGCCAGTGGACCTTGTGTTGCATCTCTTGACATCTAACAATGCAATCATTTTGGAAAATTATTTGGAAATTATTTTGAGGAGGAAGAAATGAGTATATTCATCCATTATTTTGGGGGTAAATATGCCTGCCCTTGGCATTATTAGAGAAGTAGATGTCCTTTAAAAAGGTACATTTTAGAGCAATAAATTAAAGCTCATCAGTAGTTACTCAATAAGTGTTGTGATGGTATATTCGCAAAATATTATTCTTCCACGGTTTACCTTTAATGGCATAATTCATTTGTGCAATAGCAAGGAAGAAGCCATGGAATACTAGGCATGCCAGCAGTTCGTGCACAAGCACCTCTCCATGTTTACCTTGAGAAATTTTCTATTTCTCAGTTCTCAAAGCCACAAGTTCCCTTCCAATTTGTTGAATTTTCACTTACTAAAACTATCAGAACCTAGTCCTATTAGTGGTTTTGAAATAAGTCTTTTACCATAAAAGGAATCTATAAATATTTTTGATTACTTGTCTACTGATTGTGTTTAAAGAATGATACATTAATTAGGAAACATATCTAAGAGGATTAAAAACAATATATTATTTTCAGGAGAGAATCTTTTTCTGAATGAACAGTGACTCTCAACAATGTTGCTGTGGGGAAAGGTGGGCAGTAAGTACCAGATGTAAATTGGAAATTATTACATAGGTATAGGAAGTTGAGGGAGTTCAGTTGATCTCAAGTCATCAAAGACAGCATGCTTTTCTTCTCTCTCCAGTAAAATGACTTGACAAGTGTGAAAGTCATTGGAAGTTCAAATATCTGTCTGAATGTTTCCAATGAATTGGTGTTTCATGACTGATTGACATTTAAACTGAATTAAAAAAAATGTGATCTCAAACATTATGGGAAAACACATAAGTCATGTGGAGAGTTGCATATATAATTTCATGATCTGCAAAAATATATTCTCACCCTTTTAAGCCGTAGCGAATCCACTCCTCACTCAAGGTTACCTCCTCCCATGTTGATTTTCTCATGTTTAATAAGTGAATATATTATAAATTCTAAAAAATTCAGAATATTACTAGACTCATTTTGTTTTTCTCTTCCTACCTCCCTCCCCAACTCTGTTCCTCTTTCACCTTCTAACATATATAGATCACTTGGGGTTTTTTCTGTCAGAGGGGAATTAATGTCACTTCTCCCTCTTCTGCCTGGTAACCTATTTTCATGAAAATTCATACAGCTTTTACACCTCAGTGTCAAATTTCTGCTGCACATTGATTTTTCTGTTTAAAAACTACTGGAGTCTTTCAATACACTCAATCACATTTACCCACAAACACATACCTATGTTATGTTTGCAGTCATTTACGTAGCAAAGCACACTGAAGAACAAATTGGACATTATTTTAATTTTTTGATGTTATCATTTTATGTGGATATGTAAATCTCACTGAAGTGCCACAAAGAATTCCCAAGCTTTGGTTTGGTTTTTTTTTTCATGTATAACAAAACAGCTGCCAAGAACAATCTAAAGTGATCAACCACAAAAACCACTAGTTAGAAATTAACAGTGTAAACAACTTAGGCCTCTGCCTTCAGAGTTGGCAATACAAGAATATGGAAGCTTAATCTATGCAGCCTGAAAAACTAACACTGAAAGCTACTGCATAGGGTCCTACAGGTATTCCACAGATTCTTAATCAAAATTACTGTTTCCTCCACTTCTCATACCTTTCTCCTCTATATTTTTCTTCAGATGTTTGAGTGCTTTAACTCTAGCAGAAAAGATTTTTTAGAAAGTTCACTACTGAGCTTCATAATAACACTGATGATGTAAATTAAGAGGATAACAATAACATAAGGTGATAATTAGGCACTTAGCATCATTTGAACTCAGAAAAACAGAACAGTTCATCCTCAGAAAAGAAGTTTGAAAGTGTGATTATGAGCTCTGAAATTCACAACCTACTCTGTTTATAGTAACGTGAGAGTTTTCTGCTCTCATTCACTAAATGCTTTAGGTGTTTATACACAGCAAGTATTATAATTAAAAGTTAAACATTCAGTTTCCATTGTTTACAAGGACAGCAGATAGATGGTTTCCACTCTTGAAAACTGTCATATCTCTGTGAGGAAAAATGCATGTTACTGGATTGAAAAAATGGGGCTGATAATAGGAGTATAAATTATACCGAACAAATTCTCATATCAAATATGTCACAGATAAAGTATGTGTGTACATATGTGTGTGTGTACATGCATGTCTGCTTATTTCAGTTAAGTTAAATATCTGATTGTTTGAGGAAATGAAATGCTATGTGTTTTCCAAGGATTTGGTACAGAAATCAATATCTGTTTTATAATTGCAAGTATGCTGAATATATTTAGTAACTAGCTGTAGGAAATGTATAAGCAGAAACTGATTATTGTTTGAAAGTTACTAGCTTAGCTTTGAGCATTACTATAAAAAATTAAAACTGGAGAAATATTGCCATATGACAGAAATAAATGGAAAAATATCATTTTCATTTGAGTCAAGACCACAATGCACTTTAGAGAAATGTAAATATTTAAGGACATAAATGTTATCCTTTGGAATTACACGTATGGAAGGGTTTGAAAGATCTAAGAACTAGAAACTTATTGCACCACATTATTCAGATGTGCAAGAAAAAAAAGCAATGCATTTCAAAATACATTTCAAAGCTCTCTGTATTCTGCCATCTTGGCTATTTTGGAAGTTTATTTCAAAGTTTAGGACAAAGTCAAAAGCAAATTTTATAGATTTGGGGTCTATTTAGCTGATTGCTGGAGTGTCCTGATAGAGCAAATACACTCCAGGTGCTTCTGTTCTGCTCTCTGCCTACTCTTTGTTTTCAGACTGTGACTGAAGTGAGTAGCAGCATTTAAAGTCTTTAACCTTTAGACAGTCCTAAAAGCATTCCACATCCTCCTGAACATCACATAAGCCAATGTGGTGTTAGTTGCACTGGACCCATAGGCACATCTGATTTCCAGCATGCAAACCCCTACTTGGAGGCTTTGATAAACTGTTAGAAATGACAAGAAAAACAATATAAATGCTGCACATAGATTAGCAGATCATTATTAGCCCTTTGCACACTAAAAGCTGAAACCTCCTTGATCCCAGACTATAAAAAGCCTTCTGAAGCATTTTGAGCTTCTCTTTGATTCTTGGCCCAAGCTTTAATTTTCTCACAGTGCAGAAGCTCTGGGTTTCATTAGGGATATCATCTCAAATTCCTTTGTACATCTACTTGTTTGGAAGTGTTACTTCCACCCTCATCTATGCATACTTCTTCACCCATGTCAAAAGTTATCTGATGATATCAAAACACTTCAAACAATGACTGTTAATGAGCATTGTTAATTTTTTCTATCTAATACAATTCATTTTTACCACTCCTCTGTAATAAAAAATCTTATATTTTATTTCAAAACAATGGATCATGTTGTTCCTAATTTCTTTCCATATAGTTATATTTTGTTACACTTTCAGCTACTTCATTTTTTGCTGGAAGGTTAAATATTTTATATATTTTTTCAAAAAGAGTCATATTTGCACATTATTATTAGTGTTCCTTATAACCATACAATAAGTGTATAATAATAAGAGTACTGTATATTGAAGGAAGGTCATAAATGGCCAATCCCCATAAATTCAAATTTGTAAAGCTAATTGATATCACTAGTAAAATTATTATGCAAATCCTTTTATTTTAGTTGGCTTCTGCTTATCAGAATACCTATATGGCTATTAATTGACAAGTTTCTGGAAGTTCAGTTTCTGATTCATTTTACTGCTTATCACCTTACCTAATCCTAGATACTAATTAAAATACAAATTACTTTCAGTGTTGGAAAGCACTAAGCATCTTTCTAAGTCAGGAGGGGAGTGAAAGAAAAAGAACCAAGACCAGTTAATAGCAACAGCAAGGAAGGGGAAAGGCCATTCTGATATCAAATTTGATTTTAAATGCCAAAGCCAGGCAGAAGCTAAGAATTTACAATGATCGTAACAAGATGAGAATATTAAAAGTTCATTGTAATTGTAATGATAATTCAATTATTGTTTGTTTGAGGTAACTGTACCTATGGATCTAAGAAATTATTTCAATGAAATTTAGTCTTAGTAACATTTTTACATTACACTAAAGAAGTTTCTTAAATTCTCTGAATGCAAAGCTCCATAACTGATTAAAATGTGCTGGTTGTTATGATCAGGACTGAGCATATGTAACGTGAAAAAAAATTGTATTTTTAGTCTAGTGGTGTCATAAAAGTGTCATCTGACATATTGCTCACTGTTAGGTTTGGATTTGAAGCTACTTTGTGTCTTTTGTCAGGGTTTTCATTTGTCTTTCTCAGGATGAACTGTTTGAGCAAGATCTCAGCAAGATCTCAGCCACAACAGGCTTCTCTGAGAATGTGATTTTGGCACTTAGCAATCTTAAAAATTCTTGCACCTAGAAGCTCCATGCTTGTATCTACAAGAGAATAATTTTTTTTTAAATTTAGGCAGCAGTCCTTATGTAAAATACACTATTTTCTGTTTCTGAAAAAATGGATTTAGAGACATTGAATTATAAGTTGTTCAAAGACTTCTCTGTGTGCACATGGTCAGTCAAGGTTTCCATGATACCACCTGCACTGAGCATACTGTTGCCCAAAGATGCAAGGATAAAATAGATCCTTTTTTATGATTGCTTCAGCTAATTGCTAAATTAAGTGACACAGGACTCTGGAGCTGAAAGCAAAATGTTGGTTTCTCCTATCCTCAAGTACCTTCCAGCTGGCTCCCATATGGTGCAAAAGAAGAGGAAACTACCTTTCCTGAATGCAGAAGAGTGACAAGCGTGGAGAGGCAGGTTGCAAGTTTGAGAGTATCTGCAGAAAGAGAAAATCAAGGAAGGAGAAGCATAGTTAGGAAAATGCAGGAGGTATGAAAGGCTATAGAAAACACAAATAGTGGGAGTTCAGAAAGACACAGGGGAGCCAGTGGGCTGGGAAAGACACAAGCAGAAGAGGAGCATCGGGAAAAATAATTTCTTCTAGAAATGGTTAGAAAGTGCAAACTGAAAGAGTCGGGATTTCAGGAGAAGAAAGAGCATTGGTTAAGTTGAATCCACACAGGTTTTATAGGATGCAGTCACATATCCAGTGAGGCATGTCAATGAGACATGTAATAGTTGTGAGAGATTGCAACTAAAGTTACTGGGCACAGTGTTCAAAAAATGATGTATTCTTAGAAAATCATTCTTTGGCTGCTTGGGCACCCACAGTGCCTTAATCTCATTTCACTTGTGTTCCATAGCTGCAAAAAAAGGACACACATGATACTTTCAAAGGCATAACAAAGATAGGTTTAGGAGCAGCCATGAAGCAATTAGCTGGTGTGATAACAGAACTGGAGAAATTCCCAGGAAAAGAAATTAATAATTCTGCAGTCAAGATTTTGGTTGATGTAACATAAATAAGGCCTGAGGCTAAACCACATGGTGAACAGGATAAAAAGAAATGTTGGATAACTATTATTCATTCTATAAGTCAGAGGTCTCCTGGGAGAAAAACTGTATGGGATTGTGTAATTAAAGATTATATCATAATACATACATATGCACAAGAGGATGAAATAAGGGTGAGAGGGAAATGTTCATTCCTGCTTGTCCTTTTCTGACTATTTCAATGTCAGGTTAGAATAGAGAAGCATTTATGATTTTTGCATAGGGATAGTAAAAGATTTTTTTTTAATATTATGATTAATATTAGCATTGTAAGCAAAACCTGTTTAGTTCTGCAGTTAAAAAAGACAAAAAAAATGCACAAAAAAGAAAATGGTTCAGAGCTCTCATCTATAGCTGAAGTCACCAATCATTGCTTCATTCATATTGCAATCACGTATTGCACATGTTTCTCTTCTCCCTGATGTTTGATGAAGGAATTGTAAAACACAGCAGACTGTGAGACACTGGGAAACCTGCTACTCACCAGCATTCTTACCTGAAATTCCATCAGATCCTCATTATCCTCCATGCTCTTCTACTATATTCTCTTTGATCTTCTCAGTCCAATGGAATACAGAAAAACTTTCTGAGCTCTTTATTTGCTTTGAAATTATTTGCCAGTGTCATCTATAGCATGAATATCAACATTAGGTCAAGGAAGTCTGGAGTAAAGTGGGTTTTCTTCCAATCCATCTGCATCACTTGATTACTTGCACTGAGGTAGCTCTTGGTCCAAAAATGATACAATAAAAAGAAAAAAACATGCTGAAAATCCAGCCAGTTATTTTGCTGGTGTCAAGAAAACATACATGTTGCACTTTGCTGTGTATAAACTTAAGTAAAACATGCTTTCACTTCATTCTTCATAAATAACCAAAACTGGATTCCTTCTGAACATAAAGTTAAGCTTTATTAATGTTAAAAATAAGTAAAAAGAGAATATGTATTCTCTAAAGAAGTCTAAAAATTGCTATAATCTTCATCACTTCCACTAGCTTTCTTGTTTCGGTAGTGGGCTGATGCAGTACTACTGTGCATAGGGAATGAACTAAAAATGAGCAAGTTTGCTTCCTTTCTTGTCAAGGCACGTAGTGATTCAGACAACCCAGCACAGTTTTTAACTCTGGAATTCAATGCAAACATGAGTCCAGGCTTAGGACTCATTCAACTCAATTAGAAATGTTGCAGCCTTGGGATGCAGGCTGAATTCCTTCGGAAGTGTGAATAGGTATATTTCTCCTTAAGGACTTTATGATGGAGCTGGTATCACTTGCCTGTGTGCTTCTAACTGTGAGCCAGATTGGATATTTCCTATGTTGCAGCAACATTACCTGCATAAAGCCAACTGTGCTGTATGCCTTGTCCAATTTGACAAAATGGAATTGTATTTCTACACCTTGCATTAGTGAGATAATCTAATAGGTTTTATATCAATGACCATGGAAACAGTACTTTTTCAGGAAGGCAGAAAATTCATTCTTAGTCCTAGAAGCAAACTGAACTGGGAAAACCAGATAAATTCTTCCCTGCTAAGCTAGATGAAAATAATTTGGGAGAATTTTTAAACAAATCCTATTTGTCGTATCCTCTTCATTAATCCTTTAGTTATTGAGTAGCTTTCCTCTGCTTCTCCATTTCTTTCCTTCTTTTCATGAATTAACCTCCCTTGTATGACCTATAGCCATAAAAAATATCTCACTGATTTGTACAGCATCAGGCAGCTGTCAGAAACCTGAGGTTTCACATTTAGATAAGTGTAGTCTGAAGCAAAGCTACACACATATGGAAGTAAGCACTTTTTTACATTATGTTCTCACTATTAGGCCCATTTAGACAGAGACTGCTTTTGCTTGAACTTCATGTTCTCGACTGATCCTATTTCTAGGCAATTTATGTGGCCACTTTGAGTGTCTATTAGCTCAGGTTCCATACAATACTCATCAAAATCAGATTCAACCCCCTTAGATTTCATATCAAAATCCTCATGCTAGATGCACAAAATATACATGCACAGGGTTTTAGGGCAGGAGGGATGAGTAGAGGGGCACATGGTCTCCTCTGCAGATATTCACAGCTGGTTTATGCATCCTTGTGAGTACTTGTACAAACACTAGTATATACCCTGTATTTAAAAAGATATATGTTTTACTGACATTTTGAGAACAAACTGCAGCAACAACAGCCAAAAGCATTAATCTTCTTGCTTTGTTTTCTCATCACTAGGGAAACAAATTCTATGGGTGGTGAATAAGATTACTGTAGAGCTTATGACTGATTTCAGGATGTTGCTGTGGGAAGGTAGAAAGTAGATTCTGAGGATTAGAGCATGATAGCCATTCGTTTGAATACCCCCAGGAGCCAAAGTGGAACATTTCCTGTTCTTTGGGATTTGCTTTTTATTGAATCTACACATTTAATATTTCTGTTTGAAGGAATAATGTTTAACAATTATTGCTGCAGTATTGTAACACATTTATTTATTGGTTTCCTACATGTATAATCTGTGGGTTGTATTAGTAGCCCTCAGACTAGTTTAGAAGCTACACAGGTTTTACTTTCTGCTGTTTTCCAATCCTGAATTTCCTATATTTTCAAATACTGAATTTTCCCTGGTCTTTAAATCTCGGGTGCTTTTCTTAGCTGTTTCTCAACTTCAGTAATACAGAAAACATTCCTAAATGTTCATGATCAGAATTCTTTCACTGAATATTTTTGATATTTTTTAACCCAAATAATCTTGAAAATAGTACAATAGAAATAGAAATATTGATGTCTATCAACACAGAAACCAGGGCTATTCTAACAACAAAGCTAAACAGTACTCCCCATTTGGCACCTGAGCTTAGTCTTAAATTTTTTTCTAATGCACTTTACTCAAAGTTAATGAAGTCATTCTGTGTCAGTCATGTTCAGACATGAAAGTGATTCAAAGCACAGCATTTGCAACTTTCAGTTTAGGTTTCACAGGGCAATAAAGCAGTTTGCTAATATAGAACAATTGTTAAACTTGCCCAATTATCTGAGGAGAGAGAGGATTCCGAAATGGACTCCAATGTCAGACACTAAACTGGCAGCTGGTTAGCATTACCAAAATGAATAATGAAGTACCAGTGACAGCTGGATGGGTTCTAGGCAGGCTCTGATGTATCAAGATAATTTCTCTGTTTTAAAGAGTGATCCTTTCAGTGTCATGGACCTGATGATAAAACGCATCTTCACTTAAGCTGTGGAGTGTGTTATGAAAACACAGAATTACAGTAACTGCTAAAAAGATTTAAACAGGGAAATAAATCATAAACAACATTTCTTCTCTTTCCATGTCCAATCCAAGTATTGGTATGATGAGATAATGCAGTAAACATCACAATAAAATGACAGGAAGTCAAGTTTAACATCCTCTAAGTGCTTTGAGCTTATGAAACAGCTGATAAAATCTTCAGTATGCACAGTAACTTTGGGTGTGATGATTTGTCAAGACCATAGAATTGTTTTCAAGTAGCAAATGGATTGCTTTCCAGATTTTCAGAGAGATATATGACATGGTTTTTAATTCAGTTCAGTGAGAGGAAATTATAGAACATGACCTTACACAAGAATACCTTCTTCTGTTTTGCAGTAAGAGCTTAAAAACACACCGACACCACAAATTTCTCATCTATTATTGTCAAATGCAGCAGTACATTTAGAGAATTATCTTTGAATACATTTGAAACAGCAACTGGTGAGTTAAAAAGAAGTCAAAACCAGTTGTGTGGAATAGCTCCAAAACCTTGTGTTATATTATTACAAGCATTACTGCTGGGGTATTCAGGAAGGGGAATATACCTGGGTGCTTAAGAATAAGAATACCTGGCAGCAAAATACCACTATTCTCTTCTTGCTGATAAAATATAGGGCAGTGTAATTACTGCTTAGCATATTGAAAAACTGTTGGTGTGTGCTTGAGGTCAAAGTTAATCAGCTATATGGAAATCACTTAGAGGATTCCCTTGTTATGACAGAGGCAGATTGACATCTTTACTCAAAGTGTGTGAAAGAAGTGAACCAGTTCCTCACTATGGCTACTACTGTGTCACCCATGAATGCCAGCATGCTTTCCTGAAGACTCTTCCACCACCAAGCCAGTAATGGCAGTCCAAACTAGAATATTTTCATAGAAATGGGTTTGGGAACAAATGGAAGAGGTTGTGTTTTCTTTTTAATGATTCTAATTATCTGAGTAATTCAAGCAATTTCAGGCAAGTCCCTGAGGGAAAGTAAACATGTCTTAAACTTACTCCAAGTTTCTACCCTGTGTGGTTTCCATGCAAAATGAAGTCATGGGCAACAACCATAAGAGAGACCAACTGTTCAAAATTAGTTTCACACACTTAATAGGGAGAGACTAAATCAGCAACTGCATAAGTTTTTTAATTATTCAAGAGGCCTTCATTATACCTTATTCATCACTTTACGGAAAATAGAGCAGAAAAAAACTTTTGTATATCTAAGGAGTTACTTAGATGGGAAAAAAGAAATTACTGTGCAGATTCTATTGGCATTGAAGGCATACAAACTCTGCTGGTCTAAAGGAACAGGACAATTTAAATATGCATATTTATATCTAAGACAACTTTTGAATACATAAAGTCTTGTAAAGTTATATGATCTTTTTATATCTTTCACAGTGTGTTCTTAATACCATATACATAATACAATTTAAATGAATTTTTATCATAAGGCAGAACTGTTCTCCATTTTGACTGCATATCTATCAGATTTTCAGCCAATATTGCACATATTTTTTAATAAGATCAGACATAATCTAGGCATTAAATGCACACATTTTTTCTGATTATTTATTCATATTTACAGATTTCACTAATCATCAACTTACCGATCTTTACCTCTTAGTGGCTGTTGTTTTGTACTGAAAGAACTACAGTAATATAAACTATCAAGTTAAAAAAAAACCCTCCCTTTTAGATTGACAGACATAGCTGTGCTAGTCTTTTTAATCTCACAACCAATAAAAAATGAATTCTGTTTTATCCTATTCAGTCAAAACAACAAAGCAAGGGGGGTTTTCCTACAGACTTTGTGCAAAAGTCCCCAGATGACAAACACAAAAGCCTAGATATCAAACAGGATGAAAATGCTGATGTTCAACACCTGCAGTGCGTGAGGGCCAAGAAGCAAGCTAAAGCCCTTGCTAACCAACACACCTGCTCGATAGTGCATGTTTTAACCCTTTCCTTTTCCTTCTCATGTTCCTTACTTCACATAGGAGAAGATTTTAATAGAATGGTGCAATCAAAAGAGATGTTAAAGTACAGTTCTAAAATGGAGACTACATACTGCCTTCTTGTCAAAATGTATGAAGTGACTGTTTTATTTGCATTTAAAGGTTATTTAGCTTGGAAGATTTTTACTAATACTGTGAAAAATTATTCATGGCTACAGAATTATGGAAAATTATGGAAATTATGGAAAGCAATTACATAGGCTGTGTGGAACTGTTTTCTGTGGCCACTGAAATGTTTGTGCCAGCACATTACTGTACCTGACCATCTGAGCAGATGTATACTGCTAAAAAACCCGAGTGGTCTAATCTCTCTACCTGCTTTTCAGAGGCTGCAGTGATAGGAGTAAAGCCATCCAGACAATGCTGAGCCCAGGCACAAACACTGAGTATTCATGCCAAAGTGCGCAGGTCCTACATAAAATGCCACAAATGCATGAAAAGGGGCTCGTGTTACAGCAATACTCCATCATTTTTCAATCCTTCAAAAAGAAGAATATTTGACAGTGTTTTCTTCTGTCATAATTAATCCTAAACATGGGAGTCAGATTATTAGGTCTTCTAGTCTCTTCCACTATTGCTCAGAAAGTTCTAAATAAATTCAAGACCCATAATCCAGATCAACATGAGATATTGAATACTTGACATATTTCTTCTTCATACAGCAGAAAGCAGATGGGATGGAAAGGGTGGACTCAGTCATGTAAGGCTATAGCTGTGTAAACTGTACATTTTTCCTGCATCTCACCTATATCAGGGAATGATCATAGTAGTGAAGCAGCAGCAGGAGCTGTGCTTTTGTTGGAAGGATTATCAGAAATTGTTCATGTTTAAAAACAGGTGATCTCACCTAATCCCAAGAACTCCATGTGGTTTGAACATGAAGCTTATTTGCATTTTTTTTCTTTATTGCCTTCATATGAGAAGAAAAATCTACAGAATTACTCAGCAGTTGCTCTGAAACATTTCACAGAAATACAGAATCACAGAATCACAGAACTG
>VXBZ01005574.1:137002-151262 GCA_013399135.1 Heliornis fulica | reverse complement strand
CTACACCCCTCTTAATTCACCCCACGATCCCCTTGGCCTTCTTGGCCACGAGGGCACACTGCTGGCTCATGGCCAACCTGTCATCCACCAGGACCCCAAGGTCCTTCTCCACAAAGCTCCTCCCCAGCAGGTCATCGCCCCATATTCATTCATGTATCACTTCAGTTAGATTTTTCAAGACTTGACCCCAAAGGGGAATAAATGAAGCGATGAATAGCAATTTGAGAAAGGCTGACGGTTCAAGAAAAGAAGCCATATGAATGAAGAGCAGAAGATGACAGGTTTAGATAGGATCTCTGAGTCCTCAGGTCTTTATGAGTGTTCGAAAGTGATAAGGAAGTTGAGGCTGGATGCCCATGTGGTTGTTACTATATGATCTAGATTTTGGATATTCTTTTTACAGTAAAACTGCGAGGATTTTTAGCCACTTGGCAAAATCACTGGTAGTCAACTTGAACTTTTCATCATTTCTCCATAAAATCACAGGGTACACAATGTTTGGGATCTGGAAAAGGATCCTCTTTAGTTTCATTAGCTAAAGAAGTTGCAATGCAAGATCTTGCTCCTTTGAATGGGTAGCAGTGCAAAAACATCTACATAAAAATCATGCCACCTTGGTCATGGAACTAAACATTCAGAGTTAAAGCCCACTTGAGTGCAAGACCAGAGCAGAGTCTGGCACATTGAGACTCCTTGTTAAAGTCCCCCCCAAAAGGGATGATTAGCATCCCAGAAGCAAAACTATTAGCAAGCAAAAAAAAGTTAATTTTCCTAAATATTAATTTAATTTTAAGAAATCTAGGGAAACTGCGATTAAGATGGTGAGTTTACCTCTCCTTTCTTCCTGAGTGTATTGGGGTTACTTGATAGAAACTCCTGAAATGCTCTCAATATTGACAAGACAAAAGCTTACTTTCATATTGGAACTTTAATGTTTATTATCTGACCAGAGATATTTAAAGTTTTGGTATGGTTCCCAAAAATATTAATTTCTCTCTTGCAAAAATAATTATATCCCCATATGTTTGACAATATCTGCGTGGAAACAAAAAAAACAGCAAAAAATATTCTGTTGACTTTCCACCCCTTTAGCCCATCCATTTAACCTCCATTTGAACTTTTGCAGTAGTTAAAATGTAGATTGATGCTTTAAACAGATCTAAAAAGTGCTGACAGTGTTGGAATAAGGGTTTAAACACACTAATAGGTTTTAGTGTCTGAAACTTTTGATAATCTGGCCCTGAGTGTCATGGGTCTCTCTGAGTGGATTCCATCTGTCCCATAAAGTTATGTATTGAGACCTAACGCAGCTCTTTGATCTTCCCTGTGTGAAGATCCTTGTGTTCCACAAAATCAACAAGATTCTCTCATTCACTGGAAAGTCAGATCTCAGACTTGGTGATTGGCAAGACTCTACCACTTGACAGTGTATGTGCCTTTTCCCCGTTTATTTATAAGGTTTCGGTTGCAGGGTAACCCCAACACCACTGGTGAAAATCAAAGTCCTTATTATTGAAGCATAGTCAACTAGCATTTGGCAGTGTTAGCATATCATCAATTGAGATTGCAAAATAAATATTAGTGGGTATATTCTGCAGTAATATAAACTGTAGTGAATGTTGGCTGTCTTTAGTGAAGGGCTTTAACATGTGTTTTTCACAATGGACTTTGTTACATAAACAAACATGAGGATTAGTAGAGTTCAGATTAGCATTGATGTACTAAGGAGTGGGCTGAGAGTAGGGTGGGTTTTTTTATCTGAATACATATTTAGAAAGAAAACTCAGAAGATTTTTAGGTTTTGCTAACAACTTGTGTGATTACACAATATACATTCAGCTGGTCCTGCTACACCTGAAAAGTATCCCAGAGGTGCAGGGTTCCTCTATACCAAGCATGGATCCAAAGTAATTCTGCTACACAGCATGGAGCACACCTGGGTACCATCTATCTGTGGTGAGATACTAAGCCCTACACCTGGCACTGCCACCGAGCTGCGAAGTAGCTCTGTGAGACCCCCAGAATCACCAGTACTGGGGAAATCCAAGCAGAGTTCAATCCCAGCTGACCTCCAACAGTCCCAGAAAACAAAGCACTGTGAGCCCTCAGGGAATTCCCTCATCCTGCCTTAGCACCCAGGCAGCAGTGCTTCAGTGTCTGAGGGATCTCACGCAGACAGATAGATGTAGGGCAGGGTTTTCCCTCAGTGACTTACCGGGTTCATTCAAGAACTGCACTGCATATCTACAAACAGAGCCCAGGTGCAGCCCCACTCTATATGTCTTCATCAAAACTCACTTAGGTCCTTATGTGCACTAGTTGGTGAAAACAACCTCTGACACTGTAAACAATGTGAAAGATGTTCTGACCTCCAGAAAAAAAAGTTATTGTAATATGTGAAATGCAACTCCATTTAAGGTTTTTTTCCTTCGTGTTTTCAGAGACTTCTTATTTACTGTATTAATTTAGTTCACAGTTTACTTAAATAGCATCTGAAAATGAGCTTTTTTCTAGCCATTTGGCATATCATTGGTTAATTATATTATTATTTGGTTCTATTCATGAAAAATGTCCTGGAATAATTTTCCTATTAATATAAATGCCATCAATATTGAAGTTGTAGCCCATATTATACCATCTACTTCCAAAACCAGGTTACAAAAATTGTTTTCATGTAATTTACAGTTGCCTCATTAGATGGCAGTGTAACATTCAGGAAAAAAAAAGAGTTTTTTCTTTTATATGTATGTATTTCATACTCATCAAGAAAAGCATTTGATTTCATGTTAGGTGATAAATCTTTTTCCAAAGACAAATGTATATTTACATTTCAGAATGTTCTAATCTAACATCTCAAAGTGTATCGTAAAATAAAATTCTAAGTGTTGATAACCAAATCAAGATTATTCCTCTTGACAAAAAATTATAACTTCCAATAAATATTATTTATTGTCATCTTTATCTCCTAGGGCTCTAGACCAGAAATTTGTGTTGCAGAAATCAATGTGTTGAGAGGAATGTGATGGCTTTAAACAGTCTTTATATCTTTTTGATGCTTAGGTCAGCTGAGAATCAACTCGGTTTCAGATAAAAGTTTGGTGCTACTTTAATATTTTGTCTCTAGCAGAAAAAGCTGTTACAGTGGCAGGATCAGTAGAGAAGTATGCACCATGTATCATAGATACCTCTGCTGCCTATTTACTACACTAAGATCTGTTTTGTTCTGTTCCAGAGTGCATAGATTCACTAAATTTTCTGAAAATCTTATTTTTGCAGAAGCCAAAGCACATCTGAGGACGTTTTTTTTCTTTCCTAATTATTTTACACTCTTTTTCTCCCTTAACTATCTGTCTATCAAGGAGGAAGAAGCAGCATTAAAATAGGAAAAATAAAACCCCAAAACTTCTGCATTAAGGGACACTAAATCTCAGAAAGATAACATTCAAATAATTGGTAGGACCAGAAATGAAGGAAATAAAATATGTTCAAAATATCTAGTTAAGCTTCATATTCTTACGTATTTTCAAAATTATCAATGCAGCCAGCCCTGGAATGGGTTTGCAGGACTGGCCAGCAGTGACTTTCTGGTTCAGTAATACAACTTACAATTTACAACTTATTTCCAGAATTTTAGGATGCATTCTTTGGCCTTGAAAGCTTCATGCATGACAATTTACAGTACTGAAGAAGGCCTAGAGAGTATCCCTTAAATGCGCTGGGTTTTTTTGATTTGTTGAAAAGTATTATGCTGATTTGATGACAGCCAGTCCTCCATTATAAAGAACTGAGTAATATTATTTTGCATAGAAAGAAAGTTGTTAAATATAAAAGCTGTTTGCAAAGAGGTGCATAAAGGTGCTGTTTTTATCTAGTGACCAGGTACTTGAAATGGCATATGAAATATCATTCCAAAAAAAAAGAATAAAAAATCTTATGGAACATGCTATCTTACACAACAGTGGACTCTGAATTAGCTGTTCAGACTCAGGAGAAAAAAACCCACAACCTTAGTACTACACAAATTCTTCTTCAGCATTTCTTTTTTGCAAGCTGTTCTGATAACAGCCAAACTTGTTTCAGGAAAAAAAAATAATTCCTAGTTAAAAAAAGATGGGTTTTACATTTCTCCCTCTTTACAACATGTATGCTGCCAACAAGGTTACTGATGTACTGTTTCTTTTGTCTGTGCTTTTCAAGGTTACAAAACTAGTACCGCAGCTGCCTGATAAACACAGCACCCTCCTTAATGTTGTACTGTCCTTCTGTGAGTGTACAGAAGGTTCAGGCAGTGTGCTCACGTGGACTGCTTTTGTCTCCCAGTATTTCTTGAAGGATTTCTCTTTTTTAAATAATGCTTGATGTGACAAGTATTTTACTAATCTATTCTTCCTTAAAAATCCATCTATTCTTTCAGAAAGGCATGCTATCAAAATGCCATGTCCTTTACTGGCATTTACTCTGAAGATAGGAAAGCATTTCTTGAAAGGTGGAGTTCTAGGGGAACAGAATTACAGTGGATGCTTTGCAAAGCCCTGTTTTAGGCTAGTTATTTTTGCGGTTTATCAGAGCCGATTGGATTTTCCCATCTGTGTGAAATTAGCATGTTTTCTTTCTTTTCTGACTCCAGGTGTTGTATGCCAGTGTAAGCATATCACAGGTTTGGTCACAAGTCTTTGTCTCTGATAGAAATGTATAATAGAAAAAAATCTCAGTGATTTTTTTGCCCCCTACTTTTCTTTTCAAACTTCATTGAAAGTATAGGATTCTCTTAATGTCATTTTCTGCTTCACTTTATCAGCAATATACTGAGTCCCAGGAAATTGGAAAGAAGCAAACTGATGTTATCACTGAGCCCTTGGGAGCAGGAAGACTACTCATAATGTACTGAGATGACATAAGTGTACTAAAAATAAAAGGAAAGAACACAAGCAAAAAAAGGAAATAGTGATCTTAGCAACGACAATATATGAAAAAAAATATTGATTTCCAATCTTTTCCTGTGTTTTCCATCTACATGGCTAGAAATTGGGATGGTTTGGCTTTTTTTTTTGTTTTTCCATGCTAGCTTTAATCTAGAAATGTAACCTTCAAGATGAGGTCTTTAAAAATTAAATTCAGGATGATGATGGTAGCAAAAAGATATCTCAGGTCATGTTTTATGAGTTCGTTAAGGTGCATCATAGGTGGCTAGAGTTCCAAGTGAAGCTGTAGTGCTCACTAATGGCTCTGCAGTATGTGTCCTATCATGCCTTCACGTTCAAATACCCTCTGGCAAAATTTGTCTCCTCATTAGACACATTCAGATATTAACTCAGAGTTGAAACATAACATTCTTACATTCAAGTTTACTATTATATTAATGGTTCGAATTTTTAAAATAATTTATTGGAAAGTTTTTAACAATATTTTTTAAAATTCTATTAAAAAATAATGTGATTCAGAGACATCAAAGGGATTTAAGACATTTTAGGTGTAAATTGTAGACATGAAGAACTACAGAGGTGATTATAAGAACCTAACACCAATGTTATATCTATGAGTGAATGTGTCAGACCAAGACAGAATGGGGAGTCCAAAGTCTTTAGATTCTTGTGTTGTCAGTCACTGGTGACAAAAAAAAAAAAAGACGTTAGTATCAAATTATAGTTTTATCTGCATTGCCTATCAAATAAATTCATACAGCTTGTGCTCCCCATGCATTTTGTAGAGTACAGGAAAAGTGCCTCTATGTTTGCCAATAATCACACTCGTCTCTTTAGCTGGCAAATAAAATCCAGAACACTCCAGGACATGAAAACCTGTACCACAAGAGGCTTCATGTGCCAAAGTTCAAAAAATAGGAAAGTGGGGTGTAATTCTACTGAATGTTTTAAAAAGCAAAAGGTTCATCTGCCTTTTAAGGACAGGCAGCCAATCTGCATCAGACCAGACAGTTTCTGATCCTGCTTCCCAACTACATAACCAAGGGCTAGACGCAAACCAGTTTGATCTCAGAATGCTGCTGCCTCCCCCCCTGCACATGCACCTTTGCTACTGCACATATCCATCAGTGCACTCCTTGTACTCAGGTGCTCACCTGCACTTCCCAGCCTTGCTCCTGCATCGGACTCAGCGGCATCTCCTTGTGCAGGAACACACCAGTGTTAGTACTGGCCACTAAGGTGGCCAGGCTGGGTGAGGAGTTGGGCATGTCTTGCTTGGGAGGCCAGGGAATGGTTTCCTCAGGAGCAGTACGAGGTGTCTCTTTGTAAAAGTAGGGGAAGCTCTTCAAAATCTGGAATTGCCCCTGACAGTAAACACAAAACAATAACAAGTATGGGTGGCATATCCTTCCTCAGAAAAGTCCATCTCTCTCCAACAAAACAGGAGATAATGCTTGATAAAGGAGTTCACAGTACAGCTTCTAAAAATCTGAGGGTACTTGGGAAGACCTGATTTCCTCATGAGGCTGAACATAGCTTGTGAAGGGAAGATAGGATGCCATGTATACGAAAGAAGAGTTGATGACAGATCAAATTTTGCAAGGAATCAGCTTTGTGGAGAGCAGTTTGTGCCAATAGTCAGGGGCATGGGACTGGGAATTACTCAGAATAAGTTAACCTCACTCAGGCATTCTCAGGGTTTTGGACCACTGTCTAATTCTGACTTAGGAAGGGATGCAGCAATGTTAGCCAATTATGATTTGATTAGCTGACTATTCCCATGTATTTCCAACAGACTTAAAAGAGGTTAATTTCTTGCCCAAGTGTATAAAACTACTTTCTGATAGCATGAAAAAAAGTTATACTTCATAAGTCAGTAGCAAAATACATTCATTTTAATATCATTACGCAGTTAAAAGTTTTATATAGAAAAAACACCAGCCTATTTCCTTCACTTTTTTTTTTTTGTTTGTTTTAGCTATGTGAAGGAAAACCTGAACAAAATAATGAAGTTCAAATAAACCCAAAGATCAAAAATATATATCTTTTGATTACTTTTCCTTTACTATCAGATCTCTTTTGCTGATTTGAATAGGTTACCTAGGAAAAACAGTGTATAAAAGTCTGTCTTCAGATCTCTGATAGGAAATCCCCACTGCAGCAATAAATATTATATCTATGGCAGGCAATTGGCAAGCTACCTTGATCATGATAGTCCCTGGCTGACAATCACACAAAAGTGAGACCAGAAAGTATATCTTAAATGTTTCAGCACTTGGATTTTCCTAACTACTCCTTTCAAGTTTTTTATGAACAACTTGTATATAGATCAAAACATGCTAATTTAATCATTGCTGGCCAGCATCATAAAAGAATCATATGAAAACATATGGGCACACTCACCAACTTTTTTAAGAAACCAAATCTTTCATAGAACTACTGAAGTTTCTTCATGAGATAAAAGAGTTTTGATGTTTTGAAACAATAGTACCTCCTTTTTTTAATATGAAAACATATGAGAATGCTGTGTGTCATTCATCATCTGTCACCTTTTCATTTAAAACACTGTCAAGGGGCTGACTAAATACGCAAAGGTAATAAGGGCTAGTACACTGCACAGGGAAGATAGGTTTGGTGTTTGACACTGAATGCACTGCCCAATTCACCAAAGCAGCAAGAACAAANGATGGATGTAGGAAGTTACAGAGAACTTGGGAAAGAATGGGGACCTCAGATTGTCTAAGAGGGAATAAAAAAAACCAAAACAAACCAAAACAAAAAAAAAAACAACAAAAAAAAAAAATACTGGGTAAGGGGATGTGTATTATTGTTTCTTTCTTGAAACAGCCTTTGAAGGAGTGTGGATGAGCTATAAGTGATCTGTTCTCAGAGGTGCTCATGGGTAGGAAATGCATCCAAAAGAGTGGCATAAAGAATGTGAGGGAAGGTAAAAGCATCGAGAAAATACAGACTCACCAATGAAAAATTGTCAACAGAGCAGATAGAATGACTTAAGACAAATTCTACTAATGACTTTGAAATAGATTAATTGAGCTTTTCAAGGTGTATTGCCATGAAGAAAACCTAGAGAAATGTCTACCTATTCCTTATTGCAGTTGTTTGCCTAGGATCATCAGCAGAACAGAGAACACTTTACATAACTCAGATTAGCAGACACATTCCTAGATAAAAGAATTTACCTCCTTATTACGGTAAACTTGAGGAGTTAACTGAGGTTATAAACCACAAAACCACAACCACTACACAAATGTGGGCATATCGGACCCAGTTTTTAGTAATAAATCAAATGCTTGTATACAGCCGTGACATTTCTCATCACGTGAGACTATTTCATGTCACTATTTCATACTGCTGCTTACAGTGCCCAGCAATCACAAAACACAAAACTCACCTCAGAAGACTTTATGATTGTGGAGCAGACACTCATGGCATCATGACCTGAAAGATAAAGTGAGTGACCAAGCACTATGCCATACAAGGTATGGGGTTTAGTGTTTGGCAGTTTCTAGTTTATACTTAAAGATAATAGCATAGAATTAAGAGCATCTGCTGACAATTTGGTGACTACTGCATTCCAGATTCAAGCTCACTAGAGCCATCTATACCGACCCCCTGCAGTGACCAGGGACATCTTCACTAGATCAGGTTGCTCAGACCATCAAGCCGGACCTTGAATGTCTCCAGGGATGAGACCTCCACCACCTTTCTGGGCAACCTGTTCCAGTGATCTACCACCCTCATATTGAAGAACTTTTTCCTAATATCCAACCTAAATCTCCCCTTTTATAGTTTAAATCCATTACTGCTGATCCTACTGCTACAAGAAGCCTTCAATCCATTAAGACCTACAGTGCTGAAAGTTTGACTGGAGGGCTGGCAGCACAGAATAACTTTGTAGAACCATGACAAGGAGTTTCCTGAACAGGAAAAGCTGCCACATGACATTTTAAAAATAAAATCTTGCTCTAAATCATATCTGGAATACACTAGGCTACAAATACACATCCTTATGCCCATGTTAAAAGTTACTGAAGGTGCAGACCATTTTAATAGGTCCATTCTGCAGCAGATTACATTTCTTGGCAAATGTACACAGTTGTTTGTTTTTTAAGGCTTTTTTGCATTAGTTTATCTGAATGACTAATTCAAGATACTGTCCACTTACAGGTGGTGAAATTGAGGTAATAAGGATTTTAGTCACAGGGTTGAATAGTGAGAGGGAGAGGGAGAACAAAAAGCAGATTGCAGTTCTGGCTTTTCCTGCTATTATTGGCTTGTGCTGCTGTTCAGAAAGAGTAGATGGCCAGAGAGGTGTTAAACCTAAGAAATGAAGACAAAGTCTCTGTCCAGCTGAAAATAAAAAAGAGCTTCTGGATGGAGATCAAAACCTGATAACCTACTAGACTCCCTTTCCCTTCCTACCATTTCACCTCTATTCATGTCAAGCTCCAGCCAATTGGCTCCCATCCATGCCTCTTCTAGAAAAAGAAGTTGTATTTTGTGGTACAATAGGAGACATAGAATTAGCATTATCAGGATATTGATAGCTTGGCAGCTATTATTACTCCATGCTCCTACCCAGAAGCTTCAGCTTCTATATAGTTGCCTATCACCACCTTCTGATATCCCAGCCACATGCAGAACCACCCTAAGGCAAATCTACCCACCTTTGAGACCTATGTTCATGTCTATGGCACCTTATAGCCATCTTAAAGAGATGGATCGAAGACCTTGGTGAATAATAGACAAACACATTCCCTGAAAAAGTCAACCACTGAGACTGTTATTGCCAGGAACAAAGGAAACACTTGTAACTAAACTGAAAAGCATCTTTCATAAACATGTGATAGTGTAGAAATGTATATAAAAAGGATGACATCTGGGAGATAAATGTGACTTAACTTGGTCTCTATTCATAAATCAAGTAACACTCATGACTTGTAGATATCCATGGAAGCAGTAAGTTCTTTATAGTATTTGAAGTGGGAATAAAGCATGATTCAATTTTCCTATAATTAGACAAAACATATAAACCAGGACTTTACCATCAAAAGCTTTTTATTAATCTCACTTTCAAAACCTGCCTTTCTAACACTCTTTACCTTTGCATTGCATTTACTAAAGGTTTGCTATAATGAGAAAACAATACCGGTAGCATTTTGGATATGTTCAATATAGAGAGAGCTACTGTCACCACTGCTTTAATTCAGTATTTTCTCTTTTTCCTGAACTTCCAGAATAGTTCCAGTGTCTGATCATGTTGCAGATGAAATAGTTATTTTGGCAAGCTGCCAACCGATTTCTGTTTGAAACTTAATATCTCTCCAACTGGCAATAGAAGTAACTGTTTGACCTCTTGCCTGTTGTTTGTTTTTTGGGGTTTTGGAGAGGCTTTTTTTCTTCCTATTTGCACACAACTTATTCGTAAAGATGTCATGATTAAGTATGTTCCACCTGAGAAGCTTTTACACCCCTCTGGTTTTCTGCCCATGAATCTCTGTCTTGTAAGAACTGATAGAGCATTGTCAAAAGTGCTGCACAACTTTATTATCAAAAACTTATTTAAAATGAGTGTCATAAACCAAATTTTCCCAAATAACATTCTGAAGGTATATAACAACTTCAGAATGTTCTCTTTCTCTAGCAATACTCAACCTTTCTCCCTTTCTCAGCCTTGTACATGTACATCCAGGTGTGCACTGACACCAAGTACACCATCAGCAACAATTTCAGTTGACTGTACTACTGCAAAGGAAATTGTTTTAAGACAAATGTCTGGTCAAGTGCAGGTTGTTGCAGGAACTGTAGAATTCCACCATTGCATTCTTCAGTATTGTGAAATGTTTACTTCACTCCTCTGCCTCATAAAAGGAAATGACACAGAAGAGTATCGACTTCAGGTCCTAATCCTAGTTGGGGTCCTACTGCCCTAAATATATGCCCACCTTATTCTTACTCTCCTCTTCATGCAGTGTAGATGTGATACTGTCTGATCTCATGCAGACATTATATTCATATAACCTTTGCAATACAAAATACCCCACCAAATTATTACATAGAATTTAATGGCAGTGAATCCAATAGTTTCCTTCACATGAAAAGCAAAAGGAACAAACACAGAGATGTCCAAAAGGCCTCCTTATGATAGTATTGTGATTCCATATGGAGCAACAGAGAAAATTTAAGCATCTTACCACAATATTCTCAGTATTCATGACACAGGCTTGGTCCAGTACATTAAGGCAATGATGCAGATGTATTTCTGGTGTGTAAAACTGCCTTGCTTCTGCTCAGCTCATCGCTATACAGAAGGCAAACCTAATGGTTTGTAATGTTATAGCTAGAGCCATGGTGAGGTAATACTAATATGATTGCTTAAACTGAACAAACAAAAAAATCACTGCCTCAGCTCATATAACTAACTGCTAGTGAAGATCTATGTTTCAGTAAAACTTTACAAAGTGTCTGAAGGAAGACTGGATAGCTATGAAAAATGAGTGAACAAAGAACATCAAGAAATTAAAACAGCTGGAAATTAGAACTATGATGAAAATGTACTTGTTAAGTGACACACATCAGAAAGTCAATTCTGCACAGTCCTGGAGTGCTACCCAATTGCATCACCATACCAGTGATTTGAACCTTCAGATAGAATCCGTGAAGCTGTCACACCAGAGCATGAAAAGTAACATCAGTAAGCTTCTGGCAGAAAACACGAAGATATGGATGACATCAACACAAATGGTTCAGTCCAATGAGAGGACTGCGTGCCTTTTACACTAGCTGTCCACTTTTTCTGATTATATCAGCTCATCTAGAATAAAATAGCCATTTCCAGAGGCACTCGGGTTCCCCCATCTCCTGTAACTAGCACAGCTAGAGGACTGCTACAGGACATAGTTAAAAATTCTACCTTGTGCATTCTGATCAAGAGGACAGAGATTACTAAAAGTAACAATTTCACTGCCAATACACTCAGAAGTCAAGCTTATACCTGGATTTCAGAAAATCTTCTGTATGGCTAATACATTATTTCTGACACAACTTGGGAAAAAAGAGAGCAGCAGAAAATATGTGAAGAAATACAAAACTGGCATGGAGCACTCAACTTCCAGCCAGCTGGAACATTTGACAGATCCTAGGAAATCAGTGGGGAACAGAAAGCAGAGCTGCACCTACTATGGAAACCACTTTGAATGGATCTCCTTCCCTGGAAAAAGAAAAGGCAGAAATAGGATGGTCAATCATTCAGGGATTTATTTCAAGATACGACATTTTCTCTTCCTTCAGAGGTTTCCTCTGAACCTCGAACAATGTCACCTCCTTCAGATTACCCTGTTCATGACATTAGAGCAGCCCACAGCTTTCAGATCGATAGGGTTATGCAAAACATAATGACTGATAAACTAGACCATCAATCCTACTGGTTAAATAGATCCAGCTTCTCCCTGTCTATCCAGTTGGGTTTTGTGAAGTAGGAGTGAAAACTACACAAAACAAAAACCTACCACCCAACCACTAAAGCTATAGTCTAATGACAGAAGAAAACAGCTATTTTGAGGAGTTGCCTTTTGCATCTGCCACTTTCCAACTAAGAAAAGATAAACAGCATTTGAAGGTCACAGTGCATAGAATGTAACAGAGAGCAAATAAATGCTACAAGCAAAATGAAATGGGAAAATGCAGTTATCCTGCTTGACTGGCAATATACCAGAACTCCAAAAGGAGTCTGTGACAGCTTGGGAGGCTCCAAAAGTTTTTTATGAGCCAGGTGTAACCACTCACCACCGCCATAGCTGCTCCGTTACATTTTGTTATAGATTATTGGGATATATTTAAAATAGGAAAGGGACAAGAAAATCTGGTGCATACCTCACTCTTCTTCATCTATTTGTTGGCTAGATCCTTGAATCCAGAAGTTTCAGCTGATATTTCACCATTTAAAACTATCCTCAGCTACTGTACTGATACGTATCATATCCGAAGAAGTACTAGTAACAGCAATTTCCACCTTCAAAGTACTTTTGAGGTAGCTGGATTAACAATAAACAGCTAATCCAAAGAGAGATAACTTTTTTATTGGCATGATTTAAACACTGAGCTTGTTTGCCAGAAATATGTAGAAATTGTATCCTGAGTGGCAGCCACTGTCTTTTTACACAACTTACATGGAATAACTTACTTGGTAATATGCAGGGGATTTTTTTTTCTATTTAAAGCACATACTTTTGTCTTCAGTAATTGATTTATTACTAATGGGACTCAGCCTCACCCATAAAATCATTATTTTATGGTAAGATGAGGTATGTTTCCACAGTATTTTACTAAGCTGTATTTGGTGCACTGTAACTCTTCCACTGCCTGTTTTTCAGGAAATTTAATGAAAATTTTAACCCTAGTAAATTGCATACTGCTAGCCACAAAGTGATGAAACAGTTTTTTATGTATGGACATTCAATTCCTGTTTGGCAGAAGGTAAAATACTGATGGACTGTGGACAAAATCAATCTATGCTCATCCACTTCTCATTATAGATTGGAGTAAGTTCTGGTACAGTGACAGCTCTGGCAAGTGTTATATACTGGAAAATGCTTTTCATTAATACCTTGATTTGATAAAAATGATGACATGCAGTACTTCAACCATATACACTTCCACAAAACTGAAATCACAGTTAAGTCACAGTTATCTTGAGGCAGAGCCCACTGGGAGTGTTGGTACCTGAAACAGGAGACCACCTCTGGTACAATGTGAATAATACTGCCCTCCCTCAGACCTTTCCCATGGAGGTGGTGGCAATCTGACAGCAAGCTTCAGTGGGTTTAGGTCGACATCCCACAGGGTCTGTCATTAACCCTTAGTATTCTTGCAGAGAGCAGAGACTCCCCTGTTTGTCAATACCAGATGAGTTTGTGCTTCGTAACTGATAGCCCCGAATTAAACCAGTGTAAAGCAAATTAGTGAGATCTACCTGTGGTAGAAACATAACTGCCATAACAGAGAGACAAGCTCATCTTTGTCCTGACAGAAAAGTTAAGTCTTCACACAACAACTTATGCTGAGATTATTCCCTAAAGGAGGGACTAAAATATGAAAGTACTCCTCGTTGGCTCCTCTCTACTCAGTGGAGAAACAGCCTTCATTCACCAAAGCTTTTCATTCACTGTTACCAGAAACCTCTTACTCTGACACTGTTTCCCCTTAAACATGTTGATAGGAATTAAAAAAATCCTAGAGAATCCTACAAGAATTTTTTTAAGTATTATGCAGAACATTTATTTGTGCATTAGTAAAGACAGGAGGAACCACCTGACCAA
>VXBZ01005574.1:86965-125398 GCA_013399135.1 Heliornis fulica | reverse complement strand
TGGGGAGAGGAGAGCTGTCAGTGGAGCGCCGTGGCAAGCGGCGAGTTGGTCCAACACCACCGTGCGCATCTCGCTCTGCTCCTCCGTCTCCGGAGCCACCCTGATGAAATATGTGTGTTTCTAGGAAACACTGGTTTGCTAGCGGAACTACTGCTCACAGTGTTGGACTTCGTTATGTTTAGGACAAGTATGTTGTTAATATATTGTCTGTGGTGTGAAGGGTTCATGTAGAGCTTCATGAGAAGTGGTAGCATAGCGCGGGGCTGAGTAGTGCTTCAGTTGGACTAATGCAGCGAAAACGTTGGTTGAGTAACCACGGGCAACAAAAAACAGTTGATGTGAACCTGGAAAATGAGGTTCCCCTTGGTAGGGAGAAACCGCTGCGCCATGCTAAGTGTAACATATGGTAATGACAGAGCTTTTTTCATTAAAAAAATTCCGTATTTTTTTGAAACGTCAAGAGCTGTGACTTGGTGGTTTGTCAGTTTGGTATCTGCTAGGACTAGAAATGAGTGGTGCAGATGGCCTGCTTTCTCTAGAGTGGGTTTGTGTTTCACGGTGGTTGGGAAGAAGAGCTGTGTTTTTTAAATGGAGTCTTTGGGCTTAAGTATGTATGCTGTTAGCCCCTTTTGCCCACAGTCTGTTGGCAGCATCCGTAATGATGGAAAGTTGAGCCAGATATTTTTGATTATTTACTTGTTGTTTTGAGTGTGTTACTATGGCTGCTGCACCCTAGAAAAGTCAGTAAACTGTGTGATGTGTAGCTGAATTTTGGCACACATTACTATAAAAGCACTTAGGTTTTAAAGTTAGAATTAAGGTCATGTTTCAATAAATGTAAATTAAATAATATATAAATTTTATCTTATATGTATCAACAGGCTATTATAAAAATAAGCAGAGGAGAAAAAGGGAAAAATGTTTATATTCTCATGTGGCAAAGGGCTATAATTAATTTTCTGTTTGCACGTTAGTTTGCAGAGCAAACTGACTTTAAACACATCCGCTCAGTTTGTGCATCCAGACTGAAAGCATAGACTGACATCTCAGAGTGTGAGCTTTATGCTGCAGTGCTTTATTTTTTTTGGCAAGTGGTCTCACTGATACTAAATTGTAGATCTGAGATCTTAGTATTCTTGAAAAAATACCCTTTCAATTGAAGCCCACCCAAAATGAGGATCAAATAGCTGTGGCTTTTTGGGTCTGAAGTAGTGGGTTCAGACAAAAAGGACCCAGATACTGTATTGCATTGAATGGTATTCATGGTATTTGACAATGGTTTGCTGAATTCATGTTGTCCAAGTGACAATAGCTTTTTAAATTCTTAAATATAAGTGCTGAGCATAACAACCTAAATAGTATTCAACATTTCAGAAAAATAACAACATGTGATGTAGGAAACTTTGTTGGGGAAAATCCTGTAAGTGTCAGTGTTAATAAAGTCAGGGTTGGAGCTCTGGGATCTAGTGCAGCGTGTTTTGAGTGATGGCTGGAGAATGATTTGGTTGTGTGTTGCACATTTTGCTAGGAGTTTTTTATTATTCTGTCATGTACCAACCAGCAATGAATGATGGTGCTCAGTTGTCTTGTGATCCTCTCCAGCTGCCTTTGGAAGGTCAAGGAGAAGTCAAAGATATTTCTCTTTCTTCCTGATCCACAGTCTGGCAGTGTTTTCTAGGGCTTTCTAGGTTTGTTCTTCCCCTACTTTCCTATTTCCTTAGTTCCCCATTTCATTTCTAGTCTCAGTCTGCTTTTCATCCCACCAAAGCAAATCATCCAATGTCTTGTTTTACCTCCTTGAATCCAATCCAAACATTTCTATTCCCGTTTGTATGCTTCTTCCTTAATCTTCCTTTCAGCAGGGTGATTTTCCCAGATGCTGTTGTTTTATCACTGAAAGTAAGAAGCAGGTGGTGTGTCAGGTCTCCCTGTCTTGCTACAGACAGCAGCTGATAGGAACAGCTGAATGTTTATTGCATGACCATTGGAGTTCTAACCCGGAATGACCACGAAGTAGGTTGAAATTTTGGTGTATGTAGCTAACATCATCAGTATTCTTGTGTGAGGGTTTGCATGGGCTCATAACACCTTAACAGAAAAAAAAAAAAAACACTTAAAAAAACCTTAGACCAGCCCTTGCAAAACCTGAATTATGGGTTGGGTTTTTTTTTTCAAAAGGTTTGCAGAGGCTTTCAGAATCTTTAAAACATGGAATTTCTGGGGAGTCTTAAGAAATTAAAATTGTTCTAATGTGGCAAAACAAAATCTACCTCCTGCCATCATCTTTGGTTCCACTGAAAAAAAAAATCATTCTGAAATAACTATAACCATTAGCAATGAAATTATCCAATGCATATTAAGTTTATGGTTGAAAACAGTGTCACAGTGTAAAATACTCAGATAATTTTGAAGTTTTCAAGAGTATTCAAGATAGCTATGGCTGTCTTGTCCATATTGTTGGGGCTAAACCCGGTCCAGCAGCCATAACACAGCCACTCATCCACTCCTTACAGTGGGATAGTGGGGAGAACTGGAAGGTAAAAGTGAGAAAGCTCATGGGTTGAGATAAAGACAGTTAATAGGGAAGCAAAAGCTGCTCACGCAAGCAAGGGAAACCAAGGAATTTATTCCCCACTTCCCATGGGTAGGCAGGTGTTCAGAAAGTTAGCAAGAAAAGTACACAAGTTTTGAATTCCCACATCTTATTCATTGAGATGAATTTATATGAAAGTGTAATAAGGGGAATGGCTTTCTTGTTTCATCTGGACAGTGACTACTGTTTTCTGATTCCCCTAAATACTAAAAAGGGGGTTTAGCCTAGTTTATGTCTTGACTTTCAAAGAACAGCTTTCTTCTTGCAGGTCACCTGCTTCCAGCTAGTATCTGACAGAAAGTATCTTGAGAGTTGTGCCCACTTAGTATCCAATTAGGTTACTTTTCTTCAGATTCTGTCACTGAGTCCACATAATGCCAACAGTACTGATGGAATATTGAGAGTATTGGGTTGTTGTATACACCTTGAGGGGTAGTTGTTTTGTCCTACTGGTGTCATCTAGTATTTACTGATGCTGTAGTTTTTATGGAACCATTTAAAAAGTGTTAACACCAGGACTAACACTGATGATTACACAGATGTCAGTGGGAAACCCTCATCCTCGGCCAGTTCAGAAACAAGGTACATCATTTGAAAACAACTGAGAAAAAAAAGGAAAAGAAAAAGGTTTGAGTCTTCTTGAGAAATAGTGTGTCAGAATGGTTTGCAGATCTTTTTCCATATTCACAGAATATATGAAACTCTTACAGTGAATTGGATGTAATTGATTGATTGTGAATTTGTGTACAGATGAAAACGAAGGTGCTGTTTTCTGGAAGTCAAGTAAGCTGTGATATGTGTCACCAACATGGGGACAGCAGTGTGGCAAGTGTTTTCAACAGACCAGATTGTGGTCAATGCAAAAAAATTGCTTGCTAGACCAAGCATGTAATTGGAAGTGTTCTGCTAGAGAGGAAGGTTTGTTAGAGAAGCAGTGTGAAGCTAAGCTCCCTATGGGATTCTTTTTTCCCAGATACTTTCTAAGGATAGTTCTAGTCCTTAGGACTTGGGGCTTTTATGCAATTACCTAGAGCATAATCTCAGACACTGTAACAAAGCAACAGTTTTAATTCAGTGGCTGCTGCCACAGAACATTTCAGAACTGAAGTAGAAGTCTGCACTCCAGACCTGCTGGGTTTGTGTCTGAAGGTTTTGTTGAAGACTGGGAGAGTTCTACTAACAGACAGCTCCTTTAAAGTCTGAGAGATGCTTATACAGAGCAGAAAACTTCTAAAGAACTGTCATTTGATACAGAATATCTGTACTGACAGCGGAGAATTGAATCAGAAAAACCCCGACCCAACATGCTGCTTGTTGGAGAAACTGTGTATTTTTTTTTCAGAGAAATGAAACAATTTAAAAAAAAACCATCATCCTGTGTCAGAATTTCTTGGTGGAACTAATGTTTGTGTTCTACTTCCTTGCTTTCATGATCCTTACTTCCAAAATTCCAGTATCCAGTTTATTAAAAAAAATCCAGTTTACTAAAATGGTCCTGAAAATACCAGTGATGCCTCTTTGTACTTCAGAGAGATCTTTACACAATGATAATGTGATTACAGAAAAGGTAGTGACTGAACTCCAGGTCTCTGACATACCCTCTAAGAATCACTTGCTTCAGAAGTGATTTAGGAACTAAAAGGGAAGCAGGGAGAGAGACAGACACAGGATAGGGATTTTATTATGTTTCTTGAAGGCACACTGATTTCCAGGAGAAGGAAGCTGCATACTTCAGATGTTTCCAAAGTTTTATTTCCCAGTACCTCAGCAGTACTGTCAAACTCTCTCTCTCTCTCTCTCTCTGTGAAAATACTCAAAAGGTCAAGTTTATTTGTCGCAGCACATTTTTAAGTGGTTTACATCATATATTTCCATCTCCGTGAAATGAAGAACAAGTCTTTAACTCCAGAAAGTAAGACAAAGAAAGTCTCCTGCTAGGGAGGAAACTCTTGTTGCTTGCTCCAAGAGATGCTGTTCCAAGAGATCTGTAAAGCAACATTTTTATGGAAACCCCTTGCAGCTAACTTCTTCTTGTAAGCATTGTGCAGTTCATGTCATAGGTCAGTTGCCATGTGATTTTGCTCACTGGACTTCTGAAGGTCCTTACTGTCACCATCCTTGGAAGGATATCCTGCTTGCCAGCCAGCTGTAGTTAGAGACATGCTGAAGGAAAGCAAGGTTTACTTCAGTGTCTCTCAAGATGTTAAAGGAGGATACAGATACATGTTTGGGACACACAGATCCTGTATATTTTAGTCTTGCATGCAGTGGAGCATATGGACATGTACAGTGGGATGTACACAGTGACTGAAGCTTCTTGAAGAACTGCTGGAGGTTAAGTAACTTCCATGTGAAACTAATGCAAGGCCTGTTGGAGAGTGTTTTAGTGTAAGGCTTCTTTTGGAGAATTTCTGGAATAGCTGTACTTTCAGGTAATCATGGTCACCCCAAGGATTTCCTGTGACAGAATTTGAACAGGGCCCTTTTTACAGCATTTTAAACACATTCCAGCTTCCTATGCATGTAAATATTTTAATATAATAATGTCCTTATCTCAGTGAAGCAGGATCAACTGACAGAGTTGTTGGCTGTACTACATCAGTCTGCTAGAAATATAACTTTGGTAAGCATCAAAACAAGTTTTGTCTACTTTGGGATTTTCCCACACTGAGAACTTGACGTTTAACCTTTTGGCCACCCAGCATGAAAACAAAACTGTGCTACTTTTATCTACATGGGAGCATATTAAATAAGCCTGAAGTCAAATATAAACGAAGGAAGTAAGGAACAGCATTGCTTTGAAACCCTTTTTATTTTAATAATTTGCACAGATTCTCATTGATGGAAGACAGATTACTTTGCAGGTAAAAATTCAAAGAAACTCACTCACTTGAAATAAATTAGTTAAAGATTAAACTACTGTAACAACATATTTTTGACTGCAAGCAAAAAGGTACTTTTAGTAGTAAATGTTGGCTTCTTTAGCTAAAATAGTCTCACCTTTATCTCAGTTGGAAAAAGTGAGAGAACACTGATTTGACTTTGAACCCAGCAAAGTTGTGGATTTTTATGTGATACTGTTGGAGCTTTTTGCCTTGTGCATGCACACACATTGTGAATATTTTTACCCATTTGTTCTATAAAATGTTTTACATTATTTGTAGCTATTCTCAGAATCTGAGTGTTGGTCTGTTGTTCTGAGTTTGATAATGGATTCTTGTGGATTACTGCTGCAGAGCTTTATGAGCTCGTCAGCAACAGTTTTTCTAATTTTAAAGTGAAGAGTCCTCTATCTGGCATTTAAGCTTGTCTCTGTGGGAAAATGAGATGTTTTGCCACAGAATAGAACTTTGAAATTACTGACAGTGCAATACCTGACTTAACACTTGGGAAAGAACATTTATTTTGTGTTTTTAATAGAAGGGATAATGATGTCATATTTTCTGCATTTCCACTGAGCCTGAGACATCCTCAAACTCTGAAAATATCAATAAATGGTAGTGATATGGAAGTTTTGCAAAATTTTAGTTATTTTGTAAGCTTATGTTCTGTGTTAGGCAATTTACAGCAATGTAGAGTTATTGCATGAATCTCACTGGAAGGCTGTACAGGTTAATTTGTGACACACCAAATTCAGAAAGACCTTGACTCTGAGGTAAGAGAGCCAGTAAGACAAACATGGGACCAGAAATTAAGATTAGCACATGCTTCAAGGAATATACCTCTGGTGAGAGCACCAGACTTTCAGGGCATTTTGACTTGCCTTCTTTGATAGATACAGCACATGAAAGATGAACCCAAAATGGCAATGGGTTTTGGACACTTGATTTTGCTTGATAGAAAGCCTAGATTTTCTTCATTCAAGTTTTTGCGGTGAATAGAGGGAAGAAGTACAGAGGGGTATCCCTCTAAAAGTGGTTCTACTTTCAGGGTTGGTTGTCTTGAAAATGTTGTCTATAACAAAGACCTTCAGCCAAAGGACTGTTACCCTTTGAGGTATGTGGTGGTGTTATTGTAGCTTTAGATGGGCCTCTCTAAATGCAATAGATACAGAAATTAGTTTAGGCTAGTGTGGTGGTTTGACCCTGGCTGGAGGCCAGACTCCTACCAAAGTCTCTCTATCACTCCCACTCTTAGCTGGACAGGGAAGAAAATATGTGTTGAGAGGCTTTGGAGTTAAGGGCAGAGAGAGATCATTCTGCAGTTAGCATCATGGGCAAAACAGACTCAACACAGAGTAAGGAAAGAAAGCTATCAAATTTATTACATTATGCACACAGAGAAACCAGAGTTTGCAGAATCACAGAATGTCAGGAGTTGGAAGGGACCTCGAGAGATCATCAAGTCCAACCCCTCTGCCTGAGCAGGATCACCTAGATGAAATCACACAGGAATGTGTCCACATTTTCTTAGATGTCTCCAGAGAAGGAGANGTCTTCAGTCAGTTCCTCATGAGTTGTTCTCCTTTTGGGGTGGGGGGCCATTTCTCACACTCTTACCCTGCACCAGCTTGGGGTGCTACCCACAGGAGACAGTCCTCAATCTTCTCCATGTGAGTCCTCTCCCACAGGGCCTCGGCTCTTCGACAGCTGCCCCAGTGTGGGTCACTGTTATAAACTCATAAAACGTCAGTCCCAGACTGCTGGCCCTAGCCTGGTCCCCCACAGAGTCACAACCTCCCCCAGAAAACCTGCTCTGGTGTGGGCCTCCATCTCTCTTATCTTTTTCTGCAGGCTGAAGGTGCTGCCAGGGACTTGCTCCAACGTAGGTCACAGATTCTTCCATATTCCTCCACCTGCTCCATGGTGGGCTCCTGCCCAACACAGGTGCCTCTCCATGGGCTCCAAGTGGGGTCTCTTGATCCTTCATGGGCTGTGGGGCGACACCCGCTTCACCATAGTCTTCTCCACAGGTTGCAGGGAATCTTCTCTCAGTGCGTCCTCCTCCCCTCTTCACTGACCTTGGTGTCTGCAAAGTTTCTCACATCTTCTCACTCCCTTCTCTGGTGGCAAAATGCAGCTGTTTGGGTTTTTCTCTCTCTAAAATGTGATTCCCAGAGGCCTGTGACCGATGCTGATAGGCCGGGCTGGCCTTGTCAGCAATGGAGTTTGGCCTTGGGAGCCCAGCTGGTATTTATTTTGGACCTTGAAGAAGCTTTTAGCTGCTTCTTAAAGAAGCCACATTGCAAACCAACCACAGAAGTATATTAAGTACTTGAAATATGTTAGTCAGAGAGTGTTATCATGTTATTTTCATACTATTATTTTAAACCTTTGAGGTCTTTCCCAGGTACTTTAGGCTGTTTCTAATACATTTCTAGCATAGATTTACAACAGGAGCACACATAATTGAAGAGTGATACTCTCCATTCAGAGAAGCACCCTTCCAAATTACTGTTTGGTCTTCAGCTTAATCTTTGCTTACCTTGTTTGAATATTCTGTGTTAAAGTGGATTTACATAAGGGTATTGTTTCCCTCTGTTTCTTTTGATTGATTGTGGTTTGCATGTAAGTGCTGATTCCATTTAATCAATTTTAGAAAATGCTTTGAAAATGTGTGAGAATTAGATACAATTTCTGTGTTGGGGAAGAATAAAAAAATAGGCCAATAGAATATTTTTCTCCTTAGCTGATTTAAACTAAGCTTATAATATCTGCACCGTCTCTATTTTGGCTTTGCAGAAAGCAAATGGAAGCCAAGGCTGTGCATAGCAGAACCCCCAAAAGTGCTGTGCTCCCTCTGCAGTCATTCTGCAAGGGTTTGGCACAGCAGTGGGGGTGGAATACAGAGCAACAAGGTTGCAGAGTTTGAGGGAGGAAGGGCAGAAGAATTATAACCATAAGCTGTTTGATTGCTGCTATTCAGTGGGTTGGGTTAACTTTGGGGTGTTTTTTGGTTTTTTTTTTAGAATAGGGAAAAGATAATATAGTGTTAGTGACTGCTGATAAGCTGTAGTCTTGCCTCTTTATTTACTTAATCAATTGTAAATTAGAAGGATGAAAATTCTGGCTACCATCTTGGTTTGTGGTTTCAGCTTTCAGTTTTTATTTTTTCTCCATGAAAGTTCTAGTGACAAATTAGGTGGGTGTATATGTTCAGGTAAACCAGAGCTAACCTGTTATGTGTAAAATTAAGATGATACTGCTGTTGGGAGACTCGTGACATTCTGCTTGAAGGAAATGGCCGTGTCCAGGTTTTAAAAGGCAGAGAATCCTAACATGATATAAGATCATAGTAATTAGTAGGCAGGATTGCCAAGAGGATTAGTAAACAGAAGCATAAAAAAATCTCCTCTCTTTTGTTTGTCAAAGAGATGTACTTTCATGAAGTTTTTTGAAGATTGATGATAATTACAGAGAGATTTAGCCTGGATAAGCTCTTGAAACATCAAATAGAAATGGGAATCTTACTTAATCATGTTCACTCCTTCACCAACAGTACCTCCCCTGAGGTGTTCATCTATTTTCTGTGTCTTGTTCATGTGTCCATTGGATTTGATACTAATGCTACTACAATAAGATTACCTAACCTGGGCATAAATATGAAATAAATCCATCAACAACAGTTGCTGTCACTAAGGTTCTTATATTTGCTTCACTGGGTCGCAATCTGCCAATATTGGGGAAAACAGGAGACATGTCACAGTTACGTCTTGAGATGAATTTCTACAATGAATGCCTGAAAAGTTGCTAATTGAGGTCATAAATTAGAGTGGCTTGGCTGATGTTAAGGGATTTAATGTTGTTGTATGTTACATAAGCAATAACAGAAGAAGGAAAGCTGTGAACAAGAAATTTGGACAAAAAATATTATTATTCCTAAAGATGTTTTCATTTGTCAGTTTGCTAAGGTGTGTGCCTGGAGTCAGCCAAACCTTGCTTTTATTTGGACATTTAGTATGTCAACCAGTGATCCAGTACACATTAAGCCCTGTATACATTTTTCTGAATTCATGCTGGATCAGTAGCAGAAGCAACTTGTTTTGATTCTTTCATATAAAATCACAAAGTTTGAAATCAAGTGGTGGTTTTCTTCCTTGGAACAAAATTATGCCTAAGCCTGCCGTGCTTTCATCACTGTAACGAAGTAGGTGGAGCTTGCTGCTGGAACAGGTGATATTTTCTTTTCCATAAGCTCCAAGTTCCTGTGGCCTAGGTTCTGAAACAGCTGTTCTTCTGCAGTAGAGTTTATTTGGCTAAAAATAACATGCTCAAACCAAAATGTTCTCAGGCCAGTTCCCGTGCCCAGTCTGATGCATGGAGAAATGAACATGATGTGCCAGCACAAGGGCATGCTGGATATTGAGCCTTTAGGGAGCTGCTGCTCTTTGTGGTGGAGGGCTGTATTCATAGCAGGTTACTGCAGCTTTTGGCCAGACTGTGAAATGCTGGCTCTGCTCTACAGTCAGATGGAAACTCTAGATGGCTAAAATGAAGCAGAAATTAAGACATTGCAGACCTGAGTACTGGCATGAGTTAAGTTTAAGTATGTCTTGAAAATTTTGTGTTTACAAGTATGTTATTTTTATAGTAGCATAGAGTGCTTAAGATAATGGTGAAATATGTGTCTGAGAATTTAGAAAATGCTTTTCTAAGTGTCTCAAGCAAAATATTAAGCAATAGTACCTCAAGAATCTCAAGATGCTCTCCAAATACTAAGTGATCAAAACTAAGATGTTATTTCTTGAAGGATATATTATCTACAGATTCTCCTGGGTTTGTATGATTGATAATGACCGATTTACAATTGGTTATACATACTGCATGTGTAATATGGCCTAGAAGTAGGGTTTGTTTTCTGAAAATTGGCTTTGCAGAAGTACTGTTTTATTGCTCATTCTTACAACCTGCACGTATGCAAAAACACGTTTGCAATAGTGGTAAAATAGCATATGTATCAAAAATAAGATTATTAAACTTCAAATACAGGGATAATCAGTTACATTGCTACAAACTATCACAATAGTTGTCATGTTAATCCCACATGAAGGCATAGCTTGAATGCCACTGGACTGCTGAAGGAGCAGTAAGACCATAATATTCAACACCAAGATAAGACAGAGATGTTGTGTCTTGTGTGTGGGGATGTCAGAAGAGAATTCAGCTTTTTAGTGTGATTCTGAGGTGAGTTTGTAGGTCTGGATTTTAGATTTTTTTTTTAATATTTAATTCGTTGAAAATTATAGAAATCACAAGGACTGGGTTTAAAATTTCTTCTCAGGCAGATTATTTCTGTGTAGAACAGTCTACTGAAAAATAAATTATTGTATAAGCATTTCTATTACTCCTCCTTTATATGACTTTTTTTTTCCATTTAAGCAAAGTTTTCTCTCTCTTTCTCACATACAAACGAATAGTAATTTCAAATAGACTATAGACAGTCGAGAAAGAGAACTATTCAGTCAGTAGTATTTTTTCCTTCTGGAAGGCCGGTAAAAATCTCCTAAATAAAGTTTTGATGTACTAAATCACCCATATATAAAATCAAGAAATTGCAAGTCTTCTGTTAAATTGTGATGATGCCTGTTAATTTTTTGATTGTTTTTTTTTTTTTCCAAATAGGAAGTGTTGGATCTCTACTAGACACAATCATTTTTGATATGTCTATTTTAAACCCATAATTTTTAATCTTTTAGTTACAACTGAGGCCATAAAGTTTTGTTTCACTACAGTAGTCATACTGATGTTTATTTTTTTAAGGACATTATTTGCAAAGCATAAGAAAAATGAACCCAGAGTTTTGACTGCCCAGTATAAATGAGCTATTACTTCTAATTGATCAAATCAGAAAACCTTTTTTGAAAGGTTCTGTGAAAAAAATCTGTAGTTGAGGACTGTTATCTGCAGACATGTCCCAGTTTCTCTTTGTGTTTAGATACCTCTATGAAAAATATATAAAATATATTTGGCTGTTTTCTTAGTTGTCAAAAGAAAACTTAGGCTTTAGTTAAACCGTGTGCTATGTGTGCCTTTCCTTAGTGTGACACCAGAAGAATCTTAGGGATACTGTATGAAATGACAGGAATAATGAGGACAATGCAAACTTGGGGTATTTCTTTGATAAGTTGCTGCATTCCTATTTTAGCAATACATTGCTCTTCCTTTTATGAAACAGTTTGGGTTTTGTTTCTTTTATCTGAAGTTCAACAAGGCCATGTGCAATGAGTTGGCACAGTCCCAAGCACAGGTACAGGCTGGACAGAGAATGGACTGAGATATCTATCAAGCAGATAATGGAGGTGAATCTGCCCCTCTAATCACTTTCATGAGACCCCATCTGGAATACTGTGTTCAGCTCTGGGATCCCCAGTAGAAGGAGTGAGTCCAGAGGAGGACTACTGAGATGGTCAGAGGCTGAAGAACCTCTTCTATGAAGACAGGCTGAGAGAGTTGGCCTTGTTCGGCCTGGAGAAGAGAAGGCTCCAGGGAGACCTTCTAGCCACATTCTGGTACCCAAAAGGGACCTACAGGAAGGCTGGAGAGGCACTCTGTCAAGTTGTGTAGTGGTGTGACAAGGGGTAATAGCCTTAAGCTAGAAGAAGAAAGATTTGGATTAGCTATTAGGGAGAAATTATTCTCTGTGAGGATGGTGAGGCCCGGGCACAGGTTGCCCAGAGAAGCTTTGGCTGCCACCTCCCTGGCAGTGTTCAAGGCCAGGTTGGATGGGGCTTTGGGCAACCTGGTCTAGTGGAGGGTGTCCCTGTCCACAGCACAGGGGTGGAACTAGATGGTCTTTGAGGTCCCTTCCAACCCAAACTGTTCTTGTGATGCTATGATTCTATCTCTGAAAAAAAGTTCAAGGTACTTTTATTGTATTCAAGTTACTGATTCCACGGGGGAGCTTGGCTCATTATGGGGTAAAAAAAAGGTTTTCGATATCAGTAACATATTTTCTGTTAAAAGGTTTGACTGTAATAATTTAGGACACTTAACAGTTTTGTACTACAAAGTTTACATGTAAATCAGCTATATGGTAAACATACCAGAAACTTCTGACATCTGTAAACTCTCATAAGGTATGAACTTAATGCCATACAGAGCTGCTGTAAGTCTGGAAAAATTATGCTCTTCTTTTCTCCCATATATAATATGGGAGAAAATCAGCTATAATCAGGCACTTGAAATAGTGGTATCCATAGATTCATGCTGGAGTATAGCATGGAGCTGTCTTGTCTATTGTCAACAGCTGTGCTTTACACTAACAAGCAATATAAAACAAATTTTGTTCTCTTCCAGACATGTCAGACATCTGAAGTAATTTCAGTCCAACTGCTGAAGTTACATGGATTTCTTTCAGTTAAAGTTTTGCCTTTTTTTCTGACTCAGGAGCCCAAGTTACCCTTCCCTCCCCCCCCTCCCCGAGCCTGAGTGGTGTCAGCAATTTCAATGAGTAAATATTTATTGCTAAAATTATAGAAAACTGAAAATGTTAGCCATGAAATCCAGACTATAATTTCAGTTCTTACCATGCAAAAATATTTGTGTGCATGTGACTTCAGAAATTATTGCCTTTGTATTTACAGTTTCTTTATGGTGAAAGGCAATGGCAATTGTAAACCAAACCTTTTTTTTCATAAATTAAAATTGTTCCCTTCTGTCTTTGAAGGTTTCAGAAAACAGATCAGACCTTGAAGATTTACACCTTTATGCAACTCCTCGGGAGCAGCGGTTTCGTAGGTTTGCCAGTTTAGAATTTGAAGGACAGCTATATATGACTCCATATGACTTCATTCTTGCTGTCACAAATGATGAACCCAAATGTAAGCAGTTTTATATTGCTAAAATTGCTAGGGAAAAATTCAGTAGCTTGTGTTATATCTTGATATGCTTTTGATTACTACTTCTAGTTGTGGTAAAAAGGTACTGCATCTTCCAGAATTTCAATTTTAATGGTATCCAAATGCAAAAAATCAGTATCCTGATTGTTGTGAGACTGTAAACATGTGTATACTAGGCATTAGTTAATGTTCTCGTTCTAAGAGGTCACAGACAGGCAAGAGAAGGTGTTTGTTTGTACCATTTGCATTTCTGAGTGGGACAGTATTGCTGTAAAACTCCCTCTCCTCCGTATAGTTTCTGTGTAAAGAGAGAGGCAAGATAGGAGTTCTCTAAATTATTTAGAATATCATTGTTTTGCAGTTTTTGCCATCTTAAAATATCTGCTGTCATGCTGGTTTGGGGTTTTTCTTTGCCCTACAGAGATTTTATAAACATCATGGCTTTCTAAATAACATCCTTTGCACAAGAGTTTTAGTCCCTCAGGGGATCCTTTTTCTACACTTAAAAGTTGCTAGAGTTAACATTATGTGTTAATTAAATTAATGAAAAATAAACTCAACTTCACTTACTGTAAAATTTTTGCTGTAAGTATCAAAGGGTGACTAAATAGTAAGGTGATCCATTTCTGATCTAATTTGATTTCCTGGCCCTCGGGTAGCTCCTGGTAGAAGCACACAACTTCTGGGGAAAGTGAATATCTTTTCTCAGGTGTGACATGTATAATAACTCACCTTAGGTCTTTCTTCCTAAAGTCTGCACCACAAAACTAATATAGAGAACAGTCAAAAGCATTTAAAACAGTCAGAGGAGAGCTTAAAGCTCTGTGCAGATGTTAATTTTTCCCCCTTTGTTCTCTTAACAGTAATGAAACAAGAGGAAAGAATTCAGGCATGGCACATCAGTGATCAAAACTTCTGTAACTTTTGAATAAAGATACAATCTCATTGTAACTGTGAAGACAGAAGATAGAGCTTAGATGGTAAAAACTTGCAAAACTTTGAAACTCTTACCAGAAAACAAATCTTCCTTTTTTTTTTGGTCTGCAGTTAAAAGAGAGGAAGCAGATCCCTTATCACAGATATTAATACAAGCACACATCAGCACTTTATATCTACTTCCTCTGCCCAGATCTCCAAGTCTTCCTGTTTTTGTTACTGTGAAATTGGGTTTCACCATGTATGGTTATGAAGCATTTGTGCCATATACCGGACATCAGTTAAACTTTTTAACTCCATTTTATGACGGTTTGATTGGTCTGATTGCACTGTATGTATGGTATGCTATTAAGATTTTTCCATGCTAATTAAATTTATGTTTCATTCTGTCTCAAAACAAGTATTCAGAGTGTAAAAATCAAACAAAAAAGTGTTAGGCTCGGAAGGACATTCTCTTCATCTTGGGCCAAAGGAGATTGAACAGTCATCCTTCAGAGTTCAGTGTAGCAAACCATGGTGGTGTCAGAATCCTTCCTGTGCATCCACTTCATCTCTGAGACAGAAAAAGCCTAACCTGGATGTCCTTTAGTTTTGTAGACTACTATCAGAGATTACATGGCCAAAGGTGCTGACCAGTATAGTGGAAGTCACATTGTCTGGGACGTTTGGACAGAAGGTTGACAAGTAGGAAGCAATAGAGGAGTTATATAACCTGCAGGTATTAGCACTGCCAGCTTCTGTCTCTGGCTGTTAAATAGAAGCTTTGAATTGTGGCTTTGTTAAAGTAACTTTGTCTGTTGGGGCCTGTCTTGATTTTCTGTCTTGCTCTATGGAAAGTAACAAGTAAGTTTGAGGAGAGTATTTCTCTGAATAAAATAATGCATGCTAAACATTGTATTTTTGGATCATTTTGTAACTGAGTTACAAGTTTTAAATAGTTGGGCCCATACAGGCTGACATACTAGAGCATGTATAATTTGCGGGGGGAAAAAGCCCCATGACCTTACACCTGATTTTTATAGATGAAGACTAGAAACGTCTTGAGTTTTGTCAAAAACCAAAAATGCCCTTTGAAGAGTAATAATAGTAGCTCTTTATGTCTGCTTTATAGAAAAGCTAATAATGCTAGGTCTGAATGATGTGATGGCGTGAATGGTCTATTGTGATTGATTTACTTTGGAAATCTTGTAAACCCTACAAAAGTCAAGAGGGTGTTCACTTCCCTTTTTGATTAAACACTAGCTAATAGGTTAAGAGTATATTTTCTTTTTATAAAATGTAACTTTTGACTCCAGGCAGTTATTATAAAAAAATGGAAATAAATACTGTAATTGACTTGCTGCTGCTGCCTTTATGGTGCAGGCTTTCATTTGGGAAAATACAACATTTTAATATAATATTTTAAGTCACACTTTATACACTTTTATCATTTGGATATACCTGTATATATTTAGAAAGCCAATTAAGAGGAAATACTTTTTTTTTCCCCTTTTAGCTCTAACTATAGTCATTTTAGCCTAATACTGAATTGTAACAAATATACACGTAAGTCTTCACTTTCTTGTCTAGAAAGAAAATCTATTTATAATGTATGAGACTGGGAAATTATCTGATTGGAAAGTTAGATATATTTATTTCCATTTTTTTTATGGTAGGCATAAACATATATTAATTTGTATGGCAAATGAAGTTGTTTTGTTGGGGTTTATTTTGTATTTTGAGACAATACTTTAACTGACATTAAAAATTGAACTGAAAAGTATTTGGAAATCTGTTAGTTCATGTTACGATGTTACTTGATATAACTCCACCATAGATGGAGTGGGATTTGCAGACAGGCTTGGTGATTACCTTTACAATGATGTAAAAGTATTTCAGTGAGTTTCTAACCATGAACTACTGAAAGACCATAGTGAGTAGCTTCCATATTGTGGTAATTATTTAATAGAGCATGGAGTTCATTATGAGCAAGGGATTTCTAATACTGCACAGTATTTTGCTTTATAAAAATGAGCCTTTACCATCCAAAAAGGTATGGACTTGACCATGCCACTTTTTTGTTCATTTTGTGAATTCTGGTTCTCACAGTGCTTTATCTTAGTACTGAATCTCTGCAAATGTTTGTCTTGAGAGGGTGGAATGAACCTCAAGTTATGAATTCTTGGCTGGCTGTGGACAGTTGTTACTGAAGATGAGCACCTTTTTCTTCTGAATTCTTTCCTGTAAGGTGTTAGGAGGAAAGCATTTACTCAATCTTACCCTTTATCAGTTTTCAGTGTTAATGACCACAGTTCCAGTTCTGGAGTCCCTCTTCAGTAGTTGTTAAAAGCCCTTACAAAAATCTGAGTCTGACAGAAGCTGTAAAAGAAAGGGAGAATCTGAGTTGTTAGGAATGGCTGAAGGAAGTCCTGGCACCTCACATACTTTCAGTGCTTTTGTTTTTATTTTATTTTTCCTGTATTTGCATTTAAAAGTATGAGTAGTCCCTGAAGCAAGGATCAGAATCCAGTGCTCCCCAGCACAGGTTAAGATGAATTTCCTGTCTCGTGTATTTCAGAGGTAGAAAGTATCACTGAAGAGGAGTTCAATTAAGAACTATGCAATGTGAATTGGTTCTTTAAAGTTAGGTGTTTAGAGAAGTATTAAGCTAATAATTATTATTTAGTGTCATAAAGAGAATTTTTTGGAACCAGGTTAATACTACCCTTTTGTAGTAGGAAAAATTCCTCAGAGTATAGATGGGGTCTATTTCTTCTGACACCACATTAGCATAACTAAATTCTGTGCGTTCATAACTTTGTCTTTTGTTGCAGGTGCTAAAAAGTGGCGATCCCTTTCGAAGCAGGTGGGCAGTAGTTCCTATTCCGTCTTGCAACAACAGGTTTTGATACAGGTGTTTTCCTTCACAGTGTAAACTTAGTGTCACAGGAGAAGGAAGGAAGGCTTTAAATTTAAAAAAAGTGATCAATTTCATTTTCGCTTCTTACACAGCTGAACCTACAATCTCAGAGGTACTTGAGCAGCTGTGCTTTTTGTTGGATTTACTGACTACATCAAGCTTCTGTCAGTTTGTTCCTCAGACTTAGTTTCCTTAGTGTCTAAAAGGTGTATCCAGAGCTGCCTGAAATACTCATGCCACTGTCTACCTTTTGTGATTTTTAACAGCCTCTTACTTTTTTTTTTAATTTATACAACAGCAAAAACTGTCTATATCCCTGTATTTTAAGTAAAATACATTCATATTTGTAGGTGAGGTTTTCTTTACTTCAGACTGAGTGTTTTAAAAGTACAGTTTATGCAGATGAGCAATTCTTGGAATAATGTATGCAAAATTCATATATGTTTTTGAGTATTTTCCAGAGTCATTGATATAAACTTAATGTAAATTTACTGGTAGCTTTGCATGCAGTTCCTTTTTATTTTTTTTTTCTCTTAATTTGGTAGCATTTACTGTTACTGTTAACTGCTATATTAAATATTTAAATACGTACATATATTTTTTAATCGTATTTTTTAGGAACTGAATCAGATCCTTATGGAGACACCACCAGTGTGGAAAGGATCATCCAAACTTTTCCGTACTCTTAATGAGAAAGGTGGGGGAAATAATGTATTTTCCTAAACCAAATTACCACTTGTATTAATTTGTTGTGGCTAAAGTGATACTGTACTTTAATCTAGGTCATATCTTCAAAAAGGTAAAATGTGTTGGCATCTACATTTTACAGCATTGAAAATTTCCCTTTAGTCTCTGCAGATTCATGACATCTTACAGCTGGCCTCCTCATGTAAATTGCTATTCTAGAGTTAACCTGATTGATGTTTGAATGTTTCAAGTTCAGTTATTGTAATGAAGCATGACCTGTCAACCACAGATAGAATATTCTACTTCAGACGTGGTATCTTTTTTTGTAAAAGAGGTTCAGTATTTTACTGATTATTAGGAGCTGGAAGAGACCTTGAAAGACCACTAAGTCCAACCCCCCTGCCTGAGCAGGATCATCTACAGTAGATCACATAAGAACATGTCCAGATTGGTCTTGAATGTCTCCAGAGAAGGAGACTCCACAACCTCTCTGTGCAGCCTGTTCCACTGATCTGTCACCCTCACAGTGAAAAAGTTCCTCCTTATATCAAGATGGAACATTCTATGTTCCAGTTTGGAACCGTTTCTTCTTGTTCTGTTACTGGCCATCACTGAGAAGTGCCTGGATCCATCCTCCTGGCACTCACCCTTTATATATTTATAAACGTTAATGAGGTCACCCCTCAGTCTCCTCCAAGCTGAAGAGACCCAGCTCCCTCGGCTTCTTCTAATAAGGAAGATGTTCTGCTCCATTATCTTGGTGGCCCTGCACTGGACCTCTCAAGGAGTTCTGTGTCCTTCTGGAACTGAGGGGCCCAGACCTGGACAAATGCTCCAGGTGAGGTCTCACCAGGGCAGAGTAGAGGGGGAGGAGGACCTCTCTTGACCTACTAGTCACCCCCCTTCTAATACACCCCAGGATGCCATTGGCCTTCCTGGCCACGAGGGCACACTGCTGGCTCATGGTCATCCTGCTGTCTACCAGGACCCGCAGGTCCCTCTCACCTGCACTACTCTCTAACAGCGAAGTCCCCAACCTATACTGGTACCTGGGGTTGTTCCTCCCCAGATGCAATACCCTACACTTAAACTTCTCCCTGCCCAACTCTCCAGCCTGTCTAAATACTGTTGAATGATGGCACAACCTTCTGGTGTGTCAGCCACCCCTCCCAGCTTTGTATCATTAGCAAACTTGAAATATATATTTGATATATTTAAATCAGATGAGCCACATAGTTTCACGTCACTTGTCCTTAACTTTTATGTTTTACCCTTGGGTAACCTCCCTCTCTTCTTTCTAATCCTAGGGTTAGCTTTTCTTTCTGTTCAGTTGTGTTTAGGAACTTCTCTCCCATAATACTCAGAGCAATCAACAAGAACTATCTATCCACAGCTACAGTGTACCAGTACAAACAAAAGGAGAGAATGCTTTCAAGGCTTTTTATATTGTTCTCTTCATACCTGTGATGGACTACTTGACAATTGCACTTTGTTCCTCCATTTTATGACAAAGAAGGGGTCATCAAACAAGTAAAGAGACATATTTACATCTATTGACTGGCTATTAAAGAATGTTTTTACATCACTGAATGAGAACCTTTGAGGTATCTGATTTCTTGATAGCTGCTTGTCCAAACAGATTCAAGCAGGCCTTTGAAAACTAATTTCTGCAAGCTGCTGTATAAAACCAAGAAGATAAAGCCTAGAGCATGCATTGCTTCATTCAATCTTTGCTGATCTTCAGCGTGTAGCTATGTGTAAATTGAGGAAAAGAGTAGGTGGTATTAAAAATACTTAGTAGCCTTCCTAACTAGATCTACTAGCAGTAGTAAAATATTGGTTCTGAAGACTTAAATTTACTCTTGGATTGAAAGGTAGGAAATTTTTCTTTTCCCCATGAATGGGGGGGGGGGGGGGGGGGGGCACCGTTGTACCTGGTAGAGGTGGAGGTGGCACTTTATAGCATGGGATTTGGTTCCAAAGACAGTTTAGTTACATTTCTTTGGGGTTATCTTTATATTACAGTCTCTGTGATTCTGTGGAGATTGCTGTGGGGTTTTTGATGTTTGAGGATAGTAGATGTGAATGTCTTGAAGCTGCTCCTCCTTCAGGTCAGTTGGCTTTTAGGGAGTATTGTATGATTGATTGAAGGTTTGGGGAGACATTTGAACAGATCAAGAAAAATACAGCTAAGATTTTTGTTTGTCATCTATCCAAGAGGACAGAAAGTCCCTCCTAAGCATTTTCAGAACGGAATTAATTTAGAACTTTTTGTCTTTTAAGTACTAGTAGAAAATGCTACAGTTTCTTACTTTGGCAGTGTTGGAAGTGCTGATGTTAAATGTGTTCAAATAATTGTAAAACCCACATGAATGACACACTTGAGTTTTAATTTTATGGGTTTTTCAGTGGAAAAAAATTAGATTATTATTTACATAATTTGTCACATATTCAGTCAAGTCAGATTTTAAAAGATATTTAAACATTTAAAGATGTGGCTGGTTTTAGAAAAAAATTTTGCACCTGACTTGGACAGAAATCAAGGAGACAGACAGCAACTTTTGAAAATCCCAGCTGATAGACATCTTTACTCTCAGGTGTCTAAACACTTTTTTTAATACTCTTTTGAAATAGTCTGATATTGTGGACTGACTTAATGCTTTGGTTTTGGAGGACAGGCAGAATCAACGGGTTAGAAATCAGGAACTGCTTTTGCTATTCAGCCTCAAAGACCATTAGAGCTACAGGCTTTTTGGAGAGCTGAAAATCACTGTTTTCAGTTCTTACTGAACTGTAAATTGTCTCTCTTCATTGGTACTATCTGCAATCTGGAGGATTATCTCTTAACCCTGGAGTTAAGAAAAGCAGAAATACAGCTTGTTATATCAGACATACTGTTTGGATATTAACTTCAGCTGTAGGTTAACTTTTGCCTTACTTCTGAAGAGAAAAGGAAGTGCCATTCCGCACTGCAGTTGCCTTTTGACCTCTAAGGAAAGAGGAAAAGCTTGGAAGGTATTCCTTACAGGTCTTCTGGATGTAGAAGAGATAGTACTTAAAAAAACACAAACAATAAAATTTACACATTCATTTAGTAAGTTTTGTAATATAAATATCAGGTAATGATTATGAAAATGGGCATATAAAGACAACTCAAAAACCCAGATCTGTGCTTTCATAAATAACACGAGGCAAACTTTTTGATTAATATGGGACATGCACTTACAAAGAACACGTTAAAGTCAAGAACTGTATTCAGACAGTACTTATCAAGAGGGTGCACTATTAATCTTCTCAGAATAAATGTTCTCATACTATTACAGAGTGCTGTCATGAACTGATTCTGAGAAAGAAAATTGAGTAATGGTTTATATTAGCTTTCAAGAATCAAGACAGCTTGTAATTAATTAACCATACCTCACTGTTTACTTGCCTTATTTAATATATTCCTCCCCTACAATACTCAAAACCAAGCCCCCCCCAAAAAAAAACCACCACCCCATAGATCAATAATTTAGACAAATAAATTATTGACCAGGTAGAATGCAGACACATGTACATGAGTATGAATATGCACATGCACATGTACAAAAGTTCTTATTCTTATATGTAGATGTAGTGTTTTCAGGTTTAGGATGTGAAGACAAGGTGAAACTAATGTGACATAACTTCTTATTTGTCTTTCAGGTGTGATATCTTACACAGAATATTTATTCCTCTTATGTATTTTAACAAGTAAGTATTTTTTTTGGAAAAAAAAACAAAACAAAAACAAAAACCAAAAAATACTTCTTTAGAAATTTCCAAGCTCTGAGTGTTTTTGCTATAAGTTGCACTGTTATTTTTTTCACTCGATCATGCATGATCATGCATGATTTCATGCATGAAATGGACATTCAGACCAGTACTTTTTTTTCCATATGTTAGAAAACACTAACAAAAATGGATAATTCTACCACCTATAAAACCAAAGAAGGCTAATTTAAGAGTAAAATAAGCCTGATACAGACTTTGCTTTGGTATTTGAAGGGGTGTTTTTTGGGAAAGAGCAGCATTTTCTTGTTACATAATTGAATCCAGTAGAAACGGAATTTATTAGGGTTGTTTTTTTCCAGACATTATCTAGATTGTTACTGTGCATCAGGGCAGGAACTTGACCCTGAACCTTTACAATCTGTAACTGCTGGATTGACGGATTATTCTTCCATTGTTTCTTTGTTATCTTAACTAACTTTTGGGCATAATTTATCCATATTGCAAATCATTGAGTGTCACTAAATTTTGCCTAGCAGCTATAGGAAGTAACCTCCAGTTACTTTTAAAGTCCCCATGTTTCAGAAATAATTTTAAATTCTAACCCAATTTCAAATTCCAGTGACACTAAATATGTAAACTAGAAAATTCTGGTTCTCTTTCAGCATATCATTTGTTTCGACCCAAAGTTGCATCCTGTACCTTTTTTGCAAAACTTTTAAAAATGTCTTTTAGAACACCGTTTTCATAGAAAATTTATTTTCTACAAATGTTTTATAACATAAAATAGTCTCTAATTATGAGCTAAGACTCCTAACTACCCAGTCAGCCATTACTGTTATCTTCCCTGGATATTTCATGATCTATTTCTATTCTCTATTTCCCCTAATTATGAATTTGTGAACATGACTTCAGTTTTCATAACATGGATAATACTGTTCTACAGATGTTATAGTTGCATATAATGTGTACAAAATGTACTAATATAAATTAGTTGAGGATATGGTGTTTATAAACAGTAACCAAATAATTTCTTAGGGTTTAATGTTGGCTTTCTTTTCAAGCAAATAAATAATTGAATGCTTTATGGTTTGTTTTTTTTTTGGCAGAGCCACATGCTGGTTTTAGAATTGCTTTCAACATGTTTGATACCGATGGCAATGAGATGGTGGACAAAAAGGAGTTCTTAGTGGTATGTATGTTTCCAGTCTTTGAATATTTTGATGTAATTTTGAAATTTATTTTTTTTCTGGATTGAGACTCATGGTGATGCCAGTAGTCATCAGTAAACGAGCTAGTCTTCATGGACTGTGGTTATTTGCCTTACTTAATGTAAATAGTAAATCTAATCCTTATTACAGTGCTGAGTGTGTTGTATATAAAGATTTTTGAAGTCTAATTCCATTTTTTATTCTGGATCTTTCTAATTGCTACCACCTTCAAAGATAATTAGATTATTAAAATCATATTGTTTCATCAGTGGTCTGCAGAATTATTTAATTGCCATAATGATGGAGAGTCTTGCAAAAGAATATATTCCGGGGAGACCACCTCACTTTGTCATTCATTCTGCTTATAATCACAGAGGTCCTGAAAATATTGACTGACATAATGTGACATCATCTGTTTTGGACAAGGTTTGTAATGAAATAGAACATACTCTACATATCTCTAGGTCATCCCATGAAATCCATATGCTGAAGCAAGTTGCTAAGCTGGAGTTCGGTGATTTCATTTTAAGGAGAATGCTCCTGATAGCAGAATTGACTTTGAGATGAATAATTTTCATGTGCTTTGGAACAGTTGGCAGAACACTAGAACTTGGCAGTAGTTTTGTTGCGTCCAAGGTTTTGTTACATTGCAGATCTTCATATATGTTCTATGCAGAAGTCCAGTGCTTTTCAGAAGAGAAAAAATGGAACAAAATACAAAGAATGAAACAGACGCAGGGAATGGCTTTAAGTGTCAGACCATGATTTAAAATGAAGACACCCTAATTTCCTGTGTGCTGTTTCTTAATTTTCTCAAGTTACAAGTCTTGATTCAGATGAAGCAAATGGGAATATGAAAGAAACTGTCCTCAACACATAGAATTTGTCTCAGTTCTCCTTTTCAAGGAAGTAAGATCTGAGATCCAGGGGTTTGCTTTCTGGTGGCTTAGCTTAAACAGAACTGGCCTCATTCATTTTGAAGCTGTTACCTCACACCACATTAATTAATTGGGCAAAAGAAAAATAGAAGAAGAAAGAAAAAAGAAAAAAGAAAAAAGAAAAAAGGAAGTCTGTCATCATTTAATACAACAGAATGTGGTGGAATAGACTGACAGTATAAAAAAAACAAGCAACCAAACCAAAACCACTTCAGTTACAACAGCTAAGTGGGAAGGAAATTGAAGCAGGAGGACTGTCTTTCAGAAACTGATGCTAAAAATGAAATAAGAGGTGGGAAGCAAGGGCAACGTTTAAGTGTGGGTCTTGCACCTTTCTTTCTAACCATGCTTTTATAGTCCTCTTCACATCCTGCTTTTTACTTGTTCTCCTTCATGCTCCCTGATAAAATTTTTGCCTTCTTACTTTTCTTCTGTTAGCAGACTTGGTGGATAGAAGAAAGGAGGGAGAATTTTCAAACATTAGATACATTGTTCTTAACCTGTTACTTTATTTTTTAAAAATTGTATACATTAAACCTGACCCTAACTCTGATTGATTACTGTGTCAGTCACCCTTCAAAAATTAGATCAAACCCCATAAGTCATAATGTTAGACCTGAAGCAATAAAAGCTAAAATAGATAGCTAGGTAGATAAAAAATGTACTAAGTAAATATGGAAATAAAAGTTGCTTCGGTATTGCTGCTGCTGTGGGAGACCTGACCCCAGCACATACATTTGGTGTCTGTACTCCCCTTGCTTGGGTATGCATCATCTCCTGTGTGCCTGGAAGCAGGAGACTGCAAGTGTTGGCATTTGAACTATATCAAGAATTTGCAAAATATTTCTGCATTGATTACAGTCAGCTGCCATAAAATTGGAGGTATAGTTAATACTCTTCAGCTTTGCAAGTAAAGAGACTTTGAAGAGATTGGTGTAGGGATTACGTTATGTGATTCTTGGGAAGAGTACCGGTAGTGAAGAGTTCAAAAATACTTAATTTTTGCTGATAGCAGCTTTAGTGGTTTTGTGAACTAATTCCATGGTGTTTGTGCTTTCTTTGCATATGTCATAGGGGTGAGGTCAGGGTACAGGAGGATTGTGTTGCCTTGTTACAGGAGATCTTGGTTTTGCTGCTTTCAGCAGTCATTCTCATTATCCTGTTTCAAACAATGTTCTTATGAAAGTACTCCTGGATCCTTTTTTCATTCCCTTTTCACTCTATGGTATCCTATAGCACTCCTTCTGAACAAAAGATCCATTTCCAGAAGTTTAGCAAGTGCTTTAATGATGAATGCAACAGAATCCTACTCCTTTTGCCTCTGTGGAAGGGAAAATACATCTGAGGACACATTGCTTTTTACCAGTCTTTTTTTCCTCTCCACTACTTGATGGTTTGTCACTTCACTTATGACAAAATATTTTCTTTCTACTCTCACTTCATTTACCTTTTTTCTTTCCAGTTTTGAGTTGTATACTCTCTAATACTCTAGGCCATCCAGCTAAATGTCTTGTCAGGACTTTTACCTTGTCAGGATCGGTTGCAGTATTTTGTGCCTCTAGTTTTGCAGAAATTTAGAAAAAACATACCAAGGTCTCAATATTGATCCCCTACTCAAAAATAGATATGGTGACATGCACAGTATTGTGGTCTGTATTTGCCTTATCAGCAATACCAGAACACAGTAGTCAAATTTGGAAATTAATAACACTTATTTATAAATTCCTTTAGTATTTAATCACTAAACACTGTATTATTTCAGGGTTCTCCTACCCCTGCAGTTGGGGTTGCTGACCAGAGTGTTCAGTCTTTGTCATCTGTCTTCTGTGAAATACAGTATTCTGAAATCAAATTTGGAAAACTTGCTTGCAGAAATTCTCTCACACACTTCTGTTTTTCACATTCCAACGCCTGGGGAACGCTGTGTGTGTGTCATTACAGTATCAGGTTTTTCTCACACTTCTGGTAGCTAAAATCCAGACTTGGAAATGACTCCCACAATTGTGTCTGTATGTATGCCCTGACCTTTGGTTCTGAAAATGCTGTATTCGCAATAGGACATATTAGTCAGCCACAGAGTTTTATCTTTTTGCAGCTCACTTTGAGATCAGCAAATGCTTCACTTGGCAGTGCAATATTTTCCCAAGTGGTTTTTTGAAAAGTTGAAGTTCACTGGTAAAGATATAGAAGGCATTATTGTTAATCACAGCTTTCTTGCTCTGAAGAATGAAGACTGTGACATTTTTTCCTTGTGGTTAGGAAATATTAATAAGTATTTCAATAAATGAAAATACCTAATTAAACCAGATACTTGAAAAGGAAGGTAAGTACAGACCAGTTTTTACTCTAAAGGCTTTATAATTTGAAAAAAAAAAATATATGCTCGAGAATCAGTATGTTTTAAATCTCGCATTTGAGGTTTTCTCAGAAGTCATGTTTAAAGCTCTTAGGGAAAGGGGTATTTTACAAGACCTCAAGGTATTCTTTGAACAGACATGAAAAAAAAGGGTACTTGATAAATTACTCTTGAGTAGTAGTTTGTTGCTGCTGAAGGGGAATGTTCCACCCCCACCAGGTGTTTCCACCCCTCCCTTGTGCCAGCAGGAGTAAGAACTGATCTAGTTGGAAAGAAACAATATGGGGAAAAAAGATTGATCCATCTGACTGCATAACCACACAGATACTAATTAGTACCGGACAAGACAGGATATGCCTAGAGGTGGTGGAAAAGCCTGGAACTCCCCCTCTATGTGCAGTCTGGATTGGCTAAAGTGTAAAGCTAAATAGGATGTTCTTAGTATTATGCTCCTGAATAGAATTATTAGCCTTTACGATATAAAAAAAAAATGAACACCTTCCCTTTTCATTTCTGTGTGATGGTTAAGGTCGCAGAGGGACATAGGGACAGGGTTGTCCTGCTCAGGCAGGGGGATTGGACTAGATGATCTTTCGGGGTCCCTTCAACTCCTAACATTCTGATTCTGTGAATATGAACAGTAAAACATTATTGAAACATTGATATTTTAGTTAAGAACTACATTTTAACCCTGTTTGCAGGGTTGTATTGAGTTACTGTTATGCATGTGAAATAGCCTGAAAATGAAATTAAAAACTGTTTTTCTTTTAGCTTCAAGAGATTTTCAGGAAAAAAAATGAGAAAAGAGAAAGAAAAGGAGATGAAGAAAAACGTGCAATGCTTGTAAGTAAAATCAGAATAGTTGTAGCTGGTAATTGGTTTGTTTTCTTTGATGTAGGAAAAAATTGTATTTATATATTTCACTAATCAGTCTCATCTTTTAAAAACAATAAAATAATACCATTGAATGAATATATATAACTTTATATAGAGAAAACCAGTAATATTTAGCCTAAACTGCAGTTACTGCAAAAAAATATTTAAGTGGTCTTTAGAAAGGAAAAAATAGTGTTTAAATATAATATTACATATTATGATGGTAGCATTGATTCCAGTTGGAATCTATAAATGTAGGAAAAAACTAATAGTAATGACCCAGTGTTAGTATCTATAAGGTTGAGAGATCTCAGTGGCAAGACCAAACTATACTCCTGCTCTCATAACTAAATGAAGCTGACCATGTAGATACAATGATTGTGATGCTTATTCTTAATGTAGTTGGTGTAAAATTTCTGGTGAAATGTTACAAATTAACTATTATTATTAGTAGTATCATATTATTATTATTTTTTTTATATTTATATTTTATTTATATTTAATATTGAATATCATGACAAATGCAAAATGAGTTTTTATTTTTTGTTTATATTGCATATTATTGGTTTATATTACACGAATAGTTTTTTGTGGAATATTGAATACTCACATAATTTCAAATTTTCATTTCTTAAGGGCACAAGAAAGGTAAGTAAGAATTAGACAAGTCTGATGGTTTGTCTGGAGGATGATACCAGTGCCAGGAGTTCAATTTACCATTGGACAAGTAAAAATCAGGGACAAGTCTCTTTCAAGTCCANTGAAAAAACTCTTTTAAATCCACAGAAGGAAAAAAAAAAAAAAAAAAAAAAAAAAAAGAGTATTCATATTCAATTTGCCTATTTATGGCAAAAATTCCTTATAAAAATGTTTTGACATATATGCAAAGCTTCTTATGATTCCCGTTATCCCTTTGGGACCATAGATGCTTGATATCACATCTTTGTCCCTGAAACCACAGGAAGTTTGAATCTCTAGAATTAATACTTTTTGAATTTCTCAGTGATGGCCAGTGATAGAACAAGGGGAAATGGTTCCAAACTGGAACATAGAAAGTTTCATCTTAATATAAGGAGGAACTTTTTCACTGTGAGGGTGACAGAGCCCTGGGACAGGCTGCCCAGAGAGGTTGTGGAGTCTCCTTCTCTGGAGACATTCAAGACAAATCTGGACATGTTCCTAAGTGATCTACTCTAGATGATACCGCTCAGACAGGGGGATTGGACTTAGTGATCTTTTGAGGTCTCTTCCAGCTCCTGATATTCTGTGTGACCTGCTTCTGTGTGTGTGAATCTTTCCTGAGGATAAAATGGGACCTTTTCTTCCCACCCAGAGAGACCTAACCATCTCAGCTTTTCAAAACTGTAGGTCAGTTGTTGAATCTCTCACAGTGCTTATTCTGAATAGAGGACACTTACACCAAAGGAAGAGATTTTGGAAAAAATAGATTACAAAAGGGAACATTTCTCCTGATAGTAATCTCAGCAGTTCTTTACTTCTCTTTAGAAAATCTGAAGAATGACATTGAAGAGAAACCTTTTTATTTTTACATTTTAAAACCAAACAAATATAATAATAATATATAGAATAAAGATTTGCTTGTCTTAACCTATTCTGTTGCCTTTTTTCCCCTCTTTTTGCTTCATTCTGACATGTGATACTTGGCTTGGCCCGTTTATGCTGTATGCCAGCGTCTTCAACTTTATGGATATCATACTCCTACTAACAGTGTATGTACTCTAATTATTTTCAATTTATGCAGTCTTCACCAGTGAGGTGAAACAATATGCTATAGGAAAATTTACTATCTTTATCTTTTTCATCAAGTAAATTACTTCTGCTAATCAGTACAAATGTGATGAACCTTTTCTGGCATAAAAGGTTGTGCATGCTTGTTGCATGCATTCTGAAACAGGCAAGCCTGCAAGGGGGAAAGGTTGCTCTCTATTTGTGTAAGATGAAGGAAATGAGATTTTAAGGAAAAAGACAAAATATATCTTAAGAAATTGTAGACTTGTTTTTAAGTAATGGATGTAAATTAAGTCATCCTGTACAAGGCATTTGATCTAGGTCTGTCTTGTCTCCTTGTGTGTAATGTGAAGTAATAATTAGTCAAATGAATCCTTCATCTCTTTGTTTCCCACTTCCTCCCACCCCCCCAAAATAAGAAACCAGAAGAGAGGTTTTATATTTATATACTTTGCTTAGAGAATAAATAAGTAAGAATTTTCAGTGCTGAACTAGAATAAGATTTTACAGAAAATAGTCCCTGTATTATGTAGGTGACAGTAAACTTAATTTTAAATACTTTTGAGGAGTGAATCAGCAGGAAAGAGATCTGGTTTTTTTGGTGTCCTCATTGTGATCTGACTAATTTTTTGATCACAGTAGAAATAAAACTGATATATAAAAAAAATGATGGTTTTGATGTTAAAATAGAAGAATTAAGCTATTTTGGTGTGATTATTATGATATGCAAAAGTGAGAGGAGAGAGCCTAGGAGAACTAGATGTCTAAGGAGATTCCAGTTCTAAAGTTGATTTCTTTAATCATTCCCAGGAGTGCCCAAATTTATTTCCTGTGAAGTTACCCCATCACGTCTGGGCAACATGCAGACAGGCAGACTGCTGAATTAAAAGGTGCAGTGACATGATACCGATGCTGCAGTCTTGTGAGAGCAGTGTAGTGGGAATGTGATGCCTTATGATTCAGTGGATTTTAGATCAGACTTTAATGAAGTAAGAGTGTACAGTGATTGCCACGTTCCTGTGCTGCCTCCTATTTTAAAGTGAAACCAAACTAGTTAGGCTTTCAGGAATAGGTAGCCCAGGGACGTGGTGGAGTCACCATTCCTGGAGATGTTTAAAGTGATGTGCTGAAGGACATGATCTAGAGGTGGGACTAGGCAGAGTTAGGCTGTGGTTGGACTTGTTAAAGTTCTCTTCCAACCCAAGTGATTCTGTGATCATATAATAATTTTCAGCTTCAGTAAAAAATCTCCTTCTAGACTCCAGCCATATCACAATTCTTTATCAAGATGACACTGGGTGCCCATCATCCTTTTCTTCCCTCCTGCTATCTGAATAGACATCTCCATGCAAAGGAGACTCAGAGCTATAGGAGTTCACAGTATCTGCCAACCCCTGCACCCTAGAAAGTTGATGTTTTGGGTTTCTGTTTCTTCTACTGAAACAAGAAGCGTAGGATTTTCAGGTGGGAACTTGAAGATGTTTGAGACCAAGGAGATGAAGCATTAAAATGTCTGGGATAGTCCAACATGCTTTGTTTCGCCCTTCTCACTGCATCCTTCACAGCAGCTCTAATTCTTTGGGACATGTCACGGTCTGTAAGCCAGAGATGCATACAGTGACATTTTTAAATGGGTTAAATAATTTCTCTTTTCTTTTGTATAGGTTAATTCTTTCAAGTCATGTTCTGGTGCATACTGCAGTTGTGTGTTAAGACTACTTCAGCATGTCTTGCACGAGTGTTTTCACTAGCCAGATGCCAACCGGAACATGATAATTACGATCAGATGCATGTGAGGAAAATAAAATGTGCATGCCTTGAAGTACTAATTCATTGGCTAACATAAATGTCCAGTAAGAGAACACTCAGTGAATACTTAAAATAGATCACTAGAGAAGTGTATGCCGAAAAGAGTGATGTGTTGTTCATTCACATGACCCAGTGAACATCAAAGGGATGAGTAAGTTTAAGAGAGTTACTGCTAAGGGCCTAATCCTGTACACACCATAGTAAACAAATTTATCAAGAGTTTAGCAATTTAGGACTAAATGAAGTTACATGTGAGAATACTGTGGCCACAATATAGGAACTGTTACTACAGAATAAAGAAAGATAAAACCAGAATTTTTCAAAAAGGAAACAGAAGTATAATATACATTAAGCACGGTAGTTTGTCATGCTTCTTTGATGTCAATTTACAGAAAGAGCTGAATTGATTTGGTTAGTGGAGGAAGTATATAATACAGCTTATACAAGTAGTATGCCTAGTGTGTTTAGCTCATGTAGGATGTATAGACACAACAAACTCTGTACAGTATTTTTTATGATAACAATGTGATTTTGCACACTGCACAACTGTCACACCAGTGTAAATCTTCTAAGGGAACAGTATGCGCCGAGTCAGACAAACAGTTTTCATTGTAGTTAGAAGATTAAACTTACTCTGTCTGTGTCTCACATACCTAGATAGACATGAGTTGGGAAGCCATGAAAGTAGGAGACCTAGTTCAGATGAATTTGTGGAGGAAAAAGGGAACGTTCGTTCAGTTGCAGTAAACCAAGTTCAAATAGCCTTCTGCTGTTTTTTGAATTATGTCCCATAGATTCTTTAGGGGGGTTGGGGAGAATGAATGTGTTGTGTATATCTTCCAAGACTAATTGCAAGATAAAGGAAAGCCTGCTTCAATAAGGGATGATTTTTTTCAGGCTTCCAGTAATTAAACATTTCAGAGCAACAAGGTAAGCATATTTTACTTGATGAGATTAAACACTTACTGTCTGTTTAAACATGGTAAAATTGATCATGTGAATAGTGTTTTCTTGATAAGTATATTACAGTTGAAGTTGGACTTAATAAGCTTGGGTTTTGCATTTCTTTATTGGTGCAAGGATGTCATCCTGATTATTGGATTAAATTAATTTTATATAACTAGTTGTAAGGTGATACATGTGTTTTGGCCAATTAGAAAACATTTCTCATTTCTTAAGTATATAAATATTTTTTAAAAATTCAAAACAGAATTATTAGGAAAAAAATACATTGAGTTTAGATGGACCTTTTCACGTGAACTTATAGTAAATATTTTCATATTACACTTTCTGTATTTTGTTTGAGAAAGTGGACTCCGGTGATAGGTTTGACACAGACAAGTAATAAATGATAAGCAAATGGATGTAATGACCAGTGTTCCTTTCCCATACAAAGTATCATGTAGCTAGGTAGAAATTTATCTGTGTAGAAGAAAAAGAATGAAGCAATGCTTTTGAAGATGAGCTGGAAAAGATTTTGAAGTTTGTTAGATGTTGTTTTATTGTTCTTTGGTTTTCAAACGCTTGTGCTTCTTGAAACTTCTGCAGGTTCTTAAAACAGAAGGAGAGGACCTTGTCCCCAGAAGCTATTGGGATACTTTGAGACGTAGCACAAGCCAAGTACTCTTTTCAGACCTTGCAGAGGTATACGACAGCCTCTGGTCCATACAAAGACCTCTCTTTCATTTATTTCTGTTCTGATTGTTTTCCTATTGTTATCACTTTGTTTCTTTTCTTCCTTTTAATTTTTTTTTAAACCTGAATGTCTGAGATTAAGTGGATTTGGTGCCATGAAATGTGATAATTCAAAGTCATCATTTCCAAGTAAACGCAAAGTTACCTTTTGAACGAGTTGGAAGATTGGGTCCTCTCCGGTCCTTAACATAATAAGCATTTTCTAACACCAATAGTGACGCTATTTAACGGTTAGACAAGTAATTTGGGAGAACTTTGTCATTTAGCCTTGGTGCAGTGATATGACAAGAGTAATGAGAGTTGGAGCCCTTTAAACTTTAGGTCCTTAATGTGCCTTTTATGTATGTTAGCGTAACTTTTCTTCACAAAACCAGTATTGCACAAAGATTTTTTTTTAGTTGCTGGATCAAACCAGGAGTGTTTTAAAGTAACCAAAATATTAGTCAATCTTTTTTAATACTCCATGATTACCGTGGAGGACTAGCAGTATAACTGAGCCATCAGTTTAATATCCATAGTTCTTTCCATTCTGGCAAGGGCCTTGTTTCATGATCTGCTTTCAGTTTGTATTAATCATTTAAGAGGGTCAGAAAACTGTATCATTTAGGCTTTTCAGTGCCCCATACAGTGAGAGTGGTTGCTTTGCTGGTTGTGGTGTTAAAGGACGTACAGCAGCTCATCACTGACTGGTCTCAAGCAAGTGCCGTGCTTCATAAGCAGGATCATAATGAGAACAGAACATGGAACTGAAATGCACCTCCAGGGTAAAACAATCATTTTCTTTGCTTCATAAGCAATGTATGCTCCATATGAAAAGTAATTAGTATTTCATCCCTCCTGGTCCTCTGCAGAAGCTATTGAATAACCTGCTGACTTGGGTGGACTTTTTCTAATTTACAGGCTAATTTACTAAAAGTACCTTTGTACCAGTCAGTTATCCCTTAACTTTCACAGGGCTTTTTCTGCTTTAGTGTTACTCATGGTTCTGCTTATACACACAGTCTTAATTAGTTTTATTTTATTATAATACTAGTTTAATTATCAGTTAATAAATTCAGTTTTAATTATTGTGGGCTAAACAAAGCAAGGTCTTTGATTTTTCCTCTTAAGGTAGAACCTACATTTCCAGGTGTCAAGTAGGCCTTCTCTTATCTCTCTCACCCTGAATTTGTCCGGCTTTGAACAATGTAATGTTACAGAACTGAGTTTTATACCAATATTATTTGTAGTATTCATAGTAATAATACATTAATAGAAAACTTGAGATAAAGCAGTGTACACAGCCTTTCTTTCCTTGCTTTTAAATTGACGAGCTACCGAAGTGTTAGTCCAGTTATTAATCCTTACTTATTCCTCCACATTTTTGAACCCAGAACATCAGTGTTACTGTGGAGTCAGCTAAGGGGAGACATTAGAGGTGAGAGAGGGCTGCTCTTTCCATCACCTGTTTAAGGAGCTTGGGGCACTGAGTTTTCTGAATTAACTAACATCTCTATCTAGTTAGCTGGCATGAATTTAATCCCAAGTATAGGTAGACTTAAGTTTGCTAATCTCTCTATATCTTTAATCTGATGAGAGATTTTTTAGCATGCAATGTCTCAGACTACTATCTGTAAATAAATTGTAATTGAAACTTAACAGCTGCTATACTAGACAATGATTTACATTGTCTGTAAAATGTATAAAATGTCTTTTAAAACATTTTATGAAGAAAAATCACATAACTGCATTCGCTCCAATAACAATTACCCACTTCTCACCATAATCGTCTTTATCTTGCTTGGGTTAAGTTTGAGCCAACTGGCTTTCATCCATATTCTTACCTTGCCCTGGTACTTTCCCATCTGAAGAATATCTTTATTAAGAGAGTGGCATAAAGCTAAGTAACATTGAGTCAGTGTTGTTTCATAGCCTTTTGAGAAGGCCTTGTGTAAGTTGAAAAGGAGAGTAAATAAGGTTCATTGTGGGAATCAATTTACAAGGTCTCTTTGTGGGGAGGAAAATTGTTCATCACATCCAGTTTCTTTCCAGAACAGTTTATGGTACTGCTTCTGCTGTTCCTAATTTAGCAGCTACACCATCCTGTTGGAATATGCCAGTTATCACTGAATTTAGTTTGTGCGTTTATTCTTAAATTACTAAATTAAACTGGAAATCCATAGATTTATTATCACTATTGAAACATCAAGGACTTGCAGTAGGAAAGCTTTTATTAATTCAAAGCATAACATGGACACTTCATTCTCAGAATATGTTGCTACAAGTGGACCTTTGCACATGACAGTAACTTACTTTTAGTCAACCTTCTTTAACCAAAACTTTGAAATTACTTTTTCAGAACATATAAAAAAAATCATCTACTGCTCTTTGGGTTAGGAAATTGAGAGGAAAAGATGTTTATTTAGCAAGCCACTAATGTGACTAAAACACTTCTCTCTCCTGTTTGTCTTTTTACCTGAACTTGTATTACAGTTCATGTAAAGATAAAAGGAAACAAGACATGGGTTTATTCTCATTTAAATAACTGCAAAATATATTACATGAAAATAGTCTCATATGTGTAGATACTGAAACAGGTGTGGTCATTTCATTTTCACTGATCTAAAACAGAGAATTAATGTTATAATAGGCAATGTTTGTTAGTTTTAAATGATTAAGGCTTCTTTTTTTCATCCTTAGCGCTGAACAGAGAGAATTTATTTAATGCCATCAGTGAGAAGGAACACAGGAATAGTTTTCAGTTCCCTGCAGTTCTGCAGAGAAACATACTGGGTTGGGTTTCTGGGGTGAGGTTTTTGTTTGGGGTTTTTTATTTAGTGAGGCTGACCAAATGGGAATTGAGAAAAGGCTTACAGATTGTGGGTTTTTAAATGGTTCTTTAGATATGGGTGAATGCAACCTAAGTCTAAGGTTTTGAAATGTTTTTTTGCAAGATGAAAGGCTGTAATTTAACATTTGATATCTTTGCAGTGTACTTGAGGGAAATTGTTTCAATGTACTCGGGGATTTAATTGCTTGCAGGACATAGGAAATCAGGGTATCTGCATTTCAGTATATTGTGTTCTGTAGTGGAGGATAACAATATTAAAAGACAAATAGTGATTACTTTTCTGAATTAGTTTGCTCACTGGAAGAGCAGAGCTGTTTTAATTGAAGGACATGAAATATCTCTCTACCTATATATGCACTATGTCATCTTATTTCTCCCAGGAGAAGAATGTGAGAATAAAGAGGAGGGTAGAGTACATGAAATACAATCTTGGAATCCTAAAGCACACCCAAATCTCTCTCATTTCTTCAGTTCTTGGATGCTTAAAGAAATGGATTTGTGTGGTTACTACTTCATGTTTTTCCTTCTTGTTGATAAAAATATTCTTCATGGATGTTGCATTTCCCTTTTTTTTACAAACCAGTATTTACATTTGAAATTGGTATAGTATATTTCAGAGAATGTAGATGTGAAACAGTTTTTCATGGTACGTGGTGTTGAACTACACCATACCATTCAAAATTTTCTCCAAACTTCTTCATGTAGAGTTTCCCCTTCAGTTATAAATATGCAGCCTCTTCAGTTATGACATAAAGACTTTGAGTGCAGCTTTCAGGTTTGTATACACAGATCTTTATAGATCTGTGTAAAGTTTTCTATACTTACAGAAAATCCCATGGGTTTATAATCTGCCATTATGGTGATAACTTTCTACTGTTAATTCTCCCAAATACTTAACAGATTTCTGTACAAGACATTCTGGTTTGTACTTTAACAGAAGAGTGGGCAGGCATGCTTCACAGTGTGGTGTTGCAGATGGGCAGTAGCTTGCCTTGAAAGAGCAGAGAGTGCTGGCTCCCACTCTTGGCTTTGCATAAGATCGTGTCGTTGTAAGAAAAATGAGAGCTTGGACAGAAGGTTCTCCCTAGTCAGGTACAGGTAGCAGATTAAATTTCCTACATTTTGAAATTCAGATGTTGGCAGATAGACCTTAATGCCAGAAGGACATTACCATGGTGGAATACTACGGTTTATTTAAGAGCCATGTATTACTGAGTTATTTTTTACCTCTTCAGTGTATCAAGAGTTTCTTTGTAATAGAAATAAAATTAATTCACATACATATCAGTTAAGGGTAGTGAGTCTGTAGTAAAATGTGTAATGTTGCACAATCACTGTACATGGATGATCTGTTTATTTGTATATTTACAACTCTTATTACTAAATATGATCAAAATTAGTTGGTTTTACTGATTCTTTGCCTTCAGAGTTGATAGTTATTTAAGGAAAAAGTGCTAGTTCATACTGAAGGATTTCTGGCTTGTGCAGAGACCACATACTCAGTAGATGAGGAACATGCTTAAGAGAATGAGTGAACATACTACATCATGAGTTCTTACAGTTGGGTTCTTTTAAATATATTTGGGCAGCAAAATTTCAACAGTAGCCATCTGCTACTTATAGAAAAGAATCATACAAAATACACCTGAACATTGTGAGTGGTTTTGGAATACAATTCCCTACTTAATAGTTCTGAAATAGAATATATAAGAGTATGTGAAGAAACGTCTTTAATTTATTTGTAGTTGTTTACTAAAAGAGAGAGAAGATTGTGCAGAAGGGAGGTTTTTTATGGTTTACCTTAACAGACTAGGACTCTTTTTTTTTCTTTCTCAACAGTTTCTGGATTTATTTTTCATGCTTTTTTCCCTTCATTGTAGCTTCTGTTACATTATATTGTTGTTTTAAGTGGTTTCTACTAAATGCAATTAACATAATGCTATTTTGTGTGAAAATTGCATGATTGAATTAACTCAATGGATTTTAATACTAAAGTCTTTTTAAGATTGAACATAAAAACCAAATTCTTTTAATAGAAAGGTCTATTGTGATGATAGTCATTCTCAGATTATACTTGTGTAACTTACTCAATCATGGCCTTTAATATCTTTCATTCTAATGTTCAAGCGTGCAGATGATATTTCAAGTTCACTATCAGATACTACACTACTTGTACACTTTTTTGGCAAGAAAGGAAAAGCTGAACTGAACTTTGAAGATTTTTATAGGTGAGTCTCAATTATTAATTCCTTGTAAAAAATATTGCATATTTGTTCTAAGTATTCGCATTATATTACTATAAAATCATTTATGCAGACATGTATATAAAGTTCATGTTCACTTTGGGTGATGTGTATACAAAGAGCAAAATAACATAGTAAGTGGACCAAAAAAGTCTTCTGCTAATGCTGCTTCATTTGCAAATGCTGTTAGCACTTGTTTGGAGTTTTGCTTTGGGATGCAGAAGTTGTACCCTAACGCTGTTTTCTTGGGTTTGAATTTATTAACTTTTTTTCTGTTTGTCAGTGTTTTAAAATATCAAAAATTTTTGTGCATCTCTAAGGGACACGTTTAAAGATTTTTCTGAAGCTATCACAGACAGTTTCAAATAAGCTTGTACCAGGAAAAATGAAAACACAGTGGAAGCTGTTGGTGTAATTATGTCGTGGTTTAGCCCCAGCCGGCAACCGATCGCTCCCCTCCCCAGTGGGTTGGGGAGGAGAGTCAGAAAAAGTCAAAACTCGTAGGTTGGGATAAGTTTACTGGGACAGGAAAGGAAGAGGAAGATAACAACCATACTAATAAAAAAATACACACAGTGCTATTTCCCATCCCATAACCTGAGCAGTGACTCCCCCCCAGCCAGTGGGACTTTCCTATGCTGACCCTGATCATAGGGAAAACCCTTTCACCTATCCTGGCTGTGTCCCCTCAGAGCTTCTGGTGAAAATTAACTCTGCCGTAACTGAAAACCAAGACAACTGTTATGGCATTTAAAGTAGGATTTAAAAATTTAAGAATAGTTGTATAAAAACAGAGCCATAAAAGTGTGTTTCTGTGTAATTGAAATAGATACAGTGGTTATTGTTGCCTTGGTAAATACTCCCAATAAATGTTGTCTGCATAATTACCACTTGTGTGCATTCTGATCAGTCAGATACTGGAAAATAGTTTGTGTTACAATGATGTGTCTTGAAAAGTATTCAGTATTTCACATAATATAAAAACTGTAATCAAGTGAAATCAGGATGCGAGTTCAAAAGAAATAGAAAAAGTGCTTTTTCAAAAAGCTTCTAGCTAAAATGTCCATCAGTTGCTTTAACT
>VXBZ01005574.1:36324-86842 GCA_013399135.1 Heliornis fulica | reverse complement strand
TGTATATAATATATTAAATATGTTGCTAAGTTGGGAAGAGCTTATAGGAATATCGTAAGAATAGTGAAGTATTTTTAAAAAAATAGATTGAAAGATTGCATGTGCTAATCATAATTNTATGTCGTGGTTTAGCCCCAGCCGGCAACCGATCGCTCCCCTCCCCAGTGGGTTGGGGAGGAGAGTCAGAAAAAGTCAAAACTCGTAGGTTGGGATAAGTTTACTGGGACAGGAAAGGAAGAGGAAGATAACAACCATACTAATAAAAAAATACACACAGTGCTATTTCCCATCCCATAACCTGAGCAGTGACTCCCCCCCAGCCAGTGGGACTTTCCTATGCTGACCCTGATCATAGGGAAAACCCTTTCACCTATCCTGGCTGTGTCCCCTCAGAGCTTCTGGTGAAAATTAACTCTGCCGTAACTGAAAACCAAGACAACTGTTATGGCATTTAAAGTAGGATTTAAAAATTTAAGAATAGTTGTATAAAAACAGAGCCATAAAAGTGTGTTTCTGTGTAATTGAAATAGATACAGTGGTTATTGTTGCCTTGGTAAATACTCCCAATAAATGTTGTCTGCATAATTACCACTTGTGTGCATTCTGATCAGTCAGATACTGGAAAATAGTTTGTGTTACAATGATGTGTCTTGAAAAGTATTCAGTATTTCACATAATATAAAAACTGTAATCAAGTGAAATCAGGATGCGAGTTCAAAAGAAATAGAAAAAGTGCTTTTTCAAAAAGCTTCTAGCTAAAATGTCCATCAGTTGCTTTAACTGTTGTGAATGCTAAAGAAATCAAAACCTAGTACAGATATTCATTAGGGATCCATCAAGTTTCCTTCAATGCCATTTTACCAGCTCAACAAATCGGTAAACTATGGATTGATGAGGGAAATACTATGTATGTTTAAAATTGTACTTCTGCTTTGACATCCTTTTTATTTGAGCTTCTCATAGTTCTTAGAAGTCAAATTACATATTAGAAAGGAGTGTTTCAGGCAGTGTCTAGATGATGGGAACTCTTGGCAACCTGTAACAGGAAAGTGTGTTAGAGAGTGTAGGTGACAATCAGGTGAACATGAGCTCGCAGTGCAGTACTGAGACCACAGCTAATTTTATCCTTGATTGTATAGCCAGGACATCAAGCAGAATCAGGGCAGTTATATATAACTTCATGTGTTCTGAAAGGTATATATACATATTTATTTATAGATATATAGATAGATATAAACATTGCATATATAAAACTTTATATATTTATATAACATTACGTATATTGTATATAATATATTAAATATGTTGCTAAGTTGGGAAGAGCTTATAGGAATATCGTAAGAATAGTGAAGTATTTTTAAAAAAATAGTTTGAAAGATTGCATGTGCTAATCATAATTAGCTTGTTTAAAAAAAAGTTTCATCACAACCTGTAACTATATGGGGAATAAATTATTGGCATTTATTAAGTTCCTTGATGGAATTTTCAGTCTAGTATATAAAAATAAAGATCAATGACACACTGAAGAAGAAAATTGAGCAAACACAAACTAGAAGTAAATTGAAAATGTAAGCATTAAGGCATTTAAATCCTTACTAAAATACTTCTAAGTTAAGCTTGTTATATTGATTAGAAAATGTGTCAACACAGATAACCAAATTTACCATCAGTGCTACAGAAAGGGAACTAATTTGTATTACACTAGTTGGCTTTACAATGTGTGATCTTTTCAAGGACATGAATAGTAGAAATATTAATTTTACTATTTCTTTTTATTTCTTTTTATGCTTTAGATTTATGGATAACCTACAAACCGAGGTTCTAGAAATAGAATTCCTTTCCTATTCTAATGGGATGAACACCATCAGTGAGGAAGACTTTGCCCATATTCTTTTGAGATACACCAATGTGGAAAATACATCAAGTTACCTGGAAAATATGCGCTGCAGGATTCCTGAAGAAAAGGTAATTTTTTTTTTGCTAGGATACTAGTGGGCCAAAGCATCAAATCCCAGTGTCATTGAAATGAAAACAGCCTTGCTGGACTGAATGAGATTCTGTCACTCAACTAATTAGCACCAGGATTTTATTCTGATCATGAAGTGTATGTCTCATGCCTTTCAGAATACATGCTGAATAAGGAAAAGAGTAAATAGCACGGAGTTATGTTCCATAGCTAGTAATGAATTTGAAGTTTAGATAACAAAGCTGTATATTATATAAAAATGTGGTTTAAACAGCAAAAAGTGTTAAACTTGAAAAAGAACACATTTCTAACAAGGATGCGTTGAACCCCTTTTTTTCTTCCCTTTTGTGCTGTCACTGGAATAGCACCTCTTCAGAAATAACATTAACAATAACCCTTGATCTTTTTATTTTATGCCCTTGCTGATGGAGCACTTGTAAATAATTACTGATGGGTACGTGGTACATATTAATGGCTGAAGAGATAGAAATGGTAATAAAAGCAGTAAAGGTCATGAGGTCGATATTCCTTTATTTGTTTAACAGCAAATGTGTTGTTGGAAGCCAATCTGAAGAGAAAGGTTGTGGAAGTATGCATCAATGATGATCCATGGGGTAGTATTAAAAGTAGCCCCTCAAATAAGGGATCTTTGGGATGTTCTCCTCCTGTTTGTGTTTACAGGAGATCAGGTTAATCTGTTGTAAATATCTAACTGGTTTTAGAGATATATATTTGGACCGCATTGACAGCAGAGCTTGTTGAGAAAAGTAATAAATCAGTTTGAACATTTTGGGTTTGTTGTTTTTTTTTCGTTTGAGAAATTACATTGTAATTTCAGTCTACAGAGTAAGTAAAATCATTCCTGATAGAAACACACTAAAAAAATCGAGTTTTCTTTTCAAATAGCTGGAGTATCTGTTTCTCCCTGTAGTTAGTGAGAGAGAGATATAGCTGGGGTGTGAGAAAGCAAAGCAGGGCTGTCTCTTGCACCAGAGCAGGAGTAACATGAAGCAGTAAGATTGAGATCAGAGTTCCTGCTCACTGGTCCTTCTAAATTCCCCATCTAACTACCCTGAAAGGTCTGCACAGTTTTCAGTATTCAAAGCCCAGGCAGTGCAACAGAAACAGTATAAAGCTTGGTTTTTTTGCATGGTTTCCAGATTGTTTGTGTGTGTGTGTGTGTGTGTGTGTTTGTGTGTTTAGGGTGAAGTCAAGATTTCCGTATGTGTAGAATCGCTTGGGTAACTGAAAAATAATGACAGTCATAAGTATAGAGAAATACTTCTGTGAGTGGGCAAGGTGAAGTTGATTAAGGAAATGTATAAGCAGATGCTTTGTTTTAAACAAAAGGAAATTTTAAGTTCATCTCTGAGTCTTCCAAGGACGCTGTTCTGATAGTGAGTCTTACACAGTACCTTCCTCCTCTTGATCTCTGGTGGGACCATCAGCTAAGGGGAACTTCTACCTGGAAAGCTGTCACTCAGTTACAGGTTTGCTTATGCTGCCTGATGGGAATTTCCTGGCACTTGACCAGTGCCATATATCTCTAGGCATACACTACCAGTGACGTTACCATTTTCCATAGCTCCATGTCACTGCCTTGGTAAATGTGCTGTCAGTACAGTGGAAAAAGTAAATACCTGTGACATCTCTTGTGCTGGCCATAGCCTTTTATGAATGGGACTTTGCCTTACTGCCAAGGAGGTGCTGTTCATATGTTTGCACTTTCTTACACTTGTAGTAACATTATAATTTGAAAATTACAAATTGTAGGCTCTAATTTATTACAGTGTTATGCTTCAATGCTAACACAAGAGGATTCCATTTAGAATAAAAATTAGCTTGTGAAGTAATGGCAGCTACTTTCACAGTTGGTAATGTTAATCTTCTGTGGTGCTGTATGTATAAGCTTCTAAAGCAACATGAAGATCACTCAGCATACTGTAGTCATGCTAAAATATTCAGCTAGCGTGCTGCCTGCTCACAGGATGTTTTCTTCCTCTTGTGATATAGATGCCAAGTGGTGATTCATTTAAGCTGGCATCTTGAATTACTACAAATACCAGGTCCTAAAGAAATGTGTGGTGTTTGTAACAGCATTGGTGCATTTATTCAAAAGTAGTAAAATACAATCAGGCCAAGTAAATCACAGAATCACAGAATGTTAGGAGTTGGAAGGGACCTCAAAACCATCCAGTCCACCCCCCCGCCCAAGCAGGATCATCTAGACTGGAGACATTCAAGACCAATCTGGACATGTTCCTATGTGATCTACTTTAGATGATCCTGCTTGGGCAGGGGGTTGGACTGGATGGTCTTTTGAGGTCTCTCTCAGCTCCTAATATTCTGTGAATCTGTGAGATCACATAGGAACATGTCCAGATTGGTCTTGAATGTCTCCAGAGGAGACTCCACAACCTCTCTGGGCAGCCTGTCCCAGTGCTCCGTCACCCTCACAGTGAAAAAGTTCCTCATTATATTAAGATGGAATTTTCTGTGTTCCAATTTGGAACCATTTCCCCTTGTTCTGTCGCAGTCCATCACTGAGAAGAGCCTGGATCCATCCTCCTGACACTCACCCTTAACATATTTATAAACATTAATGAAATAAGAAAGTTAGTTTACTTATATATAGCAGATAGTTTTCAGTAGGAAACTTCTGGGATATCTATGTGTAGATAACTCCCTGTGTCAAAATACAAAACCTTATGGCAAATAGGAAATGTTAATACATTTATCGGTTGAACAAATTATGGTCCTAGGAAGGGAGCTAGACAGTAGAATACCATATTCCCAACTCTCTTCGAGAGTTATTTTGTCTTCCCTTCTGCCTCTTCTGTGTCCTCAGCTGTTTTTCCTTGAGAGGAAATAGCTCAGGATGACTGCACGTGATTTCAGCAGAAGTTGTAGAACTCTTAAATGAAGACAGATATATTTCTCATTGCAAAAATGCAGTGTAGTATCTACAGTTTAGCAGGTGTGGCTCCTTTATCTCTATGCCTCATCTCCAGTGTCAACTCAAGGCAGCAGTTTTCATCACTAGTAAAAACACAGAGATGGAAGTGGCTCTCAGTCTTACATATGCCAAGGCTACTTTCCATCTAGACAGATCATCTCCTCTGTAGTTACATGGAAAGAGACAGGTTTTTTGCAGTAGCCTGACCTTACAGTATCTCCCATGTTCAGAATCATTGCAGACAAATTGGTGCATAGTAAGGACATTTTTTTTAAATCATTGTGAACCTAAAAATGTAAGCTTGAGATTTTGATGGCTATTTCATATTATGTCTGTTTTTCATAGTACCTCAGGCTCCTAATTTGGCACTGAGGTTTCACCAGTCCAAGTATTTCACAAATATTTGAAATATGGCTCTTCTCAGTGTTGGCCAGGGACAGGACAAGGGACAACAGCTCCAAGCTGGAGCACAGGAAGTTCCATGTGAACGTGAGGAAAAACTTTCTCACTGTGAGGGTGACGGATCACTGGGACAGGCTGCCCAGAGAGGTTGTGGAGTCTCCTTCTCTGGAGACATTCAAGACCAATCTGGACATGTTCTTGTGTGGTTTAATCTAGGTGATCCTGCTTGGGCAGGGGGTTGGACTGGATGATCGTTTGAAGTCCCTTCCAATTCCAAACATCTGTGTGATAGTGGTTGGCAGGTTTTCAGTAGCAAACATATTCCAGTATTCACACAAACTTAGACTCTCATTCTCAGTATTAGCTGCAATGGAGCAGTATTTTTTACTGCTTTCTGGTAGGAATTGCTGTGCATCACAATGCAAAGAGGAAAGGTGTCTTGCATTCCTCTGGAGACTCCAGTTCTTTATTGACATTCAATACAAATAGCTATTTTTTCAGTGGTTGTAGTATCTATTCTTAAGTGAAATAGACAAAAGGTTTGTTATTCATTTATCATCACTACTGATGATTCTTATGGTCCATATTCTTTTATTTTTTAGGGTATCACATTTGAAGAGTTCAGATCATTTTTCCAGTTCTTGAATAATCTAGAAGACTTTACAATTGCAATGCAAATGTATAATTTTGCAAGTCGTTCCATAGGTCAAGGTAAGTACTTGAATTTTTATAAAAATATGTTGATAAAGATACAGAAACAGAAAAATATTCTGTAATTCCTCATTTGTAGTTGTAATGGCTCAGGTAAAAAGCCAAAAAGACTAGGACTCCAGCTTTGAGAAGGCACATTTACATGTTTTGAACGTTTAAATGTGAAAATTCAAGTTAAATAATTACTGGTATTTCATAAAATGTTGTCCACAAAGTTGGATTAATGTGTTTTATTTTTTCTTCCAATGTTCTTTTTATGCAGATGAATTCAAACGTGCTGTATATGTAGCCACAGGTGTGAAGCTTTCACCACATTTGGTGAACACAGTGTTCAAGATCTTTGATACTGACAGAGATGACCAGTTGAGTTACAAAGAATTTATCGGCATTATGAAAGACAGACTCAATCGAGGGTTTAGGGTAAGGATTCTAATTTATATAGTTATCTTACTTGACTTCACTACTAACCACTAATTACTTAAACACCTGTAGCACCAATAGGTTGCAAACTAACATGCTGATATTTAAAGACATATGTGTTACAGAAATCCTGAAGCAGTCTGTAAATTCCTTCTTAAAATTTTGGTGATTTTATAAGATAGCTATACATAGAGGACATAATGTACCTTTATAGTACAAAAATTGGGATAAGAAGTCCTCTGCATACGGTCATTTCTTCTGTATTGTTGATTGGCAGGTGGATAGATTAAGAATTTTAACAAGGGTAGTAATTATGTCTTGGTTGTTTGCAGGGAAAAGAGAGTTTCTCTTACAAGCTCAGGCAGTTTAGTTACGGATTGTCACTTCTAGAACATTATTTAAATGCCCAGTGTTATCATGACCGTTGGATGGGGTTGCAGCAGAAGATAGTTTTAATTTTCAAATAAAGAATTACTAAATTGGTGCCAAAAAATACCACATTCTAGTTCAAAGTTGTGTTTGATAATTTAACCCTGTATTAAACACATTAAATTGTAAGAAGCTAGAGGGCAATAAAAAATTAACTTGGAGAAAATTTTCATAGGGAACAAGCTTGTAAATGATGCTTCGTCTTGTAGGTAAATGTACAGGTCTTGCTGCCCTCTTCAGGTTCTGTGTCATATGGGAAATTTATGGCAGCAAAACATTTTTTCAGTTAGAATATGGTCAACAAAAGTCACAGTTTTCTTCATATGGGCAGGTGCTAACATTGCAAACAGAATGTAAAATGGTGTTCATACTGATAGCTAATCCCATGGGCATGTATCTTAACCTATTTCATGGCTCCTAGATTCACATTTCAGAATATGATTTCTGTAATGTAATTGCAGTAATTTGTAGTTAGATTCCTAAATATAATTTTAGAACTTGCTGTGGTGTTGAGTGTAATATTTTACTTGTTATTTTTGTAATATTACAGTTAACCGTAAGATGTGGGTAACACCACTGCATTTGTAACAAACTTCTTTGTTGGTCCTCAATCCCTCCTTCTATTCTGGTGTGGTAATGATGATTGTTTCATAACCGTTTCCAGATGTTCAGCTATATGTTCTAATCGTTTACTAATTGTAAGTGTGCAGTGTATGTTAATTTAATGAGAAAACAGTCTGCTTACTAAGTAATTCTTGTAAATGTATTATGTGTTCCTATTTCACAAAATGCATGACAGAAATCACATATAATCCTTAAGAATCTGTATCATCCAGCACTATTCAGACTTATGCATGTATCTTTTGTTCAGGCCACTATAAAATATTCAGGTGGACTGTAACAGAGCTATAAAGAATAGCCAAGGGTATTCATAAGAATAGCATCATCTTTCATAAATGATGTGTCTAATTTTAATTAGATAATTAATCTCCTAGATTATATAGGAGATTGCTATGCTTTGCTCCAATAATTCAGTTATATTCTGACATGCCTACATGCAGATTTGTTGGATTACTCAGAAAAAAAAAAAAGCATTATATTCTCTAATCCATTGGTATTCCAAGACAATTACAGTACCAAACTAGACATTAAAATTTTGTAAGTGTCACATAAACCTGATTTTTCGAGGAGTGCATAGTAGTAAAAACTCTGCAAAAATTTTCCTTTTCAGTTTAATGAACAGCCCCCACCCACTCCAATCTTGGTTTAGAATGCAGAGAAAGAAACACCTAAGATCCTTTTACCCAGAACAAATTGTCAGAAAGTCCCATTTATTGCTTCCTACTGTTTTTACATGAAAAGTTACACAGTATTTAGTGTGGATGGAAGGACTGAAAGTGTACCTCTTGCTCCTACAATGTGGAAGGGCTCCAACGTTGTTTTGTGCTAAATCAGATCTAACAAATCACTAACCTTTTCTTTGGCAATAACTGTGTTTTGAATCCGTATTGGGATTCGGTCAGTGCCATTATGCAGATAAAATGATGTTACAACTTCTGGTTATGCAGTATGTGGTAGCAACATGGAAGTTTTTGCTGTGAGAAATTTGAATCTGTATATGAAGTGTAAATGCCTGATTTCAGTGTTGAGTATCCTACAGTTATCAGCTGGCCACATCAATGTAGTCACTGATTATCGCTCTGTAAACATTTTAACAGTTTAATTTATAAGAGTTTAAAATAGGTGTTTCAGTAGGATTTGAAATATTATTTTACAATTTACATATTACATCCAGTAATTCAAGTTTTAAAAGTTTTTTTATTAAAAAGTTTGCCCAGAAGAATCTTGAGGACATCACTGAGTTTTGTATGAGGACCAGGCATTTTAGAAAAGGTGATTTGGTAGTCACATAGTTGTGACTAAAGCAAACATATTTATGAGCAAAGAGTTACAGAAATCTCATGAAACTGGAGTTCTAAAAGGTCAGTCAGTACCTTACCAGCTTTGTCCTATTTAAAAGCTTAGCCATAAACTTAGAAACTTTTAGAGGAAGGTCAGGTACTACCCCTTATAGGAACATAATACATGTTTATTTTAACATCTCTTTAAAAAAAAGTTTTGGAAAAATAAATAATTATTCAAATGAAATTTCTCTCTCATTGAATACAGCATTATAATCTAGAACCAGTTGTGTTTTTTTATTTTAGTAAATTGAAACGAACTCGTATATTAAGCTGCCATCAAGTGGTCAGTCAGGGCATTGCTGTTAACTTATTAAAAGTTGAAAACATGAAAAGCTTTGGTTATGCTTACTGTTTGCTTTGAAAGTTATTTCCTTTTTTTACATACATAATTTAAAAAAAATCAGAAGATTCCCTTTCCTTTATAAATTCCACTTTTAAACTGAAAGATTTGGAAGTTAATAACGAAATGATAAGCGTTTTACCTAGCACATACTATATCTAGCAATTTGTCACTTAAAGCCATTTTTTTGTATTTTCATGATACCGTTGTCTTATGCTTAACCTCTGGCTGCCTTCACATGTTGTCTGCATCTGCGCACTTCTCCATCTTCTGCTCCACAGGGCTACAAACCTATACAGAGGTATACTACTTTCAAATCCTGCGTGAGGAAGGAACTCTATAGCAGATAAATGACGGTATGTGTTTGTTAGCCGCCCAGTCTGAGTGTGCTGGCATGCTTGCAGGAATGGCTGAATGTTAAACTGTCACTGCTTTGTTTCCCGTTCCAAAACTCAGGACGAGGTTATCTGACTGTAAGTAGTGTGGTAGCTAAAAGTGTCACGTTGTGGTTTTGATTGAAGCAATTGCATTTTACTCTGGTGTTGGCAATGGCTGACTCGTACTGTCACTGTTTCGTCAGCCAGCTGCGGTTTTGTGCTGTGTTTGAAGTGAGGAAATGTATTATTTTGTACTTTCTGTTTCTGTTTTCTGTTTGTCCTGTGACCACTTTTCAAGTAATTTCCAAACCAGTGAAGATTCCAGAGGAAGATTTTTCTTCCTGAGAGACTTAATAACTTGATTCTACTTTGGTTTATACAGTTTATATAGTTTATACAGTTACACTTTTAAAAACAATAACATGGTTTGGGCTTTATTAATGCTATATATATTTAAAAATCAGTGCTGTGCCCACACATGACCACCATGGCTGTTTCTGCATATACACAACACATATATTCATTCTTACAATTACATTGTACTGTGGGTTTCAGCATAAAAAATGGGGTGTGAATAATCTATAGCCATATTGTGAAACTGTCACATGGTGGATACATAGAAATATGTTAATAGACATTTGTCTTACATAAAGCAAGACTTTGCAATTTAAAGTCTTGGTCCTAGCCCTTTTCTCATGTCTGTATTTACAGACTCTGCAGTAGGGGCTGTGAAAGCTGTTAACAGCTAGTTTACGTCCCAGATACATTATTTTGCAGTAGGGAGGAGCGGAGATGTACACCATGACAAACACGGCCCCAAAGCCTGTGGTGTGCTGTGAGTGGAGCCCCTGGAGTAGCCAGCACATCTCTGCAGCCAGGAAGGTTTGACTGTTTATTTGAGGTTAATGAGTAGTGTAAATTACTAATAAAATAGTTAAAACAACATTTTAGGGTTCCAACTCACCAGTCATACAAGAAGAAATTAATAGCTTTAGATTAATCGTCCCTTTGAAGCTTTTGTCTCTTCCCCTAGCCCATCAGTACTGTTAGGAAGAAAATTACCTCTATCCTTGATGAAGCCAGGACACTTCCTTTCCCATGTCTTTTTAAAAAAATCATTCTATTAGGATGAAGTGGTCTTTTGTCCCCACTAATTCAGCCATAGCCTACATTGTAATTGTTACACAGTCATGATGCTTTCCTGATAATTTCAGTGAAAGGTATGTGTCCAACTGAAATAAAATGCAGCATGACACAAAAGAATCCAACATCTAATAACCAAAGCAGATGCAGCTAGTTTTATGGCAAAAAAAAGAGATGTTAGTAAAAGTGTCGAGTTCATTTACCCGGATGCCTTGATAGGGGTCTGAACTCGGGCAATAAATTTATTCATCTGTTGAGATGGGGTAAATGGGGGAAAAATAAAATACATTGATGATTTATAAAGGGAGATTTTTGTTCACTCTGTATAGTCATTCTTAAGAAAAAAAAGAAATTTAATGATTATAGGTCTCCACTGTGACCTGGGAGATCTTCTGCAGAGAAACCAGATTAGATCTGAGTGCAGGGACCTGGCTCCAGGTCACCTCACTGATACATTGTAGAAGTTTCTGGTTATTTACCCTACTCTTCTTCCCACCTGGAGCTCCTCGTTGCTGTAACAAGAGTGCTTCTGGTACCTAAGCTTACTTGTGTAGGACTCTTCCCAGGTATCTGTTACCTGTACACAGAAGAATATGGTGTAAACCTTGTGTATATAAAATTCCATCTTCCCTGCAGACACATTGGTTGGCTGCCGCTCTTCACTTGAGCAACTGCTCCTTGTCTCTTGTAATTAATTACATTGACATATCCAGTTGTTCGCTGTTCTGAGTTCCTTTTTGTGCAGTGCATTACGTAACTTGTAATATTTCATCAGATTTGTTGTAGACATCTATTAAAGCTTGTTGCAAGTATCAGTGACTGGAAAAAAACTTTAGCCAAAACATCCATGAAATCATTTAGAGTTTGTTACCATGAAGGAGAACAAAACCAATTGTGCCTTTGCCATATAGGATGAAGATTTACATAATTCTAAAAATAATTATTTTCTACTTAGTTTACAAATTGAAAAGATCATAAAGACAGAAGCATTGGAGACTTGAAATCGAACTGTTTCACTTGGGTAATTAAATCTCTAACCGATGTACAAAGAAACACATAAATATTTGTATATGAATTAAAAAAACCTGTTGCAATTACATCCCAAAGTTACATGCTATACTACAATTCTTAATTTTACCTTGTTCCAAATACAAATGTACAGATCACTGTGCTTTGATACACTTTCTGCAGTAAACATAGAACTCTGATGAAACAGATTAAGGTACTTGGCATATGTACCGCGGACTGTACCATACATTGAATCTATCCCTTTTCAGGGTGCAAATAGCACATTGTGCTAATGCAGTTTACTTCACAGTGTAAAAAAACATTCTACCCTTAGAATAAATAATGAGAATCTCTCATTGGGGAGCAGCTGTACAGGCTCTGTGTGGTCCAGAACACTGGCATTGTTCTTGGAGAGCTTGTCTTTGTGCGCTGCTCTTCCTGCAGGAAGTCCGCAGGTTACTCCTCTGCGTATACTGTATGGAGAACAGAAAAAAACACATCAGTAGGGAACTGCCAAACAGAGCTGAGGGGAGAGCTGCAATTCTTCCTTCTGGAAGGGATATCTAGGCAATTTCTAAAAAAGCTCTTTCAGAGTTAATTCCCAAGGAGAGGTGCTGGAGGCTAAGTTCAGGAGGGATTCAAGTCCAGCTGAAAGTGTCGTTCACTAAACTATTTGTGTGCTCAGGATGGTAATGGATACTTAAGCTATAACTGCAGCTTTGTTCAAGTCTACAGAATTGAAAATAAATATTGTATATCAAAATTGTAAATCTAGAAAATAAAATGTAAGTCTCAGTCTTAAGAGACTTACAATTTTTGCATTAAAGAACTGTTTTCTAGTTGTTCTGAATCTTGCAGGGCTTTTAAATTTCTGATTAAAGGCTTGTTAGGAAGTAGTTGTTAATAGCTAGAGTCTTGGGACTGATCAGGGAAAGCAATTTCATTTTGAGAAAGGTACGAAAAACTCAGGCGCGGGTTCAGAACCTCATTGCTAATCGTGTTTCAACAATAAATTGCTGTCTTCTATAAATACCTCAGTTAAGCAGTGTTAAAATGTCCTATAGTTAATAGTTTGAAAGCTTTTAATATCCATACTTTTCTAATATAAAGCAGTTTAATACATCTATCATAAGAGATAGCTTGTAAAACCCCCTCCCTGAAGAGGCTGTTGTGTACCACTTGAAGAGATTGTTGCTTACTTCTTCTGTGAAGCAAATAAAGTGGGAGGTGTGTGATAAGCACACCTGACTCATCCTGCGAAAGTGGCTGGAAATTACAGACCTCGCACTTGTCATCTTAAACCTGACTAGAATTGTACAAACATACCTGGGTACAGTGGGAAGAAAATATGCCAGTGAAATGCAAAAGCATTGCAGAGCATATGGACAGAATGTTCTTTCTGTGGATTTGGTATGCTGAGAGTAGATACAGCAGCAATCCATACGTTAGGAGTAAGTGGATGAATAGTTAATATACTTCGGTGTTTCTTTTACTGATAATCATGAACGTTTATTGAACCTGTCACATAAAATAAAAGCATATGTCAGAGCACTGGTTAATCAACTGAATGTGCTTTTCTGAAATTATGCAATGCATTTTGCAAGTAATGCATTATTTTCCGTAAGTTTGACCATAAATCTCAACTGAATTATGCATTCATGTAAGTATTGTTTCCAATATTTCACTGAAAGTCTGGGTTATATACTGCCATGGATGAGTTTTATGAATATTTACAACTCCTACATAATGTTCTGTGCTTTTTAATTATACAAGATGAGTATTAAGAATAAATGAAACAGGCTTCACTCTCCAGTGGTTGGTTTTAATATATGGCAATGTCACGGTATTTCTAATTTCTTCCCTTGGTTCAACCAGAACAAGCTATCAGGCATCTCTCACCTTGACAATGTAACTACTTGGCTCCAGACACACTTAATTTCCAAGATGGTTTACAATTTAAAAATCCTTGTAAGTGTTTCTGGTTTAACAATTGTAATTCCTGTTCCTTCCCTGGTTGATGTAACATACAGCCCCTCTCCATCTTTCCGTACTTACTACTAAAATAGGCTTGTGAGGATACAAATAGCTAGAGAAATCATGAGATCCAGTGATAACTGTGGACAGCAGTCTTGTGAATCTCCCAGGCCAGTCTTTGGACACTATTCTCCATCCAGTGGGTACTTAGTAATGTCAGTAAACTACAGTGCAGCGTAGGATTAAAGTAACAATGTGTAAAGAAGCGTTCTTATTTTGTATTTGGCTTTTGCTAATGCCTCCATTTCATGAACATCAGTAATGTTCAATGCTTTTTATTTGGTGTTAGAGATTAATTTCTTAGTGCATTTCTTAGTGATGACATGAAGAAGCAAGAATCAAAGCCAGAGTGAGAGCAGGACATACCTGAGTAAATAGGAAATCCTCTTTTCCAGGTTTTAGGATACATAGGCTATTTGTTGAATGTGTGCTGTGAGGTGAGGATGCATTTTGAATAGTTAACCCGTGTATGGATTCATAACCCCCATTTTGCAGAAGTATTCTGAGCCACAGAAGTATTTGAACTTTCATGGTTTTACTAGTAAAAACATGTATCTAGTGTGTACAAATCTGATTAAAATTTAACATAATAGTAAAGAATTTAGTGAAGGCTATTTTTTTTCCAATTGCATGTTTTTATTTTTCACAGGAGACTCCAAAGTATGGTTGGAAGGAATATTATTCTTGTGTGATGACTGTAACCAGTGAACATCTCAGAGATCTGTGGAAGCAGTTTCGGAGACGAGATATGCTGAGGTAAAGGACGAAAGAAGGATTATCTGCACCAACTAGAACAATTTATTCCTATGAATTCATAATGAAGAACTAACCCAGGTGATTCATGAATCTTCCAGCTTCAGTAGAAAACACAAGACTTCTTTTCCACCTAACAGTGATCATCAACTGTTACAACCCCCTTTAAGGCTGTGTTTTATTTAAACAATAATTATCACCTGATTGGCAGAAGTATTTTTATTTTTTTTAAGAATACATTTTTAATATTTTTTACCATCTTTGATATCTGTCTTCAGAAGAAAACCAAACCACATTTTACACCTGGGTAGGCAAACGTTTTGGCAACGAAGAGGATCTGCCCCACATCACTTAGAATGTGAATTTGGTTTCAGAAGAGCACTGTGAAAAGCTCCTGCTAAATTGGGAACGAGACTACACGTAGCAGCACAACAGTTGCATACAAATTGAACGTACAAATTAAATTTGTAGAAGCTGACAAAGCTGTTACTTTGAAGAGATAAAGCTGTTTATAATGTGAATGATAGATGTTTACCTAGGAAGGTACTGTATGGACTATAATGTTCAGACTCTCCAAGTCTTACTGTTGTGTTTATTAATTTATCCATTTGAAAAAATAGTACAGATTTTAAAATGTCTTATGAGCACTATGTTGAAAAAAAGTCAAAATGTTCAAATTCATGTGAAGTAAGACACACTTTATTATATTTATTCTAGATTTTATTGCCATACATATAAATTCACTGATATATTTCTGGTAGAGTAAAACTTCATGTGTTTCTTGTGAATAGTTTTATATGAATTAAGATGTGGCGCCGAGTAACAGTTATAGCTGTTCAGTTTGCTACTCTGGAATGCAGTATCTGAAAAATAGTAAATCACTCGTTTCTGTCAAAAAGCAAAACAAAACATAAATGCATGCGGCAGTACAGAGCAACACTAAGTAATATTATTGTAATATTATACATCAAATGTTGGACATAAATCAGGCCTTGCAGAGGTGATGGAGACTACTGGCAGTCAGTACCCAGTTTGCCCTTTCACATGCTGTGGATTTAGATGTCACTGAAACAGCAGTAAGGACACTGCTACATTTGGGCTTCGCATTCTCTGAAGTTTTTCTTTGCTATTCAGCAGCAGCAGTTTTCCTTACTCCCTTTCAAGATGATTGCTAAGTGGTGTGAATTGGTCGCAAACACAAACAGTATTTCCTATACCCTTCTTGTAAGGTTTCACTGGGCATTACTCTGTATCCCTTTAGGAACAATCTGTGCCTTGAAAAACTTCTGGCTGAATACACAGGCATAAAACTAACCTCAGTAAATTGCACATCTGTGGTGGAATCTGACAATTAAAATGGAACCAAAATAATGGGTTTAAATATTTTATTACTCTAAATACCTGCAAGCAGAGTTCTCGAAAATATATTTAGAGCACATGTTGGTCGAATACCATCTGACATCATGTGAATAGAAAGTATGTATAGTGTCTGTAAGGTAGACCTAAGTTTAGGAATACTTAATTTATAATTTATAATACTATTTATTTCTGCTAAAAAAAAATCAAAACAAAGTAAAAGGAAGATGTTGTTTAAGAGATTCCATTATGGAAATCTTGGGGAAAAAATGTGCTGGGTGTGGCTTTTATCTGAGGAAAGGTCAGTTCAGAAAGCCTTTGGAGGATGTTACTTTAGTTATTATTTCATGATAACTACTTAGCAAATTCCCACCTTGGCATCCTTAAACTACTGACAAGTGTAGTTAATTAAATTTTGACAAAGACACAACAGAACACGGACAAGCTGCAATCCCCATCTGATCATTTAGGAAATTAATTGTACTCAGTGTATTGTCTTGGTATGCAGAACTGTCCCACTGCTTTCTGTCAGTGTATACAAAACCTAATTTGTTACTTCAGTGGTGAAGGACAAAAAATGGGAAGAAAGGATAGAGAGTTACTGGAAGGGTTCCCCTCCTTCCTTGACATTATCCACCACCCCACTCACAGTGGTTCTTCCTTTGGAGGAAGCAGCAGCACCATCATTGTTTGGCTCCTCCGCTACCCCAGGCAATAGTGCACTTTGCTTTTATGGCTGGCTTGAGACAATTTTATCATTTTTCTATATATTTCCTAACTATATTCACTTAATATAAACTAGAATGTGAAAGTGTCAGATTAGTTTTTAAGAGTATTTTTCTTGTATTTAATAAGTTATTTAATACAAATATGAATATATGCATATAGTAATCTTGTTTATTTCAAAATAAATGCACTTGAAACTAATTTTATCTGCAGTGTGTATCATTCAGATTCTTCTGTCATTAAAAGAAAAGTTATTGTGTAACATGAATGTGCAGGTGTTTCAAGTTGGAGCAGCTCACCATCACAAAAAATGCACTTTCTCCCTTCTGTTGTATCCTTTGATAGCTTTGTCTTTCTGATACAGAATTCCATATAAAAGAGCTGGAAGTGCAAGGACAGACAGGTGAAAACAAGGCAGGGTAAGAGGACATGCCATCTGCTACAGAGGCACCCCTCAGAGAGCAACAGCCCCTGTGCTCAATAAAACCTTACACAAAATCCATGTTAATTCCTGGCAGCAGCAAACTCTGTGCTGCAACTAAATGGTGTGATGATAGTTGTGTAAGTGAAGGCTTTTTGTAAGCTCAGCTCTTGTTCTCTTCTGTAAGTTAAGAAAACTGCAATAATATACAAAGACAAGCAGTGGATGCTTAGGAACTGCCCCCTGATGTCCAGACCAGGAGTAAGTTGTGATAAACTGGTAACTGTTAAAACATGTGGCCATGGGTAGCTTTGTGATGCTAACTTTGTCTGAGCTCTGACGTATTCCCAGCTCTCAGCAGAATCCCCTGTACTGTAAACTGCTCACTGCTAATCTGATTGTGGTGGTTTGACCCTGGCTGGAGGCCAGACTCCCAGAAAAGTCACTCTATCACTCCACTCTTAGCTGGACAGTGGAGAAAATATATGTGAAGAGGCTTTGGAGTTGACATAAGGACAGAGAGAGATCATTCCACAATTAGCATCATGGGCAAAACAGACTCAACGCAGAAGAAAGGCAAGAAAAATCTCTTAATTTATTACACTACACAGAGAAAACAGAGTTGGATAATGAGAAGTACAAACAGATCTTAAAACACCACCCCCCACTCCTCCCTTGTTTGCAGACTTCACTTTATTCATGCTGTTTCTCTTCCCCAGAATGACACGAGGGAAAGTGGGAGGGGAAATAGGGGATGGAGGCTTCAGTTTTCAGTCAGTTCCTCATGAGTTCTTCATGGGCGGGGGGGCATTTCTCACACCCTTTCCCTGCACCAGCATGGGGTCCGAGGAGACAGTCCTCCATGACCTTCTCCACATGAGTCCTCTCCCACAGGGCTTCAGCTCTTCACCAACTGCCCCAGCGTGGGTCACTGCTATAAACACGTAAGATGTCTCTCAGTCTCTCAGTCCCTGACTGCTAGCCCCAGCCTGGTCCCCCACAGAGTCACAAGCCCTCACAGCAAACCTGGTCCGGCATGGGCCTCGGTCTCTCTCTCTCTCTGCCTCTTATCTTTCTCCACGGGCTGAAGGTGCTGTCAGGGGCTTGCTCCAACGTAGGTCACAGATTCTTCCATATTCCTCCACCTGCTCCATGGTGGGCTCCTGCCCAACACAGGTGCCTCTCCATGGGATACAAGTGGGATCTCTTGGTCCTCCATGGGCTGCGGGGGACACCCGCTTCACCATGGTATTCTCCACAGGTTGCAGGGAATCTTCTCTCAGTGCCTCCTCCTGCCCCCCTTCACTGACCTTGGTGTCTGCAAAGTTTCTCACATCTTCTCACTCCCTTCTCTGGTGGCAAAATGTGGTTGTTGTGTTTTTCTCTCTCTAAAATGTGATTCCCAGAGGCCTGTGACTGGCACTGATTGGCCCTGCCGGCTTTGTCAGCAACAGGGTTTGGGAGTTTGGCCTTGGGAGCCCAGCTGGGATTTACCGTGTGGGACCTTAAAGAACCTTCTAGCTGCAAAACCACAACACTGATGTTTAAAATCACACTGACAGTTTCCCTTCTTGCGCTTTTTGACAGTACGTCAATACAAACTACTTCCACTGCAAATACACAGACTGTGTCCCAGAGAAGAAAGTTATCAGCCTGAAGGAAAACAAATACTATTTAACAGAGACTTGCAGCCTATCCCTTGGTTTTCAAAAGTTATTTGACATTGTCCACCTAAATACCACAATAAAGATCCTTTGAAACAAAAAATTATAGCAGAAATTTTCACTTTGATTCAACGTAGCATAGTGTTCATTATGTAATGACTTGTCTTGCTCGCTTGTCCCAGTGAGGACAATTTCAAGACCATTTCTACAAAATGACTCTAATACTTGCAGAAGGAAAAGAATCAGGCCAAAAGCTCACCACTCAGAAAAATGAATCTTAAACAAAACTGATTTGTGGCCATAGCAAGTCTGAGCTCCCCTTACAATCAAGACAAAACTAATTCGAATATTTTCTAATATGTGTGAGGTCTGAGTATAGTGTTTTTCCCTAAAACTAAGAATCCGTGAAAGCTTTTGGCACCCCGAACCTGTCAGCAGATGGTGCCCTTGGATATATGCTCTTTGGTTTATGCACCAAATTCTTACAGGGTTATGCTTTAATCTTGAATGGCTAATGTTAATTTTTACTGCTAGTTTGACTTACAAATTCCTCCCACAGAGGAACACTAGTATTAGGTAGGAGTATTCCATGAGAATCTTAGTGAACATTTTAAAATATGAAGTACATAATTATATAAAATATATTGTAATAGAAATATAATATACATAATGTATAAATATATAATACCTATATATATAAACATTCACAGAAACAGCAACATACTAAAAATATTTAAATTCTAGTAATATAGTTATGTTTATTCAATGTAAGCAATCACTCCTGTGGATACAAGGAACTGAATTACCCATTTATTTATATGTCCACCTTAGTTTAAAAAGAAATTAGGCTAAACAAAATTTGCACAGGAACTTTTCCAGCTCCTGTTTATTAGGAATAGGACATAATATGCATGCCATGTAACTTTCCAGTTTTCTTCTGAGCGTTAATCCTTTTTAAGTGGCCATAGCCATAAGCCATGCTTTCTTAGTAAGTGGCTTTATCGTTAAGTGGGTTTAGGTGACTTGCCTGAGGTTGTAAATTCTGGTTTGAAGCGATGAAAACTAACTCCCCCTAACCCTGATTCAGAGGCTCCGTCCTAGGTTCAAACGACTGTAGTGCTATAAAAACACACTTTCAGGTATTCAAAACTGCAGAAAAATACTGAGCCTAAAGTTAGTCACCTAGGCTCTCTACTGAATGTCTGTCTGACTGGGATCCAGAAGTGCCACTAGTAGTTTAAAATCGGCAAACTAAATGAGTTGTAAATAATCACAGAATGCAGGGGTTGGAAAGGACCTCCAGAGATCTTCGAGTCCAACCCCCCTGCCAAAGCAGGTTCCCTAGAGTTAGACAGGCAGTGCAGGGATGTTGTAAAATGTAGCTCCTGGGAGCTGTGAGTTCTCAGGTGCTTTCATGGCCAGTAGCACATGTGAGATGGGGTGAGATGGCCCAGTTAGAAAGGAACACAGCCAAAAAACACATTATTCACTGTGTTCTGAATGTACTTAGATTGCAAGATTTAATTGACCAAATACTGTGCTTAAAATCATTGGGAACTTACTGTGAGATCATAGAATTAATCATGCTGTTTAATTTTCCAACAGCTCCATTGCAGGAAGTCTGTGACATATTAAAGTGATCTAATAACACAAAGGCTTATTTTTGCACACTGGGTTGTTGTAATGGCAGTCTTTACGAGGTCAGTGTGATTTTCTGGGTGAAATGCAATGAGCTGGATACACATACGGTACTTCCAGCTGCTTACCTTAACCCCTGAATACCCAGTAAATGGCAATGTCTGCAGCCAGCCTCGGATCTGCAGAAGCCTAAATGAATGCTCAAGTAATTCCTTCACCACCGCTCTCTCACTGCAGTACTGTGGTATTCAAATCACGTATACGTTAAGGAGAACAATATTAATTTACATAATCGCTTTTGTTTCTTTTGTGGCTCATTTTACTTCTTTATTCTTTTGAAAATGTAAGACCTTTCAGAGCAGTACAAAACTGAAATTATCAACTGAAATTAAATTACATTTTCTCTGCCACACATCAAACATCTTCCCCTGCTTGAAATTTCCTTCTATTTTGCTGCCAGTGCTTTATCAGAGTGATCACCAGGAATTTTTTATCACATTTTAACAAAATGCATTCAAGATGTCCGTGCAACTTCATTAACCACGTACAAACCCTCTACTACTGTTTGCTATCGACAGACAACTTGCACAGGAGTAGCTGCTAATGAGGACTGCATGCTCGGGTACCAGGGTGACTTTCTTCAAAAAGAGTCATTATTTCCACATCTGTGTCTAAACCCAGCTGGAATCTACCTGTCAGCACATGTGGAGGGAGAGAGCACCTGATTCGTTAACGTCCATCTGATCAAGCACCTTGTCAAGTGGGCTGACAGGGAGAAGGGGAGAAGCCAAACATGTGGAGGCACAAATCCAACCAAACAGACCTCACAGAGCAACAGCAGGAACAGTCCTGCTCCACCAGACTAACTGGTAAGGACACGGCGAGCAGGAGGATGCTTACTTCAGCATGATCAGCTGGATGAGGACCTCGTCAAAATGCAGTGAGCACCAAGCAGGACCAGGCAGCAAGTCAGGGACTGTGGAGCAGGTAAGAGGGCCTGGGATCTGAGCAGGGGTATGAGACAGCCAGGGAGCCTGTGCTGGTACTCAGGGATCTACAACTGTGTGCTCACGTGCCTGTAGAGCAGACTGAGGGGTGCACTCTCTCTAGTGAATCTTTTTCCTGACAGCCCAGGGGCACTGGGAGTTGTATGAGTCCTGTATGCAGGTGTGGTTGGAGTTGTCACTGGCTGAGCAGGAAGGCAGCAGCCACATCCACCAGCCTGGGATAGAGACACCAGGTCCCCAGGCTGTCTCTGGCAGCCAGGCAGGAGGATGCTCAGCTGCAGAGCTGTGTGTGGGTGGCAGCCCTGTCTTGTGCCATCCCTTTATGCTACCCAGGCCACACAACCTGAAACAGAGAGCAGTCAGACATGGTAATGTTAGAAATGTATTCCAAAAAAGACACTTTAAGACAAAATCTGCAAGCATATATATACCTTGCATATACCTTGCCTGAAGGGAAAAGCTGAGTGGTACCACTTAGAACAAGAACATATTGCTTTGATTTGCTGAACACTCAGGCCTCCTCCTCAACCTCCAGTTACCCTCAGCTAGCTCCTGCCAGCAGAAAAGCCAGTGAATTACTTTTGTTTCCTCTCTCTTTCCCTTGTGAACATTTTATACAAGCTTGAAGAAGCTGTGCCCCAAGTAATATCTCATTGAAGAGCGAGGCTGCTTGACTACAGTCCTTTGGGGAATCTGTCCATGGTTGCCCAATGGTTTAGATTATCCCAGGGTTGACTTTTGCTGTAACACAACACATGATCACTCATGAGCTGTTCTGCTCCTACCTAAAACTTCTTCAGGTCTGTGGTGGGTTTCCCCTGGCTAGACACCAGGTACCCACCAAATCTGCTCAGTCACTCCCTTCCTCAGCTGGACACAGGACAGAAAATGTCACAAAAGACTTGTGGGTGGAGCTAAGGACAGGGAGAGATCAATCACCAGTTACTGTCATGGGCAAAACAGATGCAACTTGAGGACATTAATTTATTAACAATCAAAATCAGGAGCTCCTTCCTCCTCAGGGGGACTCCTCACACTGTTCCACTCCTCCAGCTTGAGTCCTTACCACCAGTACAGTCCTTCAGGAGCAGACTGCTGCAGTGTGGATCCCGCATGGGGCCACAGGTCCTACAAGGAGCTGGCTCCAACATGGACTTCCCACAGGGCTGCAGCATTCTTCAGGCATCCACCTGCTTCTCATGGTCCTCCATGAGCTGCAGGTGGGTATCTGCTCCCCCATCATGTTCTGTGGGCTGCAGGGTGACAGCCTGCCTCATCATGGTCTTCTCCATGGGCTGCAGGGGAATCTCTCCTCTGGTGCCTGGAGCACCTCCTGACACTCCTTCACTGGCCTTGGTGTCTACAGAGTTGTTCCTCTCAAATCTTCTCACACCTCTCTCGGGCTGCAATTGCTCCTGATGTGATCTTTCTACCCACACCCACACCCCCCAACACCCCTCCCTTCTTCACTGTTATCCCTGAGAAACTATCCTTGAACTGATGGGCTCAGCCTTGACCAGTCCATCTTGGATGGCACTGGCTCTATTGGACATTGAGGAAGTTTCTAGCAGCTTCTCACAAAAGCCATCCCTGTAGTCCCCCCACTAAGAAAACCTTGCCATGCAACTCAAGACAGGGCCATACCATAGAAGGAGGAGGAGGAAAGGCACAGAAGAAAGGGAGTGACCCATCTGGAGTGTGGTGAGAGTCATGGAGGGAACAGAAAGAACTGTGAGCATGAGGAGAGCTAGAGAGCCCACAGCCATGAGGAGAAGCCATGAATGTGAAGGCAGGAGAGCGGGATTCTTAACAGCAATCTGACCACAGGACGCTCCAAGGTACCCAGAGGATCAGACAAGGCAGAATTTTTTTGTCCCAGCTATGGTAAAGTGAGGTCTGCCTCTTTATTTCACTAAATGTGCTAATTTTGAACCAGTATGACCATGATTTTGGAGCTCCAGTAAAGAGTATAATAACTATTATTAATGTAATTGTGAGCTTACTACATAAGAAAATTCTGGTTATTATCAATTCTGAGCAGTGAGAAGAGGCTGGTGGTGGCCATGGAAAAGTTGAAGCTGGACTACAGAAGCCCATTTCCATGAAGGATTAATAAAAACCCTCTGACCAGAAATGGTATGATATCATTTGAGGTCTTTGTAACACATCATCGTTTTATTCCAACATCTCTGGCAAAGTGCCACCTCTCTGTATACATGATTTTTGTATAAATATCATTTCAAGGAATTCTTTACTACATTAAAAAGTCTTCTCTACTGTTTACCACATTTCCCTGGCACAGGTTGTTAGTAAGCCACGTAAAACATAGAGCATTATTAAATGGTTTACGGGAGAAAGCTTTCTGTAGCCCACACACATGCTACAAAAACCATACACACCACTCCCAGCTGCTGACTTCTCATGGTGCAGCCGCCTGTCCCTGAAGGACACAACACAGAAGATGTGTTATCCTCTGTACCTGAGAGAGGTCACTGTCAGGTATTTGCAAATAAGTGTGAAAAGCCATCAAATTAATTACACTGCCTTCCTTTCTTTTAAAGTTTGCAATAAAGCATTGGGTTGGCCTTCAAGTAGGGGGATAGTTTTTTTCCTAATACTTTTAAAATCTGTTCTGATTAATGATAGATGTTTTCATTAAACACAGTAGAGTTAAATCCTTTAAATGTCCTCTTAAAATTCTGGCCTCAGGGATGGTATGCATAATTAATTACAGGTAAAATAAAGTGGCTTTATTGTCTATGTCATGTTGGTTTTGGTCCCTTTCCTCTTGTTTTGTGACATACTGTATGTAGAAATGTCAACTCTAGTTTTTCAGTACAACCCACTATACCTCTGCTTTTCTAACATATAATACATAACCCCCATTATGCAGATTCTTAACTTATTATATTCCAATCTTTCACACAGAATCACAGAATCACAGAATATTAGGAGCTGGAAGAGACCTTGAAAGATCATTCAGTCCAACTCCCCTGCCCGAGTAGGATCATCTAGAGTAGATCACATAGGAACACGTCCAGATTGGTCTTGAATGTCTCCAAAGAGACTCCACAACCTCTCTGGGCAGCCTGTCCCAGTGCTCTGTCACACTCACAGTGAAAAAGTTCCTCCTTATATTAAGATAGAACTTTCTATGTTCCAGTTTGGAACCATTTCTCCTTGTTCTACCGCTGGCCATCACTGAGAGGAGCCTGGATCCATCCTCCTGACATTCACCCTTTACATATTTATAAACATCATATCTTGTTCATTTCCCTTCTGTAATAACTCTACGCTGTGGAGACAGTTTCACTGAGCTGTTCACGATGATATACAACCCTTCTTGAAAAGGCAGAGATGATTTGCTGCCATGGGATATGTAATATTTCTCTTGCTACATCCTCCTGTACTGCTCATTCACCCGGTTCACTGTGGCTAACTGAAATTCCCCAGCTGAATCTCACAATCATGAGGGGCCCGTGATTTTGCATTACATAGAACCACGGCAGCCATATGGTCAATGTCTTTTGCTGTCTGCTTGATAAACATGCTAGCAGCTCCGCTTCGTACTCCGGAACCTGGCAGCACACATGCTATTGTTTTTTGTCATATTTTCTCTTCTCTCTCTCTCTCTCAGCCTGTTTCCTAATCAACAGCGGCTGTATGCCTTCCAGGTTGTGATTGCTTAGCTTAATGCCCTGTCTCCCATGTGAGACATTATACCAGCCTTTTTTTTCCAAGCCCAAACACATTTTAATCGACCAGCTCTTTCCCACCGACCGTGCCACCAGTGCTCTGAGGAACTCGAGCAGATTGCAGAAATACTACGGGCCATGCTCGGCATTTCTAATCCTGGAATGATAATTCAGCAAGAATTTGGGTGCTCATACTGCAACGCAGCCTTGGTTTACTATGACACTTCTGTTACACTGATTGTATGAGTGTTCCATTACGATGGCCATCCACGTAAAGCCTTTTTGGGAAGGAGTGAGTCAGCACAACCCTGCATCACCTTCCTTAGCCCAACACCCACCGAGAGCAGGGCTGGCCACCGCCACCTCACATCGCCTCGTGCTCGCTGTGACAGCGCAGCCCGCAACAGGTGTTGAGCATCCTATGCTGCTCCGACGCGCTATGTGCGAATGTGGCAGCACCTTTATTGACCGAGTGTTGGAAAGTATTCCAAGTTAATTTGCTGGTTAAGTACCAGCACCCCTATTTCAGAGGTGTAGAAGCCGGAGGAAGCGGGGCTGGGCACTGGGAGTTCAGTGGAGGGGGGAATAACGTCATCGGTGTCTCCAGCCACGTCACATCCAAAGGCTCCTGCACGTGCCGAGAAACGTAACTCATTTCGTAACGAGCTGAGCCGCCCCGGGGCCCAGCCCCGAACTTTGAGGCAGCGCGTCCCGTTATCGCCCGGGAACGTTCCCCGTCCTGCCGGCCCCGGCGCGGCCAGCCCCAGCCGGCCCTCGAGGGGACGCTGCGGCCTCTCGGGCGGCTCTTTCCCCCCTGCCCTCCCTCGCCTTGCCGGGGGGGAGCGGTGGGCGGTGGGAGGGGCGGCCCTGCCGAGAGCCCTGTCAGCGCGGGAGGGAGGGACCGGGGCGGGCTCCGGCGGGGTACGCGGCCGGGGCCCGGGCCCCCGGAGCGAGCGGCCGGGATGCGGTGCAGGAAGATGGCGGCACCGCCGCCAGCCGGGACGGCGGGAGCTTGGGGCGGCGTGCGGCGGCGCTGCCAGCGGCTGCTCTACTGGGTCCCGGTGCTCTTCATCTCCAGCATCCTCTGCTGGTCCTACTACGCCTATGTCACCCAGCTCTGTCTGTGTGAGTGCCGCCGCGGCGGGCGGGGGACCGGGGTGGGTGCCGCCCCTGCTGCGAGAGCGCGGCCGGGCTCCCGCCTGCCGGGACGGAACAGGACGGGGCGGCGGCCTTGTCTGTCGGCGCTGGGGCCGCCCCTGGCCGCCGCCACGCCCGCGGGCCGGAGCCGGGACGGGTGCTACGCTGCCGCATGCAGTCGGCGGCGGGTTGGGCTGGGCTGGGCTGGAGAGCGGCGGATCGGCCCCCTTCGTAGACCGGTGCCCTCGGACAGCCGGGATCGCGGTGGGCCTCCCCATCGGCGGAGGGAGCCGACAGCTCGGGGCTTTGCGCGGCCCGAGTTTGGCTCCGTGGCGTGTGTAGCGTGTGACATGCCGGCGCTGAGCGGCGGACCCGGCGGAACAAAGTTGGCCGTCCCTTTGTTTTCCTCCCGCGGCGTGGGAGCGGGTATGCCCACATCTGTGCATAAACCCGGGGTCTCCCGTCAGCTGGAGGGGGAGCGGGAACAGAAAGACCCCGAGTCGCCTTGGGCATCCTGCAATCCATTGGGAAGTCGTCCTGGCCGTGCATCTCGGCTCCTCTGTAGCGTTAGGCGAATAGCTGGTCACATACTGGTCAGACACTGGGGAGAGCCGAGGGTTTATTAGATGAGCAGCTCGTTAGGGTCCCGTCAGTTAAGTTCAGTTTCTGTTGAAGCGTATCTTGTAGGAAATAACTTAGTCTTTGCATTTTAGAGGCTTATGTATGGCGTACTGATGTTTCGTGAACAGTATTTTAGTGATGGCACAAAGGAATACAGATTAGCTTTTGTCTCCCCTTTCCTCTCCATGGTAGCTGAGGTTCATAGTGACCACTCATCATTAGTGTCTGGTTAAGGAACAGTCATGATAGGAAATACTCAACTCAAGCTGAGGGCATTTATATGCCTATATAACCCAAGTGACAGGTGATAGGATGAGGGGGAATGGCCTAAAGCTGCCCCAGGGCAGGTTCAGATGAGATGTTAGGAAAAAGTTACTCACTGAAAGAGTTGTGGGGATGTGAACAGGCTGCCCAGGGTGGTGGTTGAGTCACCATCCCAGGAGGTATTTAAAAGACAGGTAGACGAGGAGGTGCTTAGAGATATGGTTTAGGAGAGGACAGGTACAGTTAGAATCATAGAATGTGTCAGGTTGGAAGGGACCTTTATAGGCCATCTAGTCCACCCCCCCTGCAGTAAGCAGGGACACCTTCACTAGATCAGGTTGCTCAGAGCCCCATCAAGCCTGACCTTGAACGTCTCCAGGGATGGGACCTCCACCACCTCTCTGGGCAACCTGTTCCAGTGATCTACCACCCTCATATTCAAGAAAGTTTTTTTCCTAATACTCAGCCTAAATCTCCCCGTTTCTAGTTTAAAACCATTGCCCCTCATCCTATCTCTACATGCTCTCATGAACAGTTCTTCCCCAGCATTCTTATAGGCACCTTTCAGGTATTGGGTGACCTTTGAGATCATCGGTTGAACTTGATGATACAAAAGGTCTTTTCCAACCGTGTCATTCTATGATTCTGTGAAAACTTTGCCAGGCTTCAGCTGTTCATGTTGAAAGTCTCAACAGTCTGGTACCTAAGTTTGGCTTATTTTATTTATTTGTTTTCTTAAGAGAAGGCTGATACATTTTTTGTCCTACAGATGCTTGGCTGAGCAGTTGAGACATTAGGCAAAAAATGGTTGCCAGGCCTAGCACCTCTGTTTTGGAGGGAGGTATCAAGACTTGATGTGGTCCCTATATGGGAGGTGGGATTTTCACATCTTTCTTTGATAAAGAACATTCAAATCTGTTAGTTTTAAATGCTTCTCTTCAACTAGAAATTGAGTTGCAATAACTTAACAAGAGGAGGATGGAAGTGTCTGCCTCCAGTGCAAGGAAGGGAATTGTTTGGAAGTTCTGGGGAGAAGTTGACTGAGCTAGCCTGGAAAGGGGAGCTGCAAGCTGATGTGAGGACAAGGATGTTTTCGGGGAAAGTGACCCTGTAGAGTTAACATCTATCCTAATGTATGCTCCCCCATAATGCTTACACAGTACAGTTGTTTGATTTGGGCACTACTGTTGGAGTCATCTACTGTATTTTTATTTCCGTGCAGTTTTGTATGGCAGAGGAGTGTTGGAGTTTTAGCTTACCTGAAATTCAGCAGGTACCTCTTAAAAAAATGGCATGCTTGAAACTTGCTTCAAACTGACAACTGTGGTGTCATAATTCCTTGAGAAGTGCTCAAAGAAAAAGTTCTGTCATGGGAGAGGAGGAAAAGGGAATCCTGGGCTCTTCTTAAACATCTTTTACTGAATTCCTTTCTATGTACAAAGGTGATTCTTGGGTGACCCCCTTCTACCTGGCTCACCATTTTTTTAATTGAGCATAATAGTTGTCTGTGGCTTCCTCTAATTCTATCTTTTATCTATGTCTGGATGTTTTCCCTTGTTTTGGGCATATTAAGATAAAATAAACTTGTGTCTTGCTTTACTAATGAATATTTAGTGTAAACAACAGAAGGAATAGCTAGCAACTCGGAGAAGGAGAGCTGAAAGCCAACCGCAGGAATAGACTGTAAGCATTTCAGTGCTTTGAAGCCAGCCTGTCTACTCAGCGCATCCCCTATTCCTGCAGCACTGGCTGCCAAAGAGGTTGTATATAGCTGCTTTTTTTACTGCAGGTTACTGTCGTTGATGGTGATGACAACATACAGGAAACAGAGCTTAGCAAGGGCTTTGCACAGTTTTAAGTGGTTTATTTGAGCGTTTAGTAATGCGTGGAATGGTTTGTTTTGGTTTGGTTTGGTTTTTTTTTTTTGCAGTTTTAACTGAGTGTTGTAAGAGAGATTTTGAATTTAAAAAAAAAAAAAGAAAAAGTCTACTAAGATTATCCCTTTCATCCCTAAAGCTGAGTAGTTACAGTATTGTTGCATAGCATTTTGGAAACAACAAAGGGATTTAGAAACAGAAAAGGGAATCCACAGCTTTTAACTGTAGTATTACTGTGGTTAGAGTTCTGTCTCTTAATAGTGATTTTTACCTTAGATACTTTAACCCTTGAGGAGAATGGTATTGAGCACTAACAAATGTTTATCTTCTTCCTGCTGGTTACAGAATACTGAAATTAAATGTGTAAATGAATCAGTTTTAAAACAGCTGATTAAAAATTACTTCTGTCCAGTTCCATTCTCTTGATTTTGACAGTATCGTCACCTCACAATCCCTGTTTGGAATTAGTAGTTGTCTTTTTTTACCCCCCCCAAATAACCTCCTTTGTGTTTAAAATTAATGGGCCTTTAAGTATTCCTTTCCTTAAATAAAATAATAAAAAAAAAAGAAATTGTGTTTATGAAAACCCAAGAGTTACAGATTTACTGTTCTTCCTCTAACCAAGATGAGGAAATGCAGGCAATGTGCAATGACTTGCATTGCACATTGCATTGCATTTGGTAGCGGAAACTACTGAAATTTCAATGTAGGGTACATGGAACAACAGCAACATGAAGTGCAGACCAAATTCTTTCCCCCAGTTACTGCATCTGTGTGTTTGTTCTCAGAAAATGCATATTGGATTCAATAATCTGTATGCAAGGTAACAATGTCTTATTCTCTGGGTATACCTCTGGCTCAGGTCAGTTGAACTATAAGGGATTTATAGTAGTTACCCCCACCATGCTTTGAGGAAGGCAGAATCTGTAGTTATTTGTTCTGTTTTGTTTTGTTTTCCCAGCTTATGATTTGTAGTTGCATATAAGAAGGAAGATGTACAGTGACAGATGTTCTTAGTGAAAATATCAACTGTGCTGATGAAAGGGTTAGCCAACAAATAGAAATTGGCTGTGTAAGTTCAGTTTTGATCCATTTTTACCTGTCACTGTTTTGAATTTTAAGGGTAATGCTCTCGCTCAAAAGTCCTTTCCAAAAATGCAGCTTGAATCTAATATCAGTGAAGGAAAATATATTTGCCGTGGAACATAAAAACAGGCAATAAGCATTTCCTGACTGCTTCAGTGAAGGGAAAGGGAGGAAATATTGCCACCTGGTGAGTGATTTCCCTGATTTGGATAGGAAAAAGTGACTTCAGCAGAGTTGAAGAAGAGGACAACAAGGCACGCACAATAGACTCAGGATTGCTCTTAAGCCACATCTTTGGTTTTAGAATAGAGAAGTGACCAGGGTCTGTCTCTGTCCACAGCTACTTTCAATATGGATCAGAAATATGTGCAGTGACATCCAGCTGCTGAAGATGTTAATGATCATGGAAGAGTTTTGTTGAGGGAATGAGATTGATTAGTGATGAATTGAGGTTTTTGACTCTGTAAAATCTCTGTAAAGAATTACAGCAGGATGAAAAGATGCTTAATTCATCACAGTTTAGAGGCAGAATTAATGTGTGCCCCGTAGGCATGGCACAGTGTGATCAGGGGATCAGAAGCGGCAGAAAATATGGAGATAAAGCGGATAAAGAAAAAGGATTTATGGTGCTTGCTGCTTATGTCTTGTAATCATCTACCGCTTACATTTGGCTATAGAAGTACAAGTACATTGTAACACTGCAGTTGGCTGTTGTCAAACACCAGATAAATACTCTGTCTGTTGACTGCTGAGGTAGCAAAGGACTTTGATCAAAGCAAATTTGTATTTTTCATATATATTTCGCAAACACCGTAGTTTTTCCTCTTTGGGGATTGCTGGCTACTCTCAGAAAAAAAATCAAAGCTGGCAGCTGAAGTAAGACTGGTGTCTGAATTTTAGCCAGCAGGACTCCTTTATGTCTTCAGATTTCATTTTATTTATTTCTCAGACTTCCAAAGGCAGCTGCCATTCTCCACTTCAGAAATGGAATTGAAGTCTATATTAAATAGGAATGGTTATCTCTGCATGTAGCAGTGCCTTGTGCACTACCTGTAGTTTTTGTGCTTTGAAATTTAAACCGTGGCTTTAAGTTAAAAGCATAAGGTCAGTGGTGAAGATACAAGTACTAGATACAATTGTATTTTCAGTTAAAGCTTGATACCTAGCAACTTGAATAGAACTTCTGGTCAGGATGGCATCTTTGCTGAAAGGGATCTGATCATACCACTTGTGTAGAAGTAGCCTTTGCTCTTCAGTTGGTCCCTGTGACTTATAGAGTAAATGGGAAGTTTGTAAAGTAGAAAGATTAGACCAATTCTTACTCATAGTCAATTCCAAAGTGGTGGTTTTGTGACCTCATGTACAAAGGTATCAAACAGCAGCTTGCTGCTGGGTGAGTAATGATGTAGTTTGATAGGCATAGGGTTAAAATTAATTTACTGAAACATTGATAAATACTGTCAAATCCAAATGTGTGGGTTATTGATGACTACTTATGCCAACCTTTCTTCTCCCAGAAATACTTCTGCTACATTTGTCCTGAAGCGAAGCACTGGTGGCAAAGTCTCCACCTTGTCACTCTGAATCAGTGCAAATCACTCTGTCTAGTAAAGAGGTAGTTTTTGTTGCAAGGATTGATTTGTTTTTCTAAGACTATTGCAGACAAGGACAGAACATTTATCACAACTATAAAACACTTTTTATGTGTATAGAGAGCTGAGTTAAACTGCATGTATAGATCAGTGGTTTACAGCTTCAAATACGCCATAAAGATAAAATACATACTTAGTTTTGTTAATCAGATCCCAGATGTTAAAAAGTCAAAGAGTCTGAAAGAAACAGTTATTCATAGATGTAGCTGCAGAGTCTCTGGATCATATGTATCTTAGTTTTCCATGCCAAATTTTTAAACATTCAAAAAATGTATATAAAATACAGAAGCAAGGTTTTGTATATCCACTTCCATTAAAGCTTTAAAAATTGTTTCATCAAGTCTTTGGGTTTTTTTTAATCATTCCAATTACTGTTCAGGAACTTTGATTTCGGGATTAGAAATCAAGCAAAGTTTAGTATTGGAAAACCAGTGAATTTTTTTTTATATTTTATCTTCTAAAATATTTTGGGTTTTGTGGTAGCAGCGTGTCTTGCCCTGTCTTGAGCCACGTGGAGGTGGATGCCTATATATTGTTCCATGGATGAGTGAGAATAAAGATTTCTAGAAAAAATGGGCCATAATGCAAGATGGAAATTATTTTCCATCACTGAATTAAGGTCTGACCCAGTGCAGTGTGGCTTCTTTTAGAAGACTGATTTGGTGATGGAGTTGTAGCAGGCTGTTTTGAGATACTCTTTGTTTGCCAGGGCAGCATTCCTTGTGTTTTGTCTCCTGATGAGGAAAACTGGCTAGTGTGGGATGAATTCCTCAGGCTGTCCTTTCCATCCAGAACTTTTCCCTGTCTCTTGTCACTGTTGGTTTTTGCAATTGCAAGCACGGGCTACTCAGTATTGGCTGCTGAATGTGCTGTTTGTGGCTGCCTGTGGCTCAGGGCAAGCAGGGAACGATGTTTCTGGCTCAGGAAATTGGCGTCTCCGTTGGCCAACATCCTGCGTATGTCCCGGCCTGATCCCCAATTCCGATCAGCACTATCTGCAAGCTGTGTAATGAATCAGAGAGGCTCTCATTATGTGACAGTCTGCTAGTACTGAACTGTAAATGACATCCTGATGCTTTAGCAGTGGAAGGCTGATTCTTAATGAAATTGGCCCCTGCAGTATCTCAGGCGAACGGAGCTGTAACTTTTTAATGACTTCTTGAAGACAGGTCATGGTGTGTAATTATCTCCATCTCTTAATATGCAGGAGTATCATTCTCTTCCTCTCTCAGTTGCTTTTACCCTGTTTTCTTCCCAATTGTAGAAATTGCTTAATGTTTGGGATTGGTGTACCCTTGGTGTTTATTTTAGTCATTGCAGACATGCTTTTTACCCTTATTGTGTGTATGCTATTTGACTACCAGTGAGTGAATTTGCAGCATTTAAGCTGGCATTTATTAATGACAGGATGCACAGTCTGACCTACTTTCTGTGCACCACCAGCAGTGAATATAACTCATTGGATGAGAAACGAGAAAGCTGCCAGAAAGACTGGTATAAGGGATTCATAGAAGACTATATAATCAAATATTATTGAATAACATAGCAAAGCTGTATCACTGAATCTACTGAAAGATAAAATTTGATTTGAATAAATGCATTATGTGTGCTGTTAAGAAGGTGGAGAAAATAGCAAATGTTTCTTTAACCAAATGCAAAAGCTGAGGGGCTTCTTGTGTTAGATTATTTTCCATGTACTTAAATAGTGTGATTTTAGAATTAAAAGCATATTGTGGCTACCTTAAGAAGTCTTTGTATTGCAGTCACTCTACAAATTGAAAAAGGTTATTTTTTTATAAGAAATTTGTGAGTTTGATTTTTAAGGGATTTTTTTTAGTGGTATTTTTTTTCCCCCTTTCTTTCCCGGCTAGTCAGTTCTGCCACTTGGTGCAAAAAACCCTCCCACCTAACAAAAATAAATCCCTTTAGCCCTGTGGTATTTGAGATAGATGCCTGTCCATTACTTTCCCATGCATGATACCTCCTTTGGGGAGCCTTTGTCAAAGGTGATTTTGAAAAGCATAAGGAGAGGGAGTGGTACCTAACTTAGAAAAGCTGCAGGTTATTGGATATCTTTTGTGTTCCTCTGTGTCACCATCTGAGGTGACATATTTGTTTAGTGCAGCCTGTCTCCTTTGTAAACACCATTTTCAGAAAGCATGAAGAAAGATGGTAAGACTGAAGATAACTGGCATCTCTCTTCAGCCTTGCCTTTTCTACTTCGTTCTCTAACAGTGGTTGCAGCTCAGAAGCATGTAAAATAACTCCAAGTTTATATATATAAAAAAATGGTCCTCTACTGGGGTTAACTGGACATTTTTGGGCTCTTGACTTTTAGCCTTCCTGGTCTGCAGCCCCTGCCTGTAAGGAATGTTTGGCTTCCAAGCTAGATACAATGAAAGCAGAAAAGATGGTCCGCTGAGCAGGTTCGGTGTCCAAGGTGGGCATTTCATCCCAAAGGTGGACAGAAATTTTGAAAAGTTGTAGGCTCGTGGTCAGGTAGAAGTGGCTAAATTTGGATGTATTAGTTGTATTGGTCCTTTGTGTACAGACATGTGAAAAAGTTAAGAATCTCAAACACACCAATTCATACATTTTATCCAAGCTTAAGAGAGGAAGAAGGATGACAAGTGCTTTCACAGCAGTGTTCTATGCTATTCCTTTGTTAGGTGAGAAAAATACCACAAATCATTGTGAAAGGTTGGTTGAGGTAAGTTTGAAATGGGTGAATATTCAGCTTGTGCTTGGCTGTGGCTTTTTAATTAGCAGAGCATAGTTATTCCAAGAAGACTGAAAAAATTTCTGCACACCTTGCTGACCATATGAAGTGACAAAAGAAAATCAGAATTTGAGTAGTGGTTAGTTTGTCCTTATCAGAGAGTTGTGGCTCTGTTAAATTACACGTCAGCTCTACAGATGTCTTTTGGGTTTTTTTCTGGTAGATGACTCTTTACTTATATTTTTATGGTTCTTATACATCACTGTATTGCAGCATCTCTAGTCTTCAGAGTCACATGTGTATACATGTTCCCTCAGCTCCTCTCTAGCAGTTGTCTAGATGGATATTGAGCTTCTAAAGCTCTGAAGATTTCTCTTAGCTGAACTATAAAGCTGAGGACAGAATAGAGTTTTTTTTTTAATAGGGGCTTATGCAACTTCTGTGGTGTCTTTCTAATTTGTGTGAAGAACTTTATACACGGTTATTTACTGTTTTCCCTTGGGTAAGGCAGATGCTTATTTTGGTAGAGCTATCGTCAAATCTCCATTTTCACAGACCTATTTTATAATTAGAGATACATGGAAAAAATCCTGTTTGAAAGGATCTCGCCTCATCTAGGCTACTCTTCTAATCAAAGCATCGGCATCGTTAGGTGTGATGTCAGGCCATGTTGCTTGAATCTTGAAAAGCTCCAGAGTTGGAGACTGTACAACATGTCTGGGCAACTTTTTCCACTGATGGACTGTTCTCATGGTGGAAAGGTTTTTTCCTTGTATCAAATCTGATCCTCTCATTTCAACTTATATCTGCTGGCCCCTGCCCCCCCCCCCCGTACCATTATGAAGAGCCCAGCTTCACGTCCTCAGTGCCTCCCTGTAGATTTCTGTTAGGTCCTTCAAAATGTGTCTTCTCAAAATGTGCTGAGTAGGCACCAAGTCTCTGCTCAGATGAGTGATCCAGAACCTACTAATTTTGTGACTCTCCCCTGGACTTGTGTTTTTGTTGCATTGGGGGACCCAAAGCTCCCTAGAATGTGGTCTAATGAGAACTGTATAGAGGGACATGATCCCTTTCCTTGAGCAGCCAGATGTGCACCTGCTGATGCAGCCTAGGAAGCTGGTGGCTTGCTCTGCTGCCCGGGTGCTGCTGGCTCACGTTCACTGCCCATTAGCACCCCACGGCCTCTTCCACAGAGCTGCTCCAGCCTGGCAGTCGCCATGCTGTATCATTGCAGTTGTTTCTTTACAGGTGCAGGACTTTGCCTTGACCCTTGCTGGATTTAATGAGTCCTGTTGGCTCATTTCTCCAGCCTGTCTGGGTCCATCTGACGGACCAGCTGGTGTCTCCCAGGGTGGTGTTCTCTGTAAACTTGATGAGCATCCATTCACTCATCTGGAGCATTAGTTCAGGTGTTGAGCAGCACTGGTCTCATGGTACATCCTTGCACTATTTAAATAGTGACTTTCACTCTATCAGCAAGCCTAAGATTAATAAAGTAGAATGGCATGGCTGCTTGGCCTTGCAGTAGGACTTGCCTTGGGCTTGCTATTTGAAGACCAGCCTTGGATAGCCATTTTGCTAGGAAAACAAGAGTGGATGACAGATTTACATAGCTACTGTCCTCTTGCTTGCAACTGTAGGTGGCAGTTTATTACAGCTTGTAGAGAACTTGAATAGGATGAACAAATATGAGGTGGAGGGGAAGAACACTGTGAAGTCTTGATCAATTGAGAGTTTCCGATCTCTCTGAGATATCTGCTGTGGTGTTGATACTTTATTCTTTTTTCTTTTATTTAAATAATGTGGCTGAGAGTGGAATATCAGTGTAAGAAAAAGATTTATTCTCTTTCATAGATGTGGTGACACAAAACATGATACCTGTGTACTCCATCCCATGCCTGACATGCTTACACCTTTCTCACTCTTACTGTCCTCAAATCCTGTAATCTGTGGGCAGTTTCTTAAAGGAAATACAACTTTTGTCTACTTTTTATTTTTATGCCTTGGAGATGAGTGGTACTGAGTATTGCTGGCAAAACCAGTTCTGGAGTCTTACAGCTCCACATCAAGAGTAGAACATAGGTAAACTGTAAAACCTGTACAACCACACTTAAGGAAATAACTTGTTTAAAGGTGGCTTTTTTTGGGGTTACACTTGGGCAACTTCAGATAGATAGAAGTCTTAGTTCTCAGGAACTGAGCCTTGGAATGGGAGCCAAAAAACCTTACAAGGAATTAGCATTGTCTGCGTGTTCTTGTGATGAATGTATATAACATAAAAGCTTGATGGTGTGTATGGCCTTAACTTTGTATTGTTTGACAATTACTTTTCCTTCTTTGATTGAAAAACAAAAGTTTAAAATATTGTTACTTCATTTGCTATTTAAACATCATTTTTACTCTTTCCTTTTTTCTCATTTTTCAGTGACAATGACAAATATTGGAGAAAAAGGTAAGAATTTTATTAGTTGTTTATAAGAGGAGTTCATACATCATGAGAGTATATTAGTTTACTAGTAGAATTGAGATACACACAGAATGTTAGGAGTTGGAAGGGACCTCAGAAGATTATCTAGTCCAATCCCACTGCCAGATACAGATCCAAACTGAGTTAAATAAGTGTATTTTTTTGTGCTTCATCTCCTTTTATTATCCTGCTGTTCCTGAATATTTCTTTGGCCATTCCAAATAGAGATGAGAAAAATTGCATCTTCTAATCTTTCAACTGGCTTTCTGAAGCATCTCAAGCAAAATAATCTTCATATTCTATTTTGGGGTTTTTTGTTTGTTTTGGTTTGTTTGTTTGTTTTGGGTTTTTTTTATTCATAATGAAAAAAGATCTTGTAAATCCACGACTTCCAAAGACAACCAAGGTATCTGTGCAGTGTGAGACATACGTAAATGGGAGATGATTTTTTTTCTGCAGTTACTTTTTAGCCAGTGGCTTTGAAGAAGTGGAATCCTTCAGATAACTGAACTTTTCAGAAGATAATAAAACTGCCTGATTAGCTGTCATTAGACTTCCTCCCTGAAAATGTAACATGTTTCGATTGCTTTTCCAGATGCTATTTTAATATATAGCACAATGTGGAAGTGAAGTGTGGGACTGCAGAGCTTTTGGAGGAAAGGGTTGTAGTTTCGGAGGCAAACTGTATGCTTTTTACATTTGTGTAATTCCAGTAGGCTTTAATCAGCCATAGGTGACTCCCTCACGTAGAAATAGTGTTCACTAATTAAGAAACATTTACTTGAAAAACTTTTGGGTTCAGTGATCTCTGCCCCTGTATGAGTATAAGCATATCTGCAAACTTCAGCAGCTGCAGATTCAGAAATCATTCCAGTTTCTTGCTGCTTCAGAGCATTTGTTGTTAGGCATTGCTCACAGAGCACTTTAGAATTATCAGCAAAATGGATTGAGGAGCATTAAATTTCCATATTTCTAGCTGCTCAAAGCCTTGGTGAGCTTCAGTCAGTCAGGAGAAATTTACCCTGGCTGTGCTACTTAATGTTGTCAGGGTGAAAACTAGGCATGTGGGTCTCAGCCCTATTACAGGTTCCTGCATATTTCCGGGCAACTTGAGCTATGGTAGCTATTTTTAAACAAGTTGCCTTTAAGGAAAGGGATACACCATTTGGTTTTCACAGAAAAAGTGTGCAACGAAGGATTTCTGCTCAGGGAGCTGAGGACAGCTCTTCATTTTCTGTCTGAAGGGAGTTGAGATTCTCATGTTGGGTACCCAACACACACAGACACAGCAGAGCAGCTGGGTAGCCCAGGGCCTCCCTCGCCGTGCAGGGGAACTGGTGGGGAGGTGACCTGGGAGAAGTGGCCATCAGGGCCTGGGCCGGCTTGGAGGCCTGAGGCGCAAGAGCAAACAAGAGTTTGAGTCTTGGGCAGACTTCAGAGGGGGAAACATGGCATAGTGTCTTCAGGCTAAAATTTTGTCTTCCTGCAGTGATCGTCTTTTTTAATTTATGAAAAATTAATTTCATTAATCTCAATTACCATGACTCTCACAACAGTAGAGATGCAGATTAGTAAACACATAGTTCACAGAAGTGGTGTAACTTCTCTATCTGGCCCTCACTTCATGCCACAAAAATGCTGTTTTTAAAAATACTGATTTTGTTTGAGTCAATCTGGGTTTATTTTTTTTAGAGTTGATAGAAACGTTCTGATAAAAATGCAGACTGTTCCTGCCAGATGCTTGTGCAATAACAGGATGGTTGTTTAGTGTTTTATGCTTGATGTGGGGTCCTGTTTTATCATTCACTTCCACTAATGAGATTTTTTTTTCAGTTGATAGACATGGCTTGTGGCTCTCTTCTCCTGTCATCTCAAAAGCTTTGTACAGTGTTGCTCTTCAGATTTTGTTGGGTTTTGTTTATTATTTTTAACTGCCTAGGGAATAAGAGTAAATATTTACTGTATTGGTAATCTTTTTCAGTAAACAAACTTCAGTGCCAGAAACATTTATGTAGCGTTACTTTTGAGGCAAAATTTTAAAATAAAAAATAACATGCTGGGCTACAGTTCTGTACTTGTACATCATGCATGTGTCATGGAAAAATCCATTTTCCAGCATTGAATAGAGTTACATATATAAAACCACGGTCTAACCACATAAAGGGAAACATACTTTCATTAAACATTCTGAAATATTGCCTTTATGATGTGTTTTGGTAACCTTATGGATTTATAGAGGTTGTATAAAGACTATTTGACTGTGAAGCTTCTGTAACATTGAGCTCTCTATGATCTAAGTTCATCTGTACAGCAGTGAAATAATATTTTTTATTGATGCTGTCAGAGTTCTCCTTTATTTGCTGCTTCTTTGCCCAAGGAAGAAAAATCCAAGGAAATACTCTTTCATGTGCATTAAATACAAGTTTTGCATTTACTTTTTACTTACTGCTTGGTAAAGTGGGAGCTTTTAAATGGAAACTCCTGTCCATCCATGGCAAGCTCTTTGGAAAAGTTAATGTTACTTTCTGTGTTCTAGTAAAACAGTTCAGCATCGTAAATGTTGACTGGCATCTATTGAAAAAATCAAAGAATAAATCACTGACTCTAAGAATATAAAGTACTGAATGAACATTTGCATTTCAAGAACCTACATTATTTAAAAGAAATCTCTACCCTCTGTCCTCCTTCCTAGAAATCTAGCAGAACAGATTATCTCGTTATGGTTACTGCTCAGGTACCATATGCATATCCACTGAAAGACTCTCCTCAGTCTAGTAATTTCTTAGTAATTAACTATAATTCCTTTTGCGGGGGTTGGGGGTTTTGTTTGGACTCTGTAAGACTTTTTTTGTTTAGTTTGGTTTGGGTTTTTTGCATGGCTAGCAGTCTCCCTACACAGTTTATAAAGCTAAAAAGCAGAAGACACATCAGTTAAATAGGATGTAACAAATGGGTAGAGTGCTAAATGATTATGGGACTCTAATAGGCTGTTAACCATGCCCCTCAAACTTTTGTAATAGATGTAGCCTGTATCGTGACTTTGCCCACACAGTCTGTATTTGTCTCATGTAAAGTTGCAGTAAAGTATTTTTGTTGCAGAGCCTTTGCATTTACATCTGTTAGAGTAACTATCTGTGAATTGTACAGCATCTGTTTGTAAGTACTATAATATCACCAATGTGTTTGTATTAATTCTGTTCCTTTTTGATTTTAGTTGTGTGCCTGGTTGCTTACCACATATTTTTCATGCTGTTCGTCTGGTCATATTGGAAAACAATCTTTACGCTACCAATGAATCCTTCAAAAGAAGTAAGATAAACTTAACTTTTGCTTCTGAAATAGCCTAGTCAAATGCTTGTAGTATTTGAATAACTTTGACTCTGATCTCTTGTGGAGTTACACTGTGTAGAAAAATACAAATTGTAGTTATAGCTTCTTAATAGGAGTAATAGGAGTCAGATTGCAAACAGCATAATGACCAACACAAGGAAAATTGTTATTTGAACTAGCACCTTAAGTCCTTGCATAGGAATAGAATACTTTTATGTGGGCAAAGAAATTATATTTCCCTGTGTTTAAGACTTACATTGCCTGTCAGTATCTGGCTGTCATCTGAATTAAAGCTTCCTCCCCATCTGTTTTGGGATGAAGAACTTGAGGGTTGTTGCATGAGGGCACAACAGGTAAGCTGACTCTGGAAAGCCACAGCTGGCTAAGCAGGAAGGGAGTTTTGTATAGAACAGCCTGAGTCCAGCTAGTATGGAAGTGTTAGAGAAGCAGCATCCACTTGTCTTGGAGAACATTCAGGTACAAACCCATGTTCAGCATGATGTAGCCCCAAGAGTCTTGCTTTTAGTACATTTTGGGGGTTTGTTTTTTTTTCTTTTATTACTTAAATTTCACATTATTTCTATCATTAAATAAATAAATAAATAAAACCCCAAACAAGAAACTGTCAGTCTTGATGAAAATCTGCCCCATGCAACTTTGGTTCAGCCAGCACAAACTTTTGGCTTCTTATATCCTGTCTTTGTACAGAAACCCGACAGTCCTCAGTAGATACTACGTCACACAACCTCTGAGATCAAGAGGAATTGTGCTGTGGCTGCTCTTGAGTCTGAAATAAACACGAAGCCAATACTTACTTTTGCATGGACTCATAAATCTAGTTCTGTAGCTACCATGCCAACACAAAATAAACAGCTTGTGATTTCTGCTGTCTGGTGTGCAGAGGTTCTCTTCTGAATAGTTTTTGTTCACTAATAAGATATAACTGTGGGAAATAGATAATTCCAAGTAATTGACATCTTGAATTTCATGCTGCAGTCTGTATTACAGCTTGGGGCGGAGAGCAGCAAAATAAATTAAGAAATTATTTCAGTTGGTAATTACAAAGCAAAATATATGCATGTGTATGGTGACTGCAGTGATAATTAGAAGGGTTTTTTAATCACTGGACTGATGCCAATAAAAGTCTTCCAACACATTTTGACAAATCGTTAGTAATTATAGTGGGATTCCAAAGTCATTACACAATGCTACTGGAAAACTTCAAGTGGGATATTAAAAGTATTGAAATTGGGTAATAGAAAGCAATGTGTGATGGTTCTGTGTTCTTTGAATTTACACAGTGTCGCTGGCAGTTAAGTGACATGTTTGTTGTTCCACGTCTCTGCTGTTGTACTAGATCAGAATAAACTTTAATTAGTGTATTTTGCAATGTTAAGTTACTGCTTGGCTTCCAGCTTCTAGGATGAAATCTGTAAATGCAAAAGGATGTATTTTCATCTTTACTGACGTACAACTATAGCAAATAGTCGTTTGAAGACTGAAAAACAGATAAAGCTTTTGTGGTTTGTTTTCATGAATACTGCAGCTGGTGCAACTGCACAGCCTGTGTATTTCTTCTTAAGCGTATTTCAGTGTATGAAGAGAGATCTAAAGTTCTGGCTGCAGATTCTTTTTAGGAGACTTTGAGGGACTTCACTTTAGCCATTCTGTACAAGCTGTATACAACCATTGCATGAATGTGGGAGAGAGGATGGTTTCCCAGGGAGGAAGGTTTTATAGATGCAAAACTACTCTGAGAACCAATAGATGATGATGGAACAGTAGCTCTGTGTACATCAAACAGGAAGTGTTAAAAAAAATAATGTCTTCTGAACCAAGTTTCTGCAGTGAGAAATCCTATGTATCCCAGTATACTTCAATTCATGTGTTAGTAAAGGTGTGGTTAGCCAGGAAAAAAAAAAAAAAAAAAAGAAAAAAGAACACTGTTTAGGACAAGTTTCTCAAGTCAGCTAACGTCCAGCTCCTGCTGGAAGATGGTGAGCTTCAGGAAGGTAGAGCGGTGCCGTCCCTGTGGAAGTGAGAATGGTTTCTGCCTAACTGTAGGTTTCTGTCTGCTTTCTTAGTTTTACATGCATGATTTTCCTCAAGGAACAAAATTTAAATTGCTGTGATGAGTAGCCTTTCTGTAGGCATAAGTGTTATTCAGAGGACTTCTGTTTTTAGTACAGGTTAGAGACAGCAACTCTTCCTGCTAAGTCCAGGCTTCTGTTCAGGGGTGTATCTCTGATAGAGATACCGAGGACTTAAGCCTCTGCTTGTTTCTAGAAGCTATGGCAACAAAGCTGACTGTTGTGTTGCAGAGGACTTTAGAGTATAAGAAATGTGGACTAACTCATGTATACCATGCATCTCTCTTGGTAATTTTACCCTCTCATTTACCAGAGCAATGTGTGTTACTGCCAATTGTGGCAGTGACAGTAGTTGTCCTCTCCTGCAGGAAGGTGTGAAGACATGGTTATTCTGTCATACAGGACATCATCCCTTCCTTCTCTCAGGCAGTCTGTGAAATTAAACCACACCCTAACACCCACATGAAGAGAACAGGGACTCTCCAGAGGCAAAGAATAAAGGGAGAAGCTGGGCACTGCAAGAGATACAAAGCTACCTTTTGTGCTATTACTAATAGCCTGCTTTCTTTCTCTTCAAGACTGACATCCCTAGGTTATGTTCACTATCTGATCTTTCGTATTACAGAAGTTAACTGAGCTTTCAAGGGAGTGGTAGGCTCTCGATCCTTCTCTTGAGCAGTGTTGCTTATTACTTCTGGAAGCATTCAGAATTGCATCAATACCAGATCAGAAATAATTCTAATTTTGTCCTCAGTTGCCATAAGCTAATTAATGGTTTTAGGAATACTGTGGGTTTTGCTGTGATACCTTTTAATATGCTGCTAATCCATCTTTTGTAATGAATGTTTTTTTTCTTTACATCTCTACAGATAATTCTTTAACTTGAATTTTTCTAACATGTCTTTGATTTTAAAATTATTCCAGTTTCATCTATCATATTCAGACAAGGAATCCCTAGAGAGGGAGCCTAGAGGTGAATCCCAGCAAGAAGTCTTAAGACGGGCAGCCAAGGATCTTCCTATCTATACACGGACAATGTCTGGAGGTAACTAGGTGTTCAGGAGACCACCAAGGGCAGAAAACTTCATGTATTACATTAATAAAAATAAAATTAAAGGGTTTGAATTATAGGCAAGGACTGCTTTTCACACTTCAAAATACAAAATACATACAAAATGTGACACAAGAACTGCACTTAAATGTAGCTTTATGCAACTGCATGGAAAGATTTTTGTAAATTGCTGCTTACAGTTTAGGATTTTAAAGTGGACTGACAGTGCCTTGCTAAATGTTTACAAACTGGCAGTACCAGTCAGCCTGTAAGACTAACAAACCACAGAAGAGGCTGTAGCAATCTTTAACTGTATAGGTTTCTTCTTTTGTAGGTTAAAAAGATATAAAAAAAAATTAATCACTACTGCATGTCATGTTTAGCTAGCTAGCTAAATCACAATAAGAAACTGTTGGTTGTTCAGTTGCAAGCACAAAAAAAAGTTCTTCCAAACTAAGAGTTAATTGTAACCTGCTGATAGTGGCCATTTGTGAGTGCTGCCTTGCTAAGCAAATTCAAGAGATAATCTCATGTAGTAAATTAAAGCTGTTAGAATAAAAGCTTAAAATAGCTATATTGTTGAACAGTCTTTAAAGGTTTTCCAGTCTAGTGAGGGTTTTGTTGGTTCATGGCTTGTTCTGCAGCGCTGAGGGGTTTGGAAGAAAAAGCCCTGATTAGCATCATTAGCGGAGATTGCAAAAGCTTTTTGGGTTCACTCTGCTAGATTCAGCACTGCAAGCACTTAAAGAATGCTTCGATATCTGCAACTGCTTCTAATCATGCTGAAATGCTTTCCTGGGGGTTCAGCTGGGCTGAGCTGCTTGTATTTACTTTTGTGCAGACTTCAGGAATCCAAATGTGTAATTACATTGAGATCTAATCCTGGAACTTTTTTCTTTAGCAATCAGATACTGTGACAGATGCCATCTTGTAAAACCAGATCGTTGCCATCACTGTTCTGTATGCGACAAGTAAGACAATGCTTTAAATAAGTTGTTTTCTGAGTACATAGATTTTTTTTTTCTTGACATAGAAGCTTTTATTGTTTTATCCATACATTTTTCAGGTTTAATGTTTCTTATTTATCTATTTCTTTATTTATTTCAAAGGAAGTCTATAACTTACCCTAATTCATTTGATGGCTTTCTTGATGCCAACATGGATTATGTGATCTTACATGTTACTTATCTATTAGTTAGAAATTATGAATATTAATAAAGAACTTTCCTTAAGAATGTAACCAAAAATAGCTGATAAACAAAAATTTGCTTCTTTTGTTAGAATCTGAATAAAGATCACTACCCATCTCAATCTAATCATGATGTCACTTACATCTTATCTGAGGTAATAAACTTAATATCCTATTTTTCACTGGATAACTTACAGGTTATTTTATTTTTAAATAAAAGAAAGAAACAACCAAGCATTCCCAATTTCTAACTGAAGCTGTAAAATAAAGTTCATCTAACAGAAAACGAACCTCACCTTCATATTCCCCAGAAGTCTAATTGCTTTCTAATTTCATCTTTCTTTTGGCTCTTCTTCTCTCTGACCTTTCTCCAGCTAGCTTGGATGTCTGTGTGTTTCTCTGTTCTTGCCCACAGTGATTTAAATTTCTAACTTTAAAAGAAGGGGCTTCCTCAAAGGTTGATTTATATTCTTAGCTTTAAAGCTGTTCCAAGTACTATTCAGATGATAGATAATGCATCAAACCTTCCAACATGATTGTGAGACAGAGAAGACTTTCCATTTTGTCCTTCAGAATATCCAGCAGCACTGAAAGAGTAACTGAGTTGAGGCAGAAAGAGGATCTTGGTTGTGTTGAGTGGGATGGTGGTTGCAATGTAAGATAGGAACATTCTTGGGTCTGAGCAGGGTTGAGAACAAGAGTGACATGGATTATCCTGTGAAATGTGAGTGAAATTTGCAGAGTGCAGTTATTTTGCAGAATACATTAATTTTGTCCTTAGCTTGTCAAATTTGACCTGCTACAATTATATCTGGTGTGTGTGTGTGTGTGCATGTTTTATTGTGGAGAGTGATTAACTGCAGAAAAGTTTGCAATTTTCATGCAAGGTAAGTTCTTAAAAGCCTCCAGTGCATCTGCATGTATTTCTGTAAGAGCAGATCATGTACTTGGAAATAGATATAAGTGCATCACTAAGTATATAACAATGTGGTTAGCCCAGTTTCTGCGCCTCTGCCAGAGAATAAACAGTAGTTGAAAAACCTGTGCAGAATGTGAACCAGATCCTAAAGCTGAACTTACAGATTGCATTTTCCTAAACACTCTTGTCAGGATAAACGTTTTGAGTTTGGGTTGCCTGCAGTTTACTTGTAGGTAAGCTGTATTACGTTTTTAAATTTAAATTTTAATTAAAATAGGTATTTTTGTTAACTAGGTTAGGTAACCAGTAGTGCATGTGGTTAGTTCTTAATATGTATGTGAATAAATTAAATCTGATGTGTAACTTTGCTTCTGACTGTTGTTTTTCTTTTGCTTTTTGCAATGCTTGGAATTCTGTTTGGTATTTTTAAGATGCATTTTGAAAATGGATCATCATTGCCCTTGGTGAGTGTACTATTTGCTTTCTTCCCTTACTTTCTAATTTGGTAAAATAAACTCTTGAGGGGCCTGTTATGGAGGTGATGCCTCACTATTCCTAGAGTTAGATGCTTATGTGAAGTTACTTGTCTTGCAGGACCACTGTATGTCCTCTTCTGCTAGTTGTGAGATGTGGAAAGAAGTTCACGTACCATTTTTGTTAGACCTTTGAGTTAGGGAACTCCGTTTTTGCAGTTTGGATGAGGTAGACTTCTGATCAGTAAGAAAACTTGACAACTGGATGTGCTGGAAACAGCAAGTTAGCTCTTTTAGTTCTGTGGGTTCTTTAATTTCTTTCTTTCTTTTATTTTCTCCCCTCTCACCTTCCCTCCTTTTGCTGCCTCATTGGTCTGCGTCTTGGTTTTGTTTTCCCATCTTTCCTCCGCAGCCCTTGGAACAGCAAGTAGACAGGATGTGTAATTAATTTTCTTGTCAGTTTTGACATAAATAATAATTAAAGATAATTGTGTAGTAAGGTCCAAGTTAAGAGGATTGAGTGGTAGACAGCACAAGAAACTGCTCTGAACAAACTGGCTGGTAGAGAGTTCTAAGCAACTGGTTTGATCTTCTTAAATAAAATTCCTGGGCAGAGGAGACTGTGTCCTGGGGAAGGAAGGGATGCTGGGCTCCTCCTGTTTGTCTTGGTCCTGGCTACACCTTCTGACATAATGGAGTGTGATTTAAGAATCTCCCCTTATTTTTCAGCTGCATGATAGATTAAACTGAAAGAAATATTTAACAATACAGGATAGAGTTACTTCCTGCTTATTTTTTTACCTGTAGGGATATCAACATGTGAAACTTGATGATGCCTGTTGTTAATACTATGCAGTTCAAAAACCAACCAAACAACTACACAAAACAAAGAAAAACCCCACCAAAACACTATCAGATAAAACTGCTGAACATGGAACAAATTTCTTGGAAGAAAAAAGGCTGTCTTGTAGAAAGCTATAGGAAAAATAGCTGTCAGGCTATTCCTGACAAAGTACCAGTGAGAAGTCTCAATATTAATATTATTATTCAGTATTACACACACTTGTCATAAGCTTTATAGTCTGTTTTGGATGTTTTGTCTTGCCTTAGGATAGTTTGTAAAAATTACCTTCAGGTAAACTTCAATTTCAGAATCAAAAACTATTGCAATGAATAACAAATCATAAACTGAGCACTTAAGAGTTGTGTAAAGGAACAGTGAAGCAGTTATTCATTAGGGTGTAGATCTCTAGAAAAATAAAATCCACTTTCCTCTCAGTAGCATTTGCTTATTTTACCTGTTTGCAAACTCTTCATATTCAAACAAGATAAGCATGCCCAGTCTGAGACAGTATTTAATTTACTCGTTGTTTTTAAATCTAATAAGCAAAAATTAAAAATAGAAATGGAGAAGGTACTTTAAAGATGTGTAACTTTTTTTTGGAGAATGATTAGGTTTGTACTCAAAGTAACAGTGAAAGAGGTATTATCTTGCTTTAATTAGCCATTCTAATTAGCGTGGAAGTCCACAGTTCCTTGCTTACTCTGAAAAAATCCCAACTATGTGGAAGTCACAAGAGAGTTTTGAAATACTACACAGATCCTGGTCAGACATCAGAGTTTCTTTTAAAGACCCATGTGCAGGGGTTCTTTGGGATATATTGTATGGCTATTTTGCCAACAAAATGAAGTCTACAGATCAGTATAATGGGTCGGGTGTAGTTCCAATGAAAGCATCATTAGGTCTTGCTTTATTTTTTGTGTTGGAATTTGCTTGTTTGGTGGGAAAGAACCAGCAGAGACAGCAGGGAAAGAGTAATGGGAATTACTAGTATTTTAATATTCTGCTAGGCGAAGCATTTCTGGAGAGAGGGCAGGTATAAATAACCTAAGTAAGATGAAAGCATTTGGGTGGCAGAGGTAGTAAAATGATAGTCATATCCTAGTGCCAGGTCAGGTATCTTCTGCTTTTTTGGGAGGCTTTATTTTGGCCATCACTCCCATGCTAATGGAAACTCAGTGATAAAAGGAAATATTTAATGCTAATTGTGCTCTAACTATTCTGAAAGGTTTAAGTGGTGCAGAAATAAAAGCTCTAGTGATTTCTGTGCTAGTGCTGCTGCTGCTTATACTATATATGGATGGAGCTGCAGGCAGGAATGCAATGACTTGATGCATCACTAGAAATACAGTTTGTGTACAACAACTAATACTAACAAGGCATATTAGGAACATCTTAGGAATCATTTTAAACATCTCTCCTTTGACCAGTCATCCAAAAAAGAATTTAGCATCACCTTAATTCTGTATGCTTTTTGTTAACTGAGTCTCATCACCTTCAGTGCCTTGTAAGTTATTTCTTTGCCTGCATTTTCAGTACACTAGCTCTTGAGACAGAAAGGATCTCCCTTTCTTTTGTACTTCAAAATTAAATGTTTTAAATCTTACCTGTAATCAAAATTGTTATCCTGGACTGTTCTTCTGTATGAATGTTTCGCTGCAGCAGCACACCATTACTTAGCCAGGTGTTGGTCACATTTATCAGTTTTACTTTTCATCCATTTTAAATTGGATGAAAGCAAAGAAAATAACTTTCATTACATTCCATTTTTACTTTAATTTTTTTTTTTGTTATCAGGGTGAACAACTGTGTAGGATTCTCCAATTACAAATTTTTTCTTCTCTTCTTGGCTTACTCTCTACTGTATTGCCTTTTCATTGCTGCAACAGATTTACAGTATTTTATCAAGTTTTGGACAGTAAGTACCCTAATCTACACACTGTCTTTAAGCGTGTGAAGTTACTGCTGTGTGAGAAGTTGAGGCATTGCATTGTAATGTAGTATTTCCTAATATCAGGTACAAAGGTTTATCTAATAAGTATAGCCCTCTAATTTTTTTTTCTGTTTTATCATAGTTTATGAATTGTTACTTATTTCTTCATTGTTTCAAAGCTGTGAAGAAAAAAGTGTGCTCTTATTTAGAAAACTTTTAGAAGGGAATTCATGTTATAGATAGGTTTTGTTAACTTCCTTTAATGCTGTGTTGTGAGAAAGCTTCAGAGAACTTCTCTAGTATATTACTTATGTTTATCTGGTTTCACAATTTAGGATATTACCTTAGATTTACAATATTTATGCTGTAAGTATATTCTGAAAAGGCTCATGAAACAGCACAGTTTGGCAAATATAAATTTTTCATCACTAAAACCACCTCACAGTTCAGATTTAAATTTCATATTCTTGTCAGTATTTATGCTTTATTAAGAAAATGCAAATTTCTTTAACTCACCTGTTGTCAGCAACCTGTGCCTGGCTGTCTATACGTAAAAGGTCTATATGTAAATCATTTATTCAGACTCTTATTGTGTCTGCACTTAATATGATTTGGCTTAATTGATGATTATTAATAATCAAATTAAGCAGCTATTTTTCCAATCCTAATGGTATTTTTTAAAATTTTATTTTTAGAATGGCCTTCCTGATACTCAAGCCAAGTTCCACATCATGTTTTTATTCTTTGCTGCAGCTATGTTTTCTGTCAGTCTGTCTTCTCTCTTTGGGTATCACTGTTGGCTTGTCAGCAAAAATAAGTCTACATTAGGTAAGTAGGTTCATTGCTTCTATGTTTGACAGCAAAAAAAAGTAGTAAATGTATATTATATATCTGGAGGCAGTGGAAGAAGCAGGCAATCCTATACATTCTCCTTGGACCCTGGTTTGAAGTACCTGGATCTGGCAATGTCCAATACTGACTTCCCTGGAAATTCTTACTCTTTCCCTCCTCCCTCAGGGGAGTATTAATTAACTTACCCTCTTCCTCCCACTCTCCTATCCACAGCTTGTTAACAGAAACTGAACAGTTAAAAAAAATTAAATATGAGAGCACTTTGCAGTAAATGTTAGATGCATGCTTACACCAGTGATTCTTGTTTGGCATCCCAACCCCCAGGTCAGAGGACCCTGACACAGTGTATCAGTCTGGGCAGTGGCTCCAGCACTTCATTCCCACCCTTGCTGCCCACAGAACCAAAGTTCCTCTGTTCAGTTCAGCTATAATTTTGTTTAAAGCTCAGAAAGGTGTAGTTATTCATTCCAAAGCTTTGCCTGTACTGGAGACAAAAAAATCTGGAAGGCAGGTTGATGGTGGCCCTTGTGCTGTTGGTTTTGATCAGTGTGAATGAGCATGAAGAGCCAATGCCAGAGAATGACCTGATACAGAAGAACAGACTTCAAGAAAATGCTTCTCTGTTTAGTAGCAAATGAAGGGGCTTTGGAGCTGTTCAGCCTTGAGAAGACTGAGAGGGGATCTCATCAATGTTTATAAATATTTGTAGTGTGGGAGACAAACCTCTTCTCAGTAGTCTGTGGGGACAGGACAAGGGCCAGTGGTCACAAGTTGGACTACAGCAGGTTCTGCACCCATGTGAGGAAGAACTTCCAGAACAGACTGGTTGGAGAGTGGCTCCAGAGCAGCCCCGAGGAGAAGGACTTGGGAGTGCTGGTGGATGAGAGGCTCAACATGAGCCGACAATGTGCTCTTGCGGCCCAGAAGCCAACCGCATCCTGGGCTGCATCCAGAGGAGCGTGGCCAGCAGGGCGAGGGAGGGGATTCTCCCCCTCTACTCTGCCCTC
>VXBZ01005574.1:493-33391 GCA_013399135.1 Heliornis fulica | reverse complement strand
TACAATTATTAATTACTAATTTAAATTAAATTAATAAATCCAAGTCAGATTTTAAACAGCTAAACTAATTCAGCTAATCCTCAGACGTGTATTTACATTTATTTAACTAAGGTGGGGTTTTTCCCCTGCAGTGTGCCTTGTCTTGGTTCAGTGGCATCCCAGGACCTGAATTCTCCACCCCCACCTAACACTGTGTATCATCACCATGCTGCTCGACACCCATTGTATGGATGCATTACCTTGCAGGGCTTTAGGGGGAGGCTGCTGCTTCATATTCCGTGGAAGATGCTTGGAAGTAAGGGAACCCCAGGCCTCAGTGCTTGTGCTGAAGCACAGGAAGTCACATGTTAAATGCTTTTTTTTTTGTTCCTGCTGATAATAGGACACACTTTCTTCTTATCCTTCATGGGCCTGACATCTTTAACACGTCAAAAGTACACGCATGTTCTTGATACTAAATAAATAGCTTAGTATTTCAGGTTGTAACATGGTCACAACATTTCTGTAACCAAGAGTGTGATAAGTATAGTAAACTTGAATATGTGAATAAGAAATGATAATGGAATTGAACTGACAATATTTTATTCATAAAAGAAATGCATTAGGTTTCAGCTAGCCCTTATTGACTTTTTAAATTTCACCCCAGTGATACATATATTAGACAAGAGATGTTGGAGATGTTCTCTCCACTATCATGTCAGGTTTGTGGTAGTAGGAGAGAATATAAATAGAGTCCATTTGGAACCCACGTGCATGTATTAATATATAATAGCTGTGAAAAGAAAAAAATCATGTTTCCCTGCTCTGTGCTAGGGAGTTGCTCTTCAGATTGCACTTGCATCTATGACAACTCCAGCATAATGCATGGAGTAATGCTAAAGTGTTGGGATTCATCAGAAAAGTAGCAAGGTAAGGTAGGAAAATACTGTGTATGACAAACTGTAATGCATGGTAAGATAATAAAAAATCACTGCAGTTTATTAATGTTCATTTATTGGCAATACAGTGAGAACCACCTGTTTCCTGCAAAGCCACTGCGTGATTCCCAGAGCCACCTTCTTACAGATACACCATCTTGGCCAGAAACTACTGCAAAGGCTGAAAAGGGCAAAGTGGGTAAGGTACTCATTTATGCCACAATGATTTGTTTTGTAATAGACCTCAAGAGCCTCATTTTAAAAGCACATTTGTAGGAAGTTCTGTGTGTGGAGCTGCTGCACTCCAGTTAAACCTGTGCAAGAGATCCTGAGAACATGAACACCAGTAGTGCCAGTTATCTTTTGGCTGAGCCTGGTAACTCCTTCAGTGACAAACTCTTTATGCTACAATATAATGATGCTTTGTTGCAGTTAGTGAAAAGCCATATAGTGGGGACAGGGCAAGAGTAGGCTTGGTGACTGCAGAACGATACTAAGATGAACTGTTAATTAAAGGATGTATTATTTTGCTGAAAGACTGTTTCCTGTTGATATACTTCTATTTTTTGTCTATAAAGGTATGAGCAATCCTGCATTAACAATGGAAAATGAAACCTAATTTCCCTTAAAAGAAACATCTGAATAGGTAAGAAAAGGTATGTTAATACTCTCTGTACTTTATATATTACTCATTGATTGCTCAACACTTGAAGAATTAATTCATAACCATTACTTCATAGTTTTTAAACTAAGTCTCCTATTTCTTGATATGTCATGTTCATAAAATAGTTTAACCTTTATAGCCATTGCTTTTAGGTAAAATTCAAAAGCATTATTGTTACTATTCCCTCTCTAAAGAAAGGTCGTGAAATTGTCACTATTCAAGTGTGCAGCAAGTCTTTATAAAGCCAAGTTTGAAAACAAGGTTAGTTCTAAACACTGAAGGTCATTGCTTCGTCTGCTAATGCAGGTAAAGGTCTATTGGATGCTGAAAGAAAAAAAGATTTATTATTTTATATAAGCTATTAACAGCATGTTCTTCTATGCCAGGTACTAAGCAGCATCCTATTTAATTATATAAAAAAAAAAAACCCAAAGGTGCTGCATACTGAAGATAAAATGTACCCATGTGACTTCCTGAGCATTTAGTTACCTTCTGACAGAAAAGGCTGAGGTTTGGGTGTTTTCTATTTCTTGCATTGCTATCTTGCAGTGTAGATGTATGTGGAGTCAGGTTATATAAGCAGCTGTTATGTATGTAAGAGGAGAGGACCTCAGCTGAGTTGAAGGGATTGAACACAGTTGATCATCGTATTCTTCTCTAGTATTTGGAGATTTCTAACTCCATCTAAGCTTACAGAAACCAACTATTTCCTACTTTTATATGGACAAAAAACTTTACCCCAGCCTCAAGACTTCCAGCATAGCAAATAATTAACCATTTTCTAGCATTGGAGGAGTGGTTCTAGCAAGGTCTTTTCCATCTCTCCTAACTGAAGCACCCTTTCAGTCATCCTGAAAGTGTCTTGCCTGGATGTCCTTCATTAGCATGTGACCTTGCTCCTGGAAGTGGAAGGCAGGGAAGGCCATCACAGAAGTGCAGTGATTGTTGCTAGACCTGTCAGGTGTGGCATTGTGCTGTCGAGGCATATTATAAAAGTGGTTGGTGTGCAGATACAGACAGGTGGCCTGTACCAAAAGGTCCCAAAAGTTCAGTTGTATTCATCCGAGGAACGAAAAAATCCTTGACTCTCACATTCTGGTTTTGTGGTAAGTGGGGAATGAAGACACAGATGGTTCCAGATATAGGTACATCTATGAATTTGATGATGGTGTGAAGTGTTAAAGTGTTGAAAATGTGGGTGTCAAATGAACAGAGTTAAAGAAAGGAGCAAACGAAACTCAGCCGGTGTCTGCAATTATGTCTGCTCTGTGTAGGTTTTTTTAATAGAATCTTCTCATTCCTAGCTCTGTGTTCAGAAAGTAAAATGCCAGTTTCTGCCCCGTTTAATCCATCAGTTGTTTCAAGAAAATAGCATTTTCTGGAAAAGAATGAATTATTCGTCTTCGGTCAGTTTAATATCTTATGTGTCATCACTGCTCAAGAGAAAAGTGTTGGAGACAGGCTTAAAAGAAACAGATTTTTGGATTGTGTTACAGAAAATCATTAATTGCCTCTGGTTTTGTCAGGTTGGAGTTCTGCTTTCTGAAGTACTATTTACCTAAGTGATGACTGTGTACATTTTATTGGAACTTTGCCATTTAGATTATTCTGAATATCAAACATGTTCTGTGATTGATCTTGAGATGCTGACTCTGTTTTTCAAGCTGTGGATAAACATCTCATGCTCTTCTTGTTGGTGGGGTTTTCGTTTGTTTAGTCCAGCCTGAGACAGGAATAGTTAGATTAGTGTTTGCAGTCTGATGATACCACTGATTAAACCCTGGGGTTTGGGAGGGTTGTTTGTTTGGGGGTTGGTTTGTTTCTTCAAGAAGAGGAGAGAAAGAGAAACAACCTTCAGAGGAGCTCATGTTCCAAAGAAGAAGTGTAAAGGGCTCCTGGAAGTCAGTTTTGCCTCAGACCAACACATGCACATCTCAAAAGGGCAGTAGCTAAGGACTCATTTCTCTGACGTGAGCGTAAGATATTTCTGTCTCAGTCTGTTAGGACTTTCTGGAGATGTAACAAAAAAGTTACTCTGTGGGTGTNCTTTTTAAAACTACTTTGTGTTCAACTTCATTACTTTATTATCAGTGTTTGAGTTGTGTTTGTTCTTAGGGAGTGAATAATAAAGATGCTGAGGTCACACAGCAAACCCAGTAATTTCATCTTTGATGTGAAAAGTACAGCCCACAGCCCCTGCCAGTGTGTGGGTAATTTTTATTTCCATCCCAACTAAGGATATGTTCAATATCCTGTATACTGTAATCCTTTATAATTAATCAGAGGACTAATTGCTTAGAGTGCCAGATGTGGTTTACACTGATGTAATAGAGAATTGATTTTTTTAATGATGTTGGTACCTGGAAGTACTGTAAAAATAGCTCACTTCATTTCATGAACTGGTGGCCTGCTTGCTGCGTAGTCAGTGTTCAATCACTGTCATCCTGAAATGGATTAGGAACAGTCTTCCTGTGCCCTTCTTCAGGGAGAGGTTTTTATTCCAGTGGTGTGTGCTTTTTCCCCTTTGAGTTGATGAGACCTGTTGCAGTGACCTAATCTTAAAATATTCTTCAATCCTAATAATGTGTTTGGTGATGAATGCTCTGTTCCAGTTCAAGAAGAAGCTGTCGTCGGAAGGAAGGCGCGTTCTTCCAAATATCAGCCCTCTTGGCCAGCTGCTCCTGTCTGCTCCTGTGTCGATGTGCTCAGAAAACAAACTGACAGATGATTAGCTGTCTCCATGTCACTGCTTGAAACATGAAACTAAACATACTACTTCTGAACCATATAAAGGATATTTCAACTGAAAATTACTGGGTTTGATGGTGAGGGATGATTCTGAGTATTAGGGGGGAAAAAAAAAGGTGGGGGGGGATGTGAGTTGACAATTGTAAAAATGCAATGGCTGGTTTTACTTTGGTATTCAGCACAAGAAAAATGTGACCTCCTTACGTGTCGGCCCATGTTCTTGCCTCAGTTTGAAAATTCACCTGTTAATTCAAATTGCTGTAAGTAGTTGACTTTAAAATCAAATTTTTGCACTATTGGCTTTACAAAGTGGGAGCACAGCCAGTGTTGATTGCGAATCATTTAGTGGCTTGGTGGACTGGTTTTTCTTTTGAGCGCTTGATATGCATTTTTTGATGATAAGGAAATCCAAGTGAAGTGTCTGGCTGTTTGGAACACTTTTGGAAAATGTTATTGTAAAAGCTCTGTTTTCCCTAAGATCTGCACTACCAGTAGCTTGAAAAGTTAGAGGGGGACAAACCTCTTTGGTTAATTGAATGCTACTAGCATACTACACTGGTAAGTTGAGTGCTAAAAAGCCTGTGTTCAGATGGGTAATACAGAGGTGAAGCTGGCCAGCTGGGCATTTTGGTGGGTGCTGCACAGGACAGTGCTATGAAACAGGGATTTTATTGTCCCCTTTGGAGCCATTAACTCCTCTGGGAAACGAATGTTGGCACTTAACTTTGCTCCAAAAGGCTTTTTACTGACCTGTGCTCCGGAGGGCCACTGTCTCTCAAAACCCTGGTTTCGTATTAACCGTTGGTTGTTTCAGATTTCTTTTTTCTCTTGTTCTTGAAAACAGCACCTTCCTGGCTACATCATTTACTAAAGATCACATTCAGTCAAGGAGACTTCCTGTTAGAAGGTGTGATGTCTGCATTTACAGCACGACATACAGTTGATTGCAGTACAAACAGCCAATCTGCTGCATGTAGGAAACCCTTTTCCATTACGTCAGGAGCTAGCAGCTTGCTTGCTGTCAGAGCTTCCTGGCCAGATAATCAAAGATGCTTTACTGACTTCTGAAGTCCACGGAGTTTCAGCAACACGGATCTAATTGTCTTGTGCCTTTTGTATACACTACATTTATGGTATCAGTGTTTACATTTCAATGCAAATTGTTATTCAGAAAATGAAATTAGAAGGAACTTAGTTCTGCTTTCTAGGTGGGTAGATAAAAAGAAAAATTAAAAAAAAAAAAGTGAAAACCTCTCAGACTAAGCTCAGTTTGGTTGAAGCAGAACCTAAGTCACGTAGGTGGTTGGTTCACAGAGTAAAGATGCCAGTTTAAGAAAGCTGGCAGCAGCACTAAGTGTCAGATTTCCAGAAGTAAAAATCTTATCATTAACTCTTCTAGAGGCAGGTAACTTTAAAATTTGTCTTTCCTGGGTTTACAACTTGCGGTGGTTGTTGGAGCACAAACATGGCTTTTTTTTTTAATTAGCGAAGGAAAATATGTCTTTTTTTTTTAATCTCAAAATTTTACCAGCCTGAAACCATCTATTTCTTGCCAGAAGTGCCAGAGTGTAGAGCCCTTGATGTAGAACACCTTTTTTTAAAACTAGCATGAAGGTAGCATACAGTTTACATGATGCCTGCAGACATCTAGCAACCAAAAGTTTTTTGCAGCTATTTACTCGGCGTTGTTCTCTCAGCTTACCTCGTGTCACTGTTTAGTTAAAGGGTAACTTGTCAAGGGAGAAGGGGGAGAGGGAAAATATATATTTTTAACACTTCAGGTTCTCTGTATAGTCTTGTTTTTTATGCAGTTAGTCACAGGGTGGTTTGTCGTGGAGCATGCATGGAACTACTGAGTGAAAAGTTGAAATTCAGCTTCAGTGTAACTTGCTCCACGTGTTTACGTAAAGTCAAACCATAGATTTCTCCCCCAGCAAAACTCATACTGGTAATGGAGCTCTTTTAATACAGGTGTCAGCCTCCCTGGCTACGTCCAGGGCTCGGGGAGCTCTCGCTAAGGCTGGGGATCGGTGTAGAACAAGGACCGGGCCGAGGGATGAGGAAATGCCGGGCTTCTCGTCTCAGAAGCCACGCGTAGAAAGCACAATAGCCCCAAAGAATCTGCAGCTTTGATGTAGCCCAAAGCAGTCCCTCTAGGAGGAAACTGCTGGAGGTTTGGGGAACAGGCCACTGATGAAGGGAGGAGGTGGACGAGAGAGTAGGGAGGCTCTGAGTTAAAGGTTGAGCAGATCAGAGCCAGAGGGCTGCAGCTGCACCTGTTCTCAGGACTGGTATGAGCTGCACCTCCACGGGTGCTGTCAGTGGGCACTGGGGCTCCTGGCAGTTCTTACTGGGCAGAGGGTGGATGAAATCTGTGTTAGCTCCAGAGAGCTAATGAACTCCAAACTGTAACTCCTGATGGGACTTTCATTGGCTTTAAGCTCCATAGTGCTTGATGCAGCAGCGTGAAAAGGGTCTTTCTGACATCCTGTCACTGCACAGTGATGCTGTTCAGTGCCCGCGGGAGGAGCTGTGGAGAGGCAAGGGGAGCAGGGGTCGATCGTTCATCTGCTTACACCGATTCTCCTGTTCTTTATATTCTAGCTAGGCACTTTACTACAGCCTTTTGTGTAATTCCTGTATTTTTTTAAACACTGCTTTTTACCTACTGTACAGTTACTAATCTACTTCTTTTGCTAAAGAGTTAATAACAGCCCTGGTACGTGTCTAGCGGCGTGACTGCATGTCAGGCTGGAGGAGCACAGCAGCCGCTGGTGGGCCGAGGCCCTAACGGCAACAGAGTGAAGTTTACTTCGTGCAGATGGAAACGGCCACGTGAATCACGGCCCCCTCCCTGCACAAGCAGCTTCCATCATTGACAGAGCAGACCCAACACCTGTCTGCACCAGGAGGGGCCCACACACGTCCTCCCCCAGCTGCTGTTCTGGGGGTGGAGTGCTGGAGGTTTCCCTGGAGAACCACCGGTTTTTGGAACGGAACAGAACACCTGCACGGCCGTGCCCTCCTCCCACTGAGCAACTGGACACAGCTCCTGCTATGCACTTTAATTCTGTGAGAGAAAAAGTAGTGGCTGGTTTAAGATGCACATGGAAAGGTCTGCTGGGAGCCTACAACTGTAGGCAGGTAATTAAACACTGCTAATTAATTTTAACCGTGTATTTAAAATCAGGGTCTTCGAGCAAGACTGCGAGAAGGTTGGGGGAAGCGACTTTGTTTTAGTGCATGGTGTGCTGTAGCTGTTAATCATGGGGGGGATATATTTCTACATCAGTTTAGTGTGTAGCTTCACCACTTGTCATGTATTGCTCACATAAATAAATGCTTCATGGTCAGCAGGTCTGTAGTCATCCTTGACACACACCCGTCAGTTTGACTGACCGCACGTCTGAGGAGAACAGCTCTACCGGGGCTGACCTGTCACGAGCAGTCTGGAGGTTGCCTCTGGAGGTATGGTTTTCCTCCCCAGGTGAAGTGAGAGATGCCTAGCACCTCCCAAAGCTTCTCCACTGTGAAACAGGTTAACAGGGAGCCCCAGCCTTTGTGGTCTTTCATGGGTGAAACGCCCCACGTCTTTGTGCTGGCAGAGCAGACACAGCTCTACGCCTTTGGATACCACTGGAGATCAAAAGGGTAGAGTTTTGTCCTAAAAAGACAGGGATCTTAAACCCACCTTACTTTATACACCTGCAGCAGTGCAAGGAAGGGAAGTAGGATACCAGTGGTGTCACCCACCACAGCTTTGCTTCACAAGGGCTCACCTTTCCTGCCCATACCAGATTCTGCTGCTCTGACCTTCCCCTCCCTGCGCTTCGGGTTCCCTCAAACTGCAGAAACGGTTTTGTGGAGGTAAAAGCAGCTTTGTTCCAGTTCAGATGTGACCTGCAGGATCTGCTCTGAACCACTCCCATCTTTATTTTTGATCTAAAACCCTTCCATGGACACATGGAACCACACACCACCTCATCCAGAAGACAAAGACTGGACAAAGGACAGGCTGCTATGCTGTGTGGGGTGGAGGGGTCACTTTGTTGCCGCTTTGCTCTCAGCTAAGGCTTGTGCATCAGCGACCTGGTGAGAGCTGAGGAAAGCAGCAGCCTGCCAGGTTGAGGCTGTGAACAGGCAGCGTGTGGCGCTGACTTGGCCTCAGCAGTTTCAGGTGTTCCCTTTTTAAACTTAGGATCGTTACTCTCCCAACCTTCCATACAAGTCCATATGGAAAAGTCTTCGATTTGAACTGTGCAGCCAATATCTACACCCTCTTCATTCCCCTCCGTGTCCAGGTTTATTTTTGATAGCTACTTGCTCAGTTTCTCCTGGGTTTCCTGGCGCACCCATCGCTGTGCTACAGGCGCTCAGACAGCCTGCAAGCCGGCTGTGGGGTTTTCTGTATTTGGGGCACTGATTACACGTTTCCTCCTAGAGCACAGTACTCTTCTCAAGCAGATGGGCACCACAGTTTGGTGGCAGCAGTTGGAGGAGTGTGCTGTAGCCATGTCCCCTTTCCCACCTCCTGCCTGCTCACACTGTAACTGATTGGCATAACTGGAACAGACCCAACACTCCCCAACAGTCATCATTTTATGAAGTAATTTTCCTTTTTTCTTCCTTTCTGAAAACAGAACAATTCTCAGTTGACCTAAGAAGCAGCCCCGGTTATAAAGACAACACACAACATAAGTGAATAAGTTGAATAAAAGGAACTCATTGCAGGAAAGATTTTAAAAACAAAAAACCCTCGTCCATGCTGGCAGAAAAAGGACCAGACAAGCCCTGCAGAAATCATCTTCACAGTTGACATCAGCGAGCTCATTTCATTCCCAATTCCAGACTGCTAAAATAATGCAGGAGAAGCCTCCTTGGGTTCTCTACCCTACCTAACATTCACTTAGAGTAATTATTTTACAAGTTAATAATCTGCAATGACACCCCCCACCCAATCCAGCATTGTGTGAATATGAAACTTCCAGGGAGGTTCCAACAACTGATTCACTACAGAAGCAATTTCTTCCTTTCAGTGCACTCATCTCGTGTAGGTGAGTTATTGCCTCATTCCAGGTGGAGAAACCAATGGGGAGTTTAAGGGGGACAAAGTGAAAATCTTACCTGAGAAATGGAGAAAAAAAACCAACCCTGGATCAGCAAAACAAAACATACAGTATTGGGAAGGCAAGTGAAGATACAGGGGTTTAACACATGTGGGCTTTATATCCTCTCTTTGGATGGTCTAGTCATTAATATCCAGCACATTTAAAATCAATCAATTAGCAACATTTGGCCTTACAAAGCCACACTCCCATTCTGTGACTGGTCCCTGGCCCCCTTCGCTGGAGGAGGGCTCAGAGAAGACAGGCATGGGTGGTGTGAAGCTCTCAGGAAGCTCAGAAAAGAACACAGGAAATGACCACTGCTGTCACCAGACATGAGACTGATGTTCACACCAAGGGGACCAGAGATGGTCATTGCCATCAATTAACAGCTCTAACAGCTGAGTGGGTCAATCAGTCACGCAGCCAGCCTTCCCCATAATACTCAGTGTCAAGTACCACCTTCCCAGGCTGGCCACAACCTGGGCACGCGTGTGTATGGCTCAGCCCAACAGGGGCTGTGGCAGTTGCACCCCCAGCAAAGTCCACTTCGAGGAGAGCAACGGGCTTGACATGGCTTCAAGCCACATGTTCCTTCCAGGCAACTGGGGTCACCCAGAGCCGTGACACTGAGTGGGTTATGGTCAGGAAAGAGAATCACACAGAATCACAGAATGTCAGGAGCTGGAAGAGGCCTCGAAAGACCATCCAGTCCACCCCCCCGTCTGAGCAGGTTTCTGAAGGCAAGACTCACAATCAACTACCAGAGCAAAGGTGGCTTCACATACCTTGGTCTTTTTTGTGTCTTTTGTCACTGGGTGTCCTGCCCCATTCAGCAGCAGCCTTGTACTTCCTTGTATTTTGCTCCTGATGTCCCTATAGAAGCTTTTCTTGACCCAGAACTCCAGAGACTTTGGCTTTTTTAACCCAGCCCCTACACACTGAAGACAAGGAGGGTCACCAGTCCCTGCTTCCACCTTTCACACACTTCTTTTCCATGTCTGAGTTTAGTCAGCAGCTCCTGGTTCATCACTGTAGGCTTCCCACAGCTTGTGCATGATTTTCTGTGTGAGGGAACAAGCCAATCTCAAGCTGGGAATAACCAGCTATGATTAGAGAAAGTTCCTGAATGTCAGAGGTTATAGGTCATCCCCAAATTCACACAGGGAGAAAGCCTCAAATACTCTGAATATGTTCCAGATCTATTTTCTTCCAACTCAAAGATCCTTCTTGCCTTGTTTCAATGAGCAAAGGGATTAAATGCTAAAAAAAAATAAAAAAATAAAAAGTGACAGAGAACATGACGTTCCTGGAACATTCATCTGATTCCAGAAGCCAAAAATACAAGTGAATGAAAAAAAAAATCAAATCTAAGGGGTTTTGGTTTCACATTTCTTCTGACAAACCTACTCAAACAACAGTGCATTTTAAATGGCCTGGGAAGAGCAGAGGCCTGGGAAGAGAAGTCTCGTCTCTGAACAAAGAGGTGCATGTCTAGACAGCTGGAAATGTGCCTGCAGATTAAGTTTTGCAAAAGCAATTACAGTTGTCCACTTGGGAAGCAGATTCAGATTTCAGTCTCTGCAGTTTACAAGTAACAGTCCTACACATAAGAAATTACTTTTTCATAATCTCTGCAGCTCACCATTTAAAGCTCTCCTTAATGGAAACTAAATCTAATTGTGCCACGGAAACGGAACGATGTGCAGATGCCTCCCCGGCTGTAAGCAACTCTCAGATCACGCTGATCAGACCAATTCTCACACAGCATAAAGCACAACCTTGCTCATGGGAGGCTTTGAGAATAGAAAAGCTGAAGAATAGAGCTGCCTGAAGTCCAATGTCCCATGAGAATTTCAGGTTTGGGCTTAAGCAAACCCTGCCTGGTGCTGCAGGCTGTGTGCTCGTGAGCAGGACACACAGCTATGGTGCATCTTTGGGTCTGGCTTCTTCCAAAAGGAGTCCAAGCCCTGCCTGGTTCATCACAGGAAGCAGAGGACAGTGCAGTGTGTGGGATACTCAGCAGTCGCTTCAAAAGCGCTTCCCAATCCAAACTAAAATTTCTACGGTCAGCACACGTTCAGAAGACTCTAAAAACATCCACTGACACTCAACTAAAAGGTTACTTCAAACACAGGCCCATGGAGGTTCTTCAAGAGGGAAGTGTGGGTGGCTGCATCCGTGTGCTTTAGGCAAAGCTGCTCAACCTGAAACCCAAAGCATCAGACCCCAGGGGTTCTCCATCCACCTGCATGCAAACTGGCCACTCAGGGGTTCGGTTCATGTGCAAAAAGACATGGCTTGGTGCCGTGGTACAAATCCATCCTGTTTTCCTGTCCAATAGTTCCTCTCTTCTTACAGCCAAAGACAACCAAGGTTAAAACAAGTCACCATCACCACATAAACAGCAGTGTTAAGTTACAAACAGGACTTAGATGCCTGAGTACTAAGTTGTAATCACCACTCTTGCACCTCAGGTCAGCAGGAGCGAAGTAACTGGGAACAAATGAACATAATTATGCTCTGAAAGGGGGACTGGTGGAAAGAGATTGTTTTATAAGCACATGGAAGCGAACTACTGTGCCTAAACAGAAAAAAAAATACAGAAAGGAACTGGATAAACACACACACACACACACAATTATTCCAGGAAAAAACTGCAACAAAACCACCAGTCTGTTATGTAAGAAAACATTTCTTAGGCCTTTATTTACAAAAGCTTTAAAAACAAATACCCTCTGTTATGCAAATTCTTTGTTGTTTAAAAAGGACCACCCAGTTACATCATTGTAACTCAATGAAAAAAGGTGTCTGATTTTTAACTACAAGGTAAACCAGAGTAATTTGGCGAACATTTGGAGATTTTTCTACTACTGATTTCCGTGTCGAAAACGCACACCCATACGCACGCGCACGCAGGCACACACTGTCGCACATCCCATCACCTCAGGCCAGTATTTAGCTATTCAATACCAAAAATCCTCCTGCACAACTGCTCTGTACACGTGCTATGCAGAGTTAAGAATGTACTTTAGGGTCCTTTAAAACAATATATCTAAAATATATTGCTAGGATATACTCAAAAATAAACTAGCATTACACTCCTCAGGTAACTTTATTAGCTCTAAGTCATTATATTTTGTTGTCTTACAACAAATACCTGTAACATCTGTCTTTGTAGCAACTACAAAAAAGCACGATTTAATTGTCCTAATTCAATAATTCAATTAAACAATTTCCTTTTTTTTTAGATCTTTGGGTTTTATCTTTGACTAAACTGACTTTCAAAAAATCATCAAATCAAGTACATAATAAATATGACTTCATATAAAATATCTGAGGTGTACATTACAAGAGTAAAAGCTAGGAAATTAATCAAGGGCACTGTGCCATTACAAAACTCCTACTCTTCCAATATCATCCAACTCTTAATGGCAAAAAATGCTAAAGTCACAGCTGTTCTTTTCCTGAAGGGTGTAAAGCTGTTTTTTCAAGCTTCTTCCCCCCATCACAGAGCGGTTTTAAAGCAGCAGGCCAACCAGCAGTTGGCGTGTGCAGGATGTGTTTGAAGATGACTGAGCACTGGTAAAACAACAGCAGTTACTATGATTTCAGTAGTTTGTTTTGCTTGAACAAACAGAGGTTATGCAGCGAGTGAGTCAAGTTCTATGGGCTGAGATGCCAAGGAAAGGCAGCATGAAGCTGCTGAACTTGGCAGATGATTGTTTTCTAGCTGAGGACAAAAGCAAAAAAACAAAACTTCAAACCAGCAGAGGATCTGAGTCAGAGTCACTCTCTAAAGTGCAAATTTGATGGTCCACAATCTTGAATAGCTAAAACGCCTGCACACTGGAGGGAACAGACATGAATGGGGAAGTTAGTTACAGTCAGTGCCGGTTAACTTGGAGAAGGGAGGGGAAAGAGACAAAAATCCTAGAAGATCTATATAGGGAATTTCACCAGACTATTCATTATGATTTATTTCACTTTCCCCTTCTCTCTGCCACACTGATCCTATACATGCTTCTTTACAAATGGGCTAGTTACGAGGCCAAAATGCAATCCAGAAAATTTTACGTATCAATATCAAGATCAAAATCTGTGATAGGAACGGTCAAGTTTAGTACATAGAAAGGCTGAAAAGAAAGTGTGCTGAGAAAGGGGGGGGGGGAAAAGCCTTATTGTCCAAGGTGTTCAACCAGAGATAAAACCTATATACAAGCATGTGGAGGTCAAAAAGATGGCCTTTCATTTCGTGTCATGACTGTTTGTTGGCTTCTTCTTCATACGCGTTTCCTGTGCCATTCTGTACGTAAGATGAGCCCGAACCAAGGCCGTATAAGTGGCCACAATATTTGGCATCGTCAATGTGATCTTCAAAGAACATCTAAAGGGTTAAAAGAGAGACACAAATTATTGCCAAACACTCAGTGTAAACAGAGCTACAGAAAGGCTATGAAATGTTACATTCTCTTTAGCATAACATCTCAAATCCCAAGGTAGAGAAGATGACATAATTAGCATAGTAACACACAATCTCAACACGTTATCAAGATGTGCTTTATGACATCATTCTTTCAAGTAAATCCAGGAATCCAGCTGGTCTTCCTGTGCACCTTTCCTCATCATATTATTATCACCACTCACTTTTTTGCAAGTGGAACAAAGGTATTTCTCCAACTGATTTCTGTGGTTTCTTACAACAGGCATATGCTTAGCATCCATCACTGGTGCCTGTACTCTACGTGCTCCTCAGTGTGGGGGTTTTCATCATAACTTCTCTTGCAATGGAGTTTAAAATACAAGTGTCTGGAGATAGGGAGAACGTTTGACCATAAAACCCATCATGGAGTTTACAGAAAGGCAGAAAGGTGCATTTCCAGGCAGCTTGCAGAGGGAGACTTAGTTTAAAAAAAAACAAAATCCCAAACCAAACCCCCAAACCAACCAGCAAGATTAAATTTTGCACTAAGACTGCATTTAACATCTTACAAACAGAACCTTTCAGTGGAAGACGTATGAAACCCCATGATATACCTCTCAGACTTAGGTTTTCAAGCAAAACCACAAATTACCCAGCAAAAAAACCCAAAACAAACCAAATACAGGGCACACAGGTTGAAGAATTGTCTCTAAAAGCTTCACAGCAACCCTGGACAACCCAGTGGTTGACACTTTTGAATCATCATTATTCTGGAGCAGCCGGAAGCATTGCAGGAGCAGGGTGGACACAATCTAAAAGCAGTGGACTGCATATACTGCCCCCTCTGAGAACTTCTCCCTTTAACCTTTGCTCTATACTAGAGGAACCAAAGACCTCAATGAAAAGTTTTAAGCCCCCCAGCAATTCTTGAAGAAACAAACATGTAGGAACCCTTCCAAACAACTCTGCTGTTCTAATATCAGTATTTAATTATTTCTGATGGGAAGAAAAAAAATAGGTAATTTTTTTGGTTGAGATTCAAAGACCCAGCAAGTTGTAACTCCTCTACTACAACTAGGAGCAACATGTTTATTAATTCTGTACCCCTACAAGCATTGTAAAACGAAGGGATTTTTTTCACTCGGATTGATATTGTTAAACAATGAACTCCACTGAAAAGGCCTAAACATTGCACATTAAATTTATTTTTGTCTGCTGACTACTATATCCTTATTTAGAATTCCTGTGTTTGCAAGGAATCTCTGAATCTACTGGAAAAAAAAAGTTGAATCAATCCATCTTTGTTGTCTTAATTGAGCAAATGCTTTGAACTGAATAACCTGAAAGATTTCTAGTCCTCCCAGTAAGTTTTGGTAAACAAACTGAAGGAGCTAATTTGTCTAATAACACAAAATGTGTCTCATTAGAGAAACAATTTGATCCTTAACTTGAAAGGCAGTATCTTAAGGCATGATTATCACACACCTCCTCTTGTATCTGCTTTGGCTTTTGTCTCAAATTCAGGAGTAAAAATTAACAATACTGGGCAGACAGCAGTTAGCACTGGCCTTGGGTCACACCACAAACACAGTCCTCTCTATCACAACTGTAGCCCCATGACCTGCCTTGTAACTGCAGCAGTGTCAGCAGAGGCAGAACAGAGTGTTCTGATGTGCAGCTCCTGACATGGAGCAACTCCCCAGGCCTGTCACAAGCACCAGTGCACACCAGCTGGGATGACACTGAGCTCACCCAAAGAAGCCTGGCTCTAGAGGCTTGTAACTCACTGCAGCAGCCACCTGAAACAGGTACCAAGCAAAACAGGGAAGGAAAAAAAATTCCCCAAACCCCACAGAAAATCCAGAAGCCAGGCACAGGCTGAAAACAGGAGGCAGTAAGTCACTGCCAGCTGCTAAGCAAGGAATCCATAGGACTGGTAAAGAATCTGTAGGGCTCGTCCGCGCTTACTCATGGAAGTAGCAATTCCACCTGACTTAACACAGCACATTATTAGCATGGAGATAAAACCAATATGTCCACCTACTTCTCTCATTTTGAAAAAGGCCATTCCTGTGAGTAAAGAATCAGATCCTGCCTGATGCTGTGGTCCTATCCTTTCCAGCTCTAACTGCTCAGCCACTTCTTGTAATCCACCCTGGAAGAGAAAACATTTCTGTTAACTGCTGAAAAACAGGTCATTGGAAAACGCTGGAAAAGTCTGTTATGCAGGTTGTACAACCCCAAGTATGTTTTAACATTTCCAGAATGCCTGACAGTCATTACACCAGATAAACACACCCCTGAAGAATCAAACTTTCAGTACCAACAGCAGCATTACAATTCTGTGTCGTTATTGATTAAATAAAGCGGTATTTATCACCAAGACTACTCCTTTGTTTTCCCAGCTTCTCCAGCAACCAGATCACATTACTTAACCAATTCTTTCAGGATGTTGTAAAGACTGGGAATGCTGAAGAACAAAACCAGGTGTTCCTGTACTCCTCTTATGTGAATGAAAGTTTAAAAGGTAAATCCACTGCTCTACAAACACAAGAACTGGAGTGCTTACAAACGCCCATATGCCCCTGTGTATTAAAGTATCTAGGTTTCCTTTGAAACAGACCTTTTTCTTTCCACTTACCTTTCAACAATTTCAGTTGAGGGGTTTTCCACTTCCCTCCACAAAACATAAGAGTATTCTTAAGTATCTAGGACACACTACATGGAGTCCAAGAAAACTGTTGTAGAACAGACATCTAGAAACCAGTTGGTGAAGTCAAAAGAGGAAGAAAGTGCCCACTGCCCCTGTACAAAGCATTCTACCCCCTCCTCAGAGCTTGTTTCATTAGGTGACATAAGAGGAGAGGGGAAAAACAGGCAAAAGAAACCTGTCTCCTTGGAATGTGTTTTCTAAAATGCTAAAATCCCATGAAACAGACAGCTTTCCTGGTAGAGATCTGTATGTCACAGAATGACAGAACTGTAGGGGCTGGAAGGGACCTCCAGAGATCATCGAGTCCAACCCCCCTGCCAAAGCAGGTTCCCTAGAGCAGGTCACACAGGTCGGTGTCCAGATGGGTCTTGAATATCTCCAGAGAAGGAGACTCCACAACCCCGTGGGGAGCCTGTTCCAGTGCTCTGATTACACAGTTCCAGTGCTCACTACAGAGACACTTGTAATGACAACTGATTCTTAGAAAAAGTGTATCAACACCTCAGATAAAACCAGAATAATTTAGAACAGTAACAGCCAGTCTTGAATGTCAATATCAGGTTTAAAAGAAGAGACTATAAAGCTGCAGACATCACTCCAAAGCTGCAAATTTATCTTCTCTTGAAGGTAAAACTTCTCCGGTTTTCTCCCCAATAGGCTTATGTGAAAAACTATCCCTTTGGCTGCACTGAGTAAACAAACCCCTTTGTAGCACTCCTCTCCCCTCTCTCCCTCAATGGGAATAAACATTATGTGTGGAAGAAACCCCCCTCATTAGTCAGTTTAGTGTTCACACAGCCAGCACAGCTCAGTTAAAAGATAAACATGTCATACTGTAACTGCAATCTTTTAATACTCTAACCTACACTGCAAGCATGTACTTTTGCACATCAAATTTTTAATTATTAAGACATAAAGCTGCTGGAAATAGACTAAAGCACACACACATTGTTCAAGGTCTGGTAAGATCAAAGTAACAAAAAAACTCTTCGTGCTGCCATAAGCTTTGCAAGGCAAAAATGCTGCAGAGAGGCAATGCTCTTAAAGAAAGCCTGTGTACTACCCGAGTTCACCTTTGCCCACACTCTTAACCTGTTTAGAGCACAGGAAGAGAAGCAGTAAGAGGCAAAAGCATAACAAAGTTAAAACTCAGGGTGAGGTAAAAAAAACCTTGACCTGAAAAAGCAGATCACACATGGAAACTCCTGTGAATCTTCTGGCAACAGGTTTGGATCTGTGGTTTTGGTTTGGTTAAAGAGATGGAAACTTGGGTAATGATATTCCCAAGTAACACCTACAAACCAATGTGGTAACCTATCTATATATATATATATACATGGCTAGTTTTATTCTAGCTTGAGCAACAGGAGTCTTTGGATATGTCATCTGAACACTGCAAATATGCTCAGTTATTTAACTCAGACTCTCAAAGACATACTGAGAGTTGGTGGGCAGGGTTAAGGTGCATCTCAGACACAAGGATGCTCTCTGCTCTCTAACTCCAAAACAGGCTGTCAGATCTCAGCAACAGCAGTTTGGCCCCCATCCCTGCATGGCAGCATCTTCTGTTCCTAAACCCTCTACTTCCTCGAGCTGTGAGCTTCCAAGTGCTCCATCCTCAGGTTCTGCTAGCTGTATGACTCCCTACTCTAGCTTCAAATAGCTTTTAGGAAAAAAAACACTCAGAGTAGTATTTACATAACAGCTACAAGTTCTGGTGTGTAGACTTACTAATTAAAAATGTACAGCAACATCAGTCTGCAGAAGAATACTTTGAAAATATCACTTTTAATGGTGTAAATCTGTTTGTAAATGTATCACACACATCACTTTTGTGCAGGACTTTTTGCTCTAAAACTGCAATAGTTACAGAATAAAACCTGGTTGTCTCTGAAATATAGTAGTCTACTGAGATTCTCTTTCAGGCAAGCCTTCTGCACTCCAGATAAGAGGACAGCTTCCTTCCAAGTTTACAGAGCACTGGTCTTTTGAGAGGCCACAGAATGATTTATATCATCACAGGACCACAGTCAACAGCAATCCCAGTTCAAACTCTCAAGCACTGGTACTAGAGTTCACTATCCTGTACAACTCCCTCATATTAAAAGCAACTTTCCAACAACATCTATAAACCCATGTGACTGAAGAGTTGCCATTACTATAAAAATTTATAGTATCTATATAGACTTATAGAAGACAAAGAGTTTAACCTATACAACGTCAATATCTCAAGTTAACTCCTGATCTACTACCAGTGAGTTACACTCCTGTCTGAGTAATATACTGTAAACTCAGACTACTTAATTCTACAAAGAGGGCAAAGAACAGCTTCCCAATCCCAAACCTTATTTCTCTTCTTAATGCCAAGATCTGGGTGTGGGGCACCAGGGAACAGGGGAGCAAGTCAGGTCATATGAAAAAAGATGGGTCAATAAAGGACAACTGCACAGCAGTTCCATTCACTGCAATTTAATAGAGATTGAAGGTGAGAGACATTAAAAGACAGCATATGCATTTTAGAGGTATGACACTGGATGTTTAACAACTTGTTTCAGACAGCTGCTCTCAGTACAGTACAATGTCACATCACTTCATTGCTGGCAAACCTGGAGGGGCAGGTTAGTCCACATCCCTTCTCCTCCTGTCACTACCAACCTGCAGGTTAGGTGACAGGTACAAGAATTACTGCAGGAAAGTCAACCTTTGGCTATGAAAAGAAATTTTTGTAAATCTCCTTTGTCCTTGAGGTTTGCTGAAATAAGAACTTTAGAGATTTTTCTTGTCTTCCAAAATCCATTATTATCTCTAAACAATGCAGGTGACACACAACTCTGGAAGGAATTACAATCTTCTCAGCAAACCCGCTGACAGCATCACCTCTGGAGTGGGGACACAGAGCACCATTCCATCACCTTTCCTCAAGTTGGACTGTATGGTTCTTGGTAGGTGTGTAGCCATCCCTAGGACACCAGGGATGAGAAGTGAGGTGGGTTTTTTTGTTTGTTTGCAGCTTCCTCTCCCTTGTCCTCAGAATACTCCTGAAGTTTATGAACATTTGAGTTTTACTTTTGGTCTCTGTGGAGAAAAACCTCCAAGATGTTCTCTAATACTCAGCTGTTTGCCTGGGTGATCATACCAGGAACAATTCTAGATGAACACAGGTAGGTAAAATTTTCAAACTAACTGGAAAGGAGGTCTCCATTTTCAACATTAATTGGATTAACAAAGTATTTACACACATTACTTTCCACACAAGTAGGTTACTAAGAAGGGACACACTCTATTTGCTTTTATTAGTTCTCAGAAAGACGCAGCAGACTGTCAATGCCCCGCAGGTGACTGAACTCAGCACGACAGTGTGGCAAGACATTCCTTAGTTAGGATGTGGTGCTCCTACAGTCAGCACTCTCTCTTCCTGCAGGTTTTCATTAAGAAAGCCCAGGGAATCAAGTTAGTTTCCATGATAGCAGCAAGTCATTAACTGTGAGACGAACGATGCACCTCATTCAGCAGCAGTCCAGACATTTAAGGTTTTTGGCAGGTAAAGCTGTTCATCCCTGTAGCATCTTTTTTTCTTCTCCACTTGCTGTCTTCTTCACATACTTAGTTCCAGTTTCCATTCATTCTCCAGCCCAATAAAGTATGCAAATTTTATGTCTGACAGAGTAAGCCACTTAGTAACCCCACTGGCCTGATATGAGGTTAGTTTCTAGTACTGTATTTTTTTCTAGAAGTCACATACTGTCCCTGAATACACACTGTTGTTTATCTTCCCTTATGGGGCCATGTGAAACACTCTTTGCTCCAGTCCTCTTCCCAAGACACTTCCACAGCATCATCGTTCCAACTACCTTTGCCAAGACGACTGCAGTCCCTCAGAGGACTGCACAACAAGGAAATAAGAGTATAGGAAACCCATCAGTTCTCATGGCTCAAGAAACACAGGATCAATTCCAAACTGGGGTTTATGATCTGTCAACAAAGACTGGGAACTATACATAATGTATGAACATGCTATTTTTTGCTATAACTGGTAAGCAGGTATAAAAATCAATGCATGATCCTGCCTACCAACATGAATACCCTTTAGTATTTAATATATAAATCTTGAGACAAAGCTGTTTATCACATTATCAAAGCAAACCTAGAAAATAAGTAGTTTCCAGCAGAAAGTACTCTCTCTCCAAAACCAACATTTGTTCTGGGGCACTAACAGATTACTTACCTTCAGATTTTTGCAACTCTTCATCAGATATTTTACATCATAGATGACAGGGAAAAACAATCGCAGTATCTCAAAGAAGTCCAGCTCTTCTTCAGGGAGATTCGAGTTTGTCAGGATTTTGATTAGATAGCCAAAGTCATATCCACTGAAAATTAGTAACAAAATCCACATAAGCAACTTAGAAGCATCCTTCTCACTTCCAACTTCAAGACTTTCTTGCACATTACCAGGATATTTTGCTTAATTTCAATGCAATTCTACTGACCTTTACAAAAGACTGAGTCTTGGTGTAAATGCTCCCATTGCAACTTTCAGGGAAAAATAATTAATTTGGGCTCAGCAAGGTCAAGTAAAGAAGGGGTGGTGGAGAAAAGGATTAAAAGGATTTGCCTAGAGGAGCTTCTACAAATCCTGAAACAAGGTAGCCCTGCTGAAGCGTCATCTTACGGGAAGAACTTAAACCAGAAAGACTCCAGACTCCTCGCTGGTTCCCTTCTCACAGGCTGGAGCTTCTCACTACAAACTCAAGAAGACAGAGCCACTTATATGGTTCTTGTAATCCAAAGGATTCAAGAATTTTCAGAGTCAACATGCTTATCTCTACAAGCAAGTTTCACCTACAGCAGTGAGGAAGAGCAGACTGTCTTTCAACTTGCCCAACTAAATCAGCACAGTTAGTAAGTTTTCCAGTTGTCTATCTCATTAGACTGTAAGACTCCTTTGGAAGGCAAGGACAGAGTAAGTTGGAAATTTTTTTGTGTGTACATAAAAGTCAGCAGGAGGCAGCAAGATACCTGAGCAGTACAAGTTTGGCAGTAGAAAGTGAGGTTTTTATGCAAATATGTATTGTGTGTGTAGTGAAGAGTTAGGGAAAGTTTCCTTCTCAACAGCTTCACTGAGGAGGATGCAGGAACCAGGTGTGGTAGTAACAGGGGAAGCCATATACTTTTCCAGGGAGTCACAAGAGGAAAATGGGGGTTTACAGCAAAGGAAAGAAATGCCAGGCAGGACTGAACAGCACAACAAAAAGCTAAGATGACTGGTTATCCATTTCCCTAGGCAGGCAGAGATCACATGGCAGCTTATTCGTGATCTCCTCATGAATCTGACCCCTTCTGAGCCCTCTTGCAGGAATGCACTGAACTGGACAGGGGGACTGATAAATTATCTTCCTTACTAGGTTTGCTTTGAACCACATCAACTCCTAGAGTTTACTGGCATGCAATTTTAAGAGGATGACAACACTCAGCAGGGCTGACTCTACTGAAGGCTGCATCAGTTTTGCTACTTCAGGAACCTCAGTGTGTCGCTGAGACACAACTGAGTGAACAGGTGGCCATCACAGACTCCAAACTCCCAGTTTAAGACTCTGTGTTCATCCTTGGTTACATGAGGTTCGGACTTGAAACCAAGAATTTTCCAGCTTGGTCCAAATCTTGCCTGACATCTTTAAGGGTAAGATGAGCAATACAGACAACAAATCAGTTACACGTATTGCACTACTGATCCTGCAAATATTTACCATACACAGAGACCAGTGATACACACAGACCAGTGACTTCTGATGCAGGCTCAAGGCTTTCACTTGCACACTATCATTAAGAAGGATGGCTTTTTTTTTTTAACCTTTTGTATACAATGGGGTTCCCTACATCTTATGATTTTCCAGACAAAGCACAGAAAATTTAGAACATAATGTCAGTGAATGGATTTTTGTTGAAAGTCCATTAATGCAAGACATACAGAAAGTATGGACCATTGAACCTCTCCCATGGGGGTTTCAGTGCTCTAAACGGGAATTTCCTGTTGTATGTCATGTTGAATGAATCCTGCATTGCCTGTGGTGCTTTCAAGCTGTGCTGGCAGCACTCCAATCTCCATCACAGAAGCCACTGGACACAGAGCAAAAGAGCCAAAGATAAAGACGTATTTCAGCTGGGCCATACAGAGTATTGGCAAAACAGTAGCTTGTAAGATTACTTTATTAGACCACCTGTTCAGGGAGATGGGGGTGCAGGGGCAGGAAGGTAGATGGAATAATGGTGTGGAAGCCTGTATCAGCATAAAGCCCTCTACAGAAAAACAAGCTACAAAAAAAAGCCACATGAGCAAAAAAAGGCTGTTCAGGATTAAAGAGATTTACTCCTCTAGAGATTGGAAAGCTTATTTATGAACTCACTGATTTCTTGACATCTGTTATGTCAAGAATGGCCTGCGGCTCAAATGTAACAGCTGTATCAAAACTTGAAGAATTAAGAAAACAGTATTTGTCCACTCTTCAAAAAAAATAGAAGTTTAACTCCTTTTCAAACAATCAAATTACATACATTAGTTTCTAAAAAACAGATGCTCTCACACATTTCCAATTTCTACTAAGAAGGAAATACTGTAAGAAAAGTCAAGATTCATTTATGATTTGTATCGAGAGCGAACAGGCTATCATAAGTCTGCAGTGTCAATGAAGAATTTAGATAGACATACATATAATTATCCAGAAGACTGTAGCAGATTCCTCCATTCTAGGACCTTCATTCAGAAAAAGGGATCAGGATACCTGAACAGGCATGATTACCCTTCCACTTCACAACAGCATTCAGATACCTGCTCTTGGATCCTAACTAAGCATGGGTTAGTTTCAGTCAACTGATGCCTTGTACTCCTTAAATTCCAGTTGCTTACACTTAGTCCCATTGTGCTCATAGTCAGCACACTTTACTAATCACAATGCAGTATCAATACATTTACATAATCTGTTTAGCATACATTTTGAGGGGAATAGGTTCCAGTCATCCAAGCTACACAGACATAAGAACTGTCGCTCCAGTTCAGGACTAACATATATCTAGTTCAAAAAATTTTTGAATGGCCACTGCTGGATGCCAACAGAAGGGTAAGAAAGTCCACAGTGAGCAATTATGTAATTACCTGCTCATTAAAGAGGTTTTCTTCTAGCCCTCTAACAGGCAATTAGTGGTTGGTCTGTACCCTAAAGCACACAGGCTTCCTTTCCTTAAAAAGCTTTCACCCTTCCAACACAATCACCTGAAGTTACTAAGTGCAGCTAGCGGTAACCCCTGGAGCTGCACAGCACTCTTATAACCACTCCTTTTCTGGTTTCACTGAACATGGACAGCTGTAGGCAAGGAGATCATGGAAAAGATCAAATGCACCTGCACTTCTTTCCCTGACTACCCAGAGAGAAAAAAGAAATAATCAAATAGTCAATTAACAGTGAACTCTACTCAAGCATCTGTAACAGTGAACTCATCTCAAGCACTCTCAGTAGTGTCTGAAATTAATCAAAACCTGACAGGGATAAGAAAGCTTTACTTCATTATATAACTGGGTCATATAAACAAGCCAACAGATTAAACTTTACTAAAAATCAAAGACAAATTATTATTGAAATTCAATAGCTTGGAACTTTCCAGCTTCTCAAAAACATTTAGATTAAGAGACGCGTTTGCACAGAGCCTCCAAACGCAGACTGAGGAAGCTGCACACCAGCTGACAGTCAAAGCTTCAGCTGATCAGCCACCTGAACATTCACAAAAAACCTGCATTTGAGCTGTTCTGGTTTATAGGTAGACTGCCAAGCACACAGCTCTCAACTGTAACAAGAATCAGAAACTTGGGGATTCCCCTCTCTTCAACCCAAACACATTTTAATATACACAAAAGGTTTGATGGAGTCCCCTAGAAGTTGTGGTATACCAGAATCAGTGACAGGGAAAGTGTTTCTTTGCTCATGTGTGGCAAAACTGTGGATCCACAGAGATTTACCAACAGGTAAAGGTGCCAAATCAGCTACACCAAACACAGATAAAAAGCACACCAAAAACCTATTTGAGAAGCTAAGAGCTTAGAAAGAACAACCTTCATAAAAGTTCCAGGAAATTGAAGACTGAGAAATGAAACAAAACCAAAACATAACCTCACCCTGAGGAGTAATTCCTCTCTGCCCAAGAGACTCACAGGATCTGGGAGTTAGCAGTAATTAAGACATTTGATAAACAGGAAGCAATAGCACAGCCAGCAGCTATCAAGCACCTCTTTGCAGTAGTCAAAGCAGCACTTCAGGGAGAGCCTCCACCAAACAACTTTGCAGCTGAGCTGCCCTGTTTGAGTTTCCGCTGATTTGTTTAGAAACAACTCCTCCTCTTGGCGACACATTACACGACCCGTGCTCACTTCATTGCTTTGTGCAACCTCTGCTTCCTCAGAACTTCAGCCACTGCTTCAGGATTTTGTGCTCCCTGCACCACCAATGTGCTCTGTCAGGCACAAAAGCCTTTAAACACTCTCTGACCTGAAGCAGGCTTGTGGATAATCGGTGTTAGACAAACATTTGCTAGAATAGTGGTCTTAAGAGGATTTCTAAAAACACTTTCAGGAGCCCAAAACAGAAACTCATTTTTGCACAGCTGAAACTGGACTTTATTAAAGCTGCTCCAAAATCCCTTCAGATGCTGCACTGCTAAAAGGGCATGACGGCACATAGTTTGCACCCTATTTCAGGCAGCGTACCAGTCAAGAATCACACACTTCTCATACAGCTGGGCTTTAAAAAGAATCCCTAGTACAGAGATGGCCCACATGTTCTTTTGCTAAGATAGCTTACACTGGGCCCTTAAAGTTAGTAGGCAATACTGGAAAAACAATGTTCAGAGAATCACAGAATCTCCTGAGCTGGAAGGGACCCATAAGGATCAAGTCCCACTCCTGGCTCCACACAGGACCAGCCAGGTCAGAGCAGGGGATTGAGCGCATCGTCCAGATGCTTCTTGACCTCAGTCCAGCTGGGTGCTGGGACCACTTCCCTGGGGAGCCTGTTCCAGTGCTCAACCACCCTCTCAGTAAAGAGCCTCTTCCTGACATCCAACCTCAACCTCCACTGTCACAGCTTCATGCTGTTCCCTCAGGTTCTACCCCTGATCACCAAAGAGAGATCAGCACCTGCCCCTTTGCTCCCCCTCGTCAGGAAGCCACAGACCATGATGAAGCCTCTCCTCAGCCTCCTCTTCTCCAGCCTGAACAAACCACGGGACTTCACCCTCCCCTCATAAGACTTCCCCTCCAGACCCTTCCCCATCCTCATTGCCCTCCACTGGACACTCCAATAGTTTTATGTCCCTCTTGTACTGTGGTGCCCAAAACTGCATCCAGGACTCAAGGTGAGGCTGCACCAGCACCGTGTAGAGAAGGTCAATCCTCTCCCTGGCCCGGCTGGACATGCCATGCTGGATGCACCCCAGGGTATGGCTGGCTCTCCTGGCTGCCTGGGCACACTGCTGGCTCATGTTTAACTTGCTGTCAACCAAGGCCCCAAATCTCTTCAGCATGGCTGACCTACAGCATCTCATCCCCCAGCAGCCTGTATGTGTAGCCAGCCAGCTTCTACACAGAGGTTGTCTGTTGAGGCACTGGTTACAGGCACAGCACACCTCTTCTCCTGAACCACTCGTTATTTTACTGTAGGCAAGTGCAGATGACAAACATGCAGAAGTACCCATAATAACAGCTTGAAGCTGAAAAACCTAATTCACTCATTCAGCATCTGCAGTATTTTGACACAGCTCACAGCATTCTTGTTCCAGTATTTTTCCCCAAGGTGTTACTGCAGTAGCAAATCAACCAGAGCAACATTATTCTGGCATCATAATGGGAGTTGGGACAGCTGCAAATGGGAGATGTTGTAGGCAGAAGGGGTCACAAGTGTACTCAAAGAGGATCCTTTTGTGCTTTAATAACAAAAACCACACCAAAACCACCCTTTTTTCTCCATACACCCCCCCTGCTTTCTTTTCAGAAAGTCAGTCTGACTTGCTTTGTGGAAAGCAAAGTTAAAGTGATAAATTCCACAACTGACTGCATTAAAAAAATTAAAACCAGTCTAATTCTTACAATGCCTGGCAGCAGTTGTTTGGCACCCACAGAATGCTTAACAGCCTCTCTGAAGTCTGTATTGTTTAGCTATTTCAGACAACTAGACCTCAGGTTTTACAACAAATTTACTCCCTGGTTTGTTATTTATAGAAATCTTTTGAACTTTATTAAATCTTAGTGTAAAAGCACTTTAAATTACATGCAGAAGCTTGTGAAGAATTGAAGAATTACTGTCCCTTTGCTATGTGTCCAAATATACATAGCATGCCTTTCTAAGCACCTAGGAGGAAAAAGTGTTATTCTTTTTAATTTGTATTCAGCAGTGTGCTTGTTTCCACTAGGAAACTGTAAAAATCACTTTCTTTGTTATATGCACCTTGTTACTACTGTTTTACATTCCTACACTTCTGAGGGAATGAAAAATTCCTTAATTTTTTTGCTGGTTAACAGGTCAAACACTTCTCTGACTTAAGTGACTTCCTCTCCTCTAAACTCCCCTTCAAGTTTTAATACTTAAGGATGAAGAAGTCACCTTTTTTTTCCCTAATTTTACCATTTACATGTTACCACCCACCAATCTAGTGGGTGATAAACAAGAATAAGGCTGTAAATAAACTACTAGTGTCATCTAAATCCTTTGCTCTACCTTTGTTGACTTGCTTGGCAACCAGCATTTAAGATGTCAATGTGAGTCCATTACATAGCAAATAAGCCTTTAAAGCCACTGTTGCTTGCAAAAGGTGCAAATAATCTCTGACATGTAGTTGGCTCCACAATGACTACCATGGTAAGATTTAACACTCCAAAACTTATAACACTGGAAGATCTTTCATATCTTGACAGATTCATAGAGATTCAGCATTTGCATTTTTATTGCTATCCATGGAAAATGGGGTCCTGTGATGGATTATGTAGTAAATTACATTCATTGCTGCAGCTAGAATTAAGGCTTATCAGGGCTCTCCCTCCAAGATGAGTACATTTTCAGCTGTCCAGATTACCAGGAGATTTAAGACAAACTTGAAAGTGCTTTATAAAAACTCCTGACTGATAATACTTGAGACTGTATTTGTTCAAGAACAGCTTACAAATATGCTTTTCTCACTGTTACTGGGATTACTTGCCCGTGGGATATTACAAGATGCAATGCCACCTGCTGGCTTGGGAGCTCCATGTTTTTCTGGTTTACAGTTCTCTGATTACACTATCAGCTGTAAAAGCAAATCACCAGGACCACCCTGTACTTTCTATTCTCCTGTCACAGAATGGTGCTTCAAGTATTACAACAAAAATTGTTTTGTAAGTCTTACAGACCAAGACTCATGCTATATATACACTATCAGATGTACACCACTTAAACCACAAGACACGAAATCCAAGCTCAATAATCAAAATGTCTAATTGTTAACATGCAGAACATACCTATGAAAGGAAAGCCACTTCACTCCTTCACACAGTACAACTCCTGATGTCATAAGCAGTTCTGCAAAGTACTGTGTCTCAATTCCCTCTTCCTCGTGCTTTTTAAACTGGATACCAGATGTCGTCAGCAGTTCAATAGAGTCCTGGGCATACATGTCTTCTCTAGACACAGAGAGAGGAAAAGCAAATTTTCAAAATCTACAAACCTCAGTGATCATAACCTGGCAATATTTCCTTTTTTTACTATTTATTTCAGACTCCACTAGCACAGAGGAGAAGCAGTTTGACTTTGTTCCATGTTAATTACAAATCCAACCATTTTTCATAGCTTTTGTTAAACTTCACCAGCATTCCAACATAACCAGCACCTTCAGTCTTGACTCCCTTTATGAAAACCTAGTTCTTGTGATTACCTAGAGCTTTCCTTTTGCAAATACAGAGGGAAGTGTATGAATAAAGGCATTTTCTGAACAAGATCCATTATTTAAATTGTAGTAAGTTAAATATAAACAGATGTGAGTGCTTCAACTACTGTACTATAGAACTAAAACCAGTAGACTCCAGGGCCCAGTGCAGTTACTAGTTCTGTAGGTAATATTTTCCACACATTTCTTGTGATTTAAGCTTCCATAAATGTTTAGACATCAACAGGAAGACATTAGCACTTCCTACTCACTGTATCTGGAAATTGCCTCCCTTATCCATTTAGTCAATTCTTAAAATTCAGGTAGCCTAACATTCACTTTCTAAATTAACAACTTCAATGTTTCTTTAGTGGCTGTATTTTGGATTTAAAATTTAACAGGAGGGAAAAAAGTTTCTTCTATGCTTTGTTTGATTTCCTCTTAGCCCTCTGTTTTCCCTTCATCACTAAACATTTTTGTAAACTTATGTATTTTATGATGAAATCAAGTCTTGTTTGTTTGGTTGCTTTTTCCTAGAGTTTAACCTATATCATCATAACAAAGACACAGAATGGTAAACTGGGAAAAAAAAAGAAATGCAAGTGTAGCTCTAGTGTGGAAATCCATGCTACTGTCCACAACATTCTATTCTAGAAAATCAGTGTATAGTTTTCAATTAAAGAAAACCCCACATCCAAATAAAACCCCAGACAAGACAATCAATATATCAAATCTGACTATTAGATTCAGTTACAGAATTATATTCCTTATTCCTAACAGCAAGTCATCATTCATCAGATCATGCAGATGCATTTGTGAGATGTGTTGTAGCTTTTTTTTCCTCTGTCCCACACAGCTGCTCATTAGTTCTCTAGCTTTAAGGCATCAGCTTCCCAACACCTGTCCATTTCCATACCACATTAAAGAGCCCATCAAAACAAGCATGTCTATTTCACAAAAATAAGTGTTAATTCCAGTCTGTTGATCTGCACTAATCAGGTGGATAGTCAGTTTAGTGAAATATTTATGCTCTCTAAAAGCACCACTATAACAAGACCTGACTGGAACTGCAAACAAAAAAAACTGCCTTCTAGGAACAGTCAATATCTATTTTGCTTTAGGATCAGAACACTTGGCACAGTGCCACTTCCAAAAGGAAGTCTAGAAACAGACAAAAAAAAGTAAGCAATTCCTCCATCTCTGTAAAAATAAAATAAAATCTGCATTTTATGTGACACTTGCATAGCTTATCTTCTTGTATAAAGCCCACTCAATGAACTAGTAACAAGTTAATTAAACAAGATCTTGCTTTACCATCTTACCTACACCGCATGTGGCACAGACAGAAAACTACGTTTGTTTTGAATGCACTGTAACACAGGCTCTTACTCTCAGATCACAGTTTGGAAGTTATTAACCCATTTTTTCTTCCCCCTCTTCCTCCCACACTTAGCAGGATTAGTGTATTCTTCTATTAAGACAATGGATAACTTCCATCCTGTGCTCACCTACCAGGTAAGCTCCTGCTTACCTGTCAGGTAAGTCTGGAGATCCGAAAGTATCAAATCCACACTTCCTTCTCTTTCAAGAGGTGCTTCAAACAAAACTAAAAAGAACATGTCACTCCACAGACCAAACCATCTGTGACAAGCCATGGCAGTGCTTGTTTAGAACAGTAGGAAGATCAAGAGAAACAGCAGCAGGTTTTTTCTTTAAGAACTCCAAGAACTTTGAAAACAAGGCTTTTTACCTGAAGAAAAAAGGTCTGTTCTCTAACCCTTTGTAGGCTGCAGTTTTAACTCATGTATACCAAGCTTTCCAGTGATCAGTTTGCAACACAACTGCCAAAAAACTCCAAGCCTTCAACAAACACGTTTACATTTGAGATGCATTTGTACTGATACTCAACTCAGGCCCTATGAAAACTTTTAGGCCAATTATGCTTACTTCAGGAAAAGATTCAAGACACTAGTAACCTTCTTGACTACCTGCTATAATTAGTATTCCACCTGTCTCATCCCACTGGAAATGGTGGGTTCACAGAATCACTGAACATTAGGAGTTGGAAGAGACCCTGAAAGATCATCTAGTCCAACCCCCCAGTCTGAGCAGGTCCATACTTAAAAGGTTTATCATTGATAAAAACCACATTCTGAAATTAAGTTGACAATACAAATCTGACTGATAATAAAAATCAGTGTGTTTTCTAACCAACACTTTACACAAGATAATCCAGAACAAAAATCTGCATGGGATTTATGCTGTAGGACCATTCTTTTCAACCCATTATATAAATAAAATCCAGTAGCTTAACAGAGTAAGTTGCTTTGAAAACACAAGAAAAGCTACTGCAGTACTGAAAAGTTAACACCTTACCTAGATTATTATCTAGAACTTGTCTTTAAAAAAAAAAAACAAAACCACCCCAACATTATTTTAAAAAGGACAGGGCACACTTGCCATACAATTCCCTGGCAATATTTGTCATACTTCTTTAGTCACTTTGATGACTTACATTTGTTTTCTTCAAGCTTGTATTTTCCATTAAAAACATTCAACATGAGACTTCTATAACAATTAGTTAAATGAAGTTCGAGCAGAAGCACTTTGAAATAACTACATATGAAAACTGAGAGCTAACTCTGGCACTAAGTATCAATACATTCTGAGAAAGGTGCTTAGTGTTTCTGACCAAGTTACCAGCAGTGAGACAGACGGTGCAGAAGTGAGGGAAGAAAAACACAGGTCTGGCTGACAAGAACTTCCCTCACAAAGTATCTATCCAGAGTTATAAAAGCTTCCATAGCCCATGATACGTTTTCAGTCAGGAACTTACATTCAGTAGTGCAGACATGTGATACTTACGTTAAATTAAATTTAAAATTAAATTGCCAAGTTGAAGTTCCTGGAGGGTATTCTCCTTGCTCATTCATAAAGGTCAGTCCTAGTTGAATTATTTTTAGCAAGTCTACATTGCAGCGTAGTAATTGGTACTGATAGTCTGCGTTGCTTCTGAATTCTCCAATAGGCCTTGCAACTACTCCGGGAAATTCTGTATCCTGCAATAACAGAATTAAAACTTCGGTAAGAGACACCCAGAGAAAATTACATCGCTCATTTTTAATAAAAATAGAGATTTCAAGCATCTACCAGTTTCACAGCTGAAGAGTACCAAGTGCAATATTAGCTTTTCATAAGGTAACAAACTAGGATCCTAATATTTGTATAGAAATAATTCGACATTAAAAAGCCATTATTCTTCCAATGAAAATGAACACATTTAAGGCTTTAATTTATTAATATAAAAAACCTGACTTTTTTTTGGCGGTAATTTGCTGAACATCAGATGCCCTCTTACCATAGCTACGTAGTTGTACTTCCGTATAACTTGACGAATTTTCTTCATCTCCTCGTCCAAGTTACAAGCCCAAACTTCACAGATTCTTTGGCTATGGTCTACGGTAGCTGCTGGCATAGTGGGGGGCTTTAGAGACCATACATCAAAAGTTGACCGAGATTCAGTTTCATAAAGAGGACTTTAAAGATTTAATTTTTTTAACCTAAGAAGAAAAGAAAGCAAAATCTTAAGGTGTAACTTTTATTATTACTTTTTCTTTTTTTCATTTATCTAACAAACACATAAGCACCATGATCAAGCTGTATTCTTTGGCATTTCAAAGCATCCCAACATAGCCACCAAAGCCAGAGAATTTCAGCTATGGAGGTCAGACTGCTGTCTAACTAAAACCCAACAGTTTCGTTGGTAACTTTATTTCTCACACAAAGCTAGGCAAGCTGGCAGAGCTCAGCAGACAGAGGAGACACCTGAGGCCCAGAAGCACTGCTCCCCCAGTGGGTTAAAAGCTCACTTTCCCTTGGATCCCAGGGCTAGGTGCAATGTGAAATGAAGAGGCAACCTGACTATCAGCATCATGCCAAACTCAGGGACGTTGTGGAAGACAACTAGCCACCCAGGCTGGTCTCCTTGGGCAGAGGCAGCTCTTTCAGCTCATATGGGTTGCACTAAATCATAAACTGGTGCAAAGGGACTAAAACACAGTGTGACAGAGGCAGACTTGCACCTCCACTGGGGTTTCCAGGCTACACTTTACACATGTGAGTCCTTCCAAGTGACCTGAGGAGCTGCAGAGCCCACTCTGCCCAGCAGCACTCCTCAATAGGGCTCTACCAGGATCACAGAATGTCACAGTGGAGCTAGAAGGGACCTCAAAAGATCATCTAGTCCAACCCCCTGCCTGAGCAGGATCACATAGATTAGATCATACAGGAATGTGTCCAGATTGGTCTTGAATGCCTCCAGAGAAAGGAACTCCACAACCTCCCTGAGCAGCCTGTCACCCACACAGGGAAAACGTTTTTCCTTATATTCA
>VXBZ01005573.1:471175-483239 GCA_013399135.1 Heliornis fulica | reverse complement strand
CATCAACAGGCCAGGGACCCATCCCTCGTTGGGAGCACAGGAACGAGACCCACCCGGGTCAGGATTTGGCAACTACGGTCACCGCTGTTCTGGCATCACATTGAGTATTAAACCAGCCAGGTTCTCTGCAGGGAACACCCCTGCCAGCATCTCAGAGGTGACCATCTGAAAACCCATGAGGCCCTAGAACTTGTAGGTGAGGCCCTGGCACAGGGTGCCCAGGGGATGGTGGCTGCCCCCTCCCTGGAGGGGTTCAAGGCCAGGTTGGACGGGGCCTTGAGCAGCCTGGTCTGGTGAAGGTGTCTGGTGAGGCTGGGACTTGATGATCTTTAAGGTCCCTTCCAGCCCCAACCAGTCTGTGACTGTGAACTCAGAAGAGCATTTCCAGGGGTGAGCAGCCCCAGCTGCAAGATGAATTTTGTTTCCTGAACTCTGGATAACAGAAACTTGGACCAAACCTGATTTTTCTTGAAGTCCACCGTGTGAGAAGCACATCTGGAAGGCATTAGCCTCCTGTCTCGCTGTGCTTAGACACAAGAATTGGACAAAACAATTTCTAGGCCAGTGAATGCAATTTTTTTTAATTTTTTTTTTTAATTTGGAAAGCAACTGGAAGCTGCTATTTCTGATAGCAGCTGAAAATTGTGTCTAGTTAATAGAATCAGAAACAAACAAGTTGAATGTCATTTCTGCTAAGGAAAACAGTAACATATAGACTAATGTTTGTCTAATTGTACATGACAGTAATTCTACCAAGGGGGCTCCAAGTGACATTAACGAGGCTGAGTGGGTTATTAATCTCACAGTAGCCCCTCCGTGGGATTTCAGCTTCCCATGAATAATTCAGCCTCTTTTAGAAAAACCCCAAACAGCTTAATATGTGTTTTATTCCAACTTTTTCATTATGAATTTTCGCCTCCCTGCACTCACTCCTTTCTAAACTGAAGAGAGTAATTGATGATGCTTTCAGCTGTATTCTTTTCATGGTGCACCAATTTTTTAACTCTTTCTTTACCTGAGGGAAGCCAGTACATCTAATTGCCTTTGACTACAATGAGATCTTCAATTATCTGGAAATCTGTCCCAGAAAAACTAAAGAATTAGAGACCAACCTATCAGCAATAGCTGGGAGACCTGGCTCAAGGTGACCTCCAGGACAAACTCTTATTTTGCTAGCAAATAATTGCAGGTAATTAGTTGCATGTCTCCAGCACACCAATCAGCAGAAGCAGGGCACACCAGAACCATGATAACACTTGTTACTAAAGCCAAGTTTAACTCAACAAGCCCAACTTGACCATCACCATAGATCTTTCCATGCTCCATGAATGTTAATCACTTGAAAGCCCCATTTTTGCTAATTGTCTTGGTAGCTCATGATGAGGTTGACAAAGCTAAGAATTCAGCATACACAAAAAGCTGTGGTGCTTTGGCACTGAAATGCAACATGAACACTGCTAAGAACAGATCCTGGAAAGGATGAAGAGTCAGAAGAACCAACTCCAAGCAAACAATCCACACAAACCTCCAAATTTGCAATTTCTCTTTCACCAGGAAGGTTACTGGAGCCTTCAACTGGGAGTGGGGAGTTGCCATCCCTGAGGTATTTAAGAGACAGGTAGATGCAGTGCTGAGAGACATTGGTTAGTGATGGTTTTGGCAGCTTGGGTTGATGGATGATGCTCTCAAAGTCTCTTCCAACCAAGACAATCCCATGGCACTATGATTCACGTGCTGAATCCTCTATTTCTGCATCCATCTGAGAGCCCACAGTCTTACCACTGCAGCCAATACCCACTGCAACCTGTTGGGAGCCACAGATCCAGAGCAGCCCTGAGGAGAAGGACTGGGGAGTGCTGGTGGGTGAGAGGCTCAACATGGCCGACAATGGGGGCCAGCAGCCAACCACACCCTGGGCTGCATCCAGAGGAGCGTGGCCAGCAGGGCGAGGGAGGGGATTCTCCCCCTCTACTCTGCCCTCGGGAGACCTCACCTGGAGTACTGTGTCCAGTGCTGGAACCCCCAACATGAGAAGGACATGGACCAGTTGGAGAGGGTCCAGAGGAGGCCACAAAGATGATAAAGGGGCTGGAGCACCTTTCCTACGAGGACAGGCTGAGAGAGTTGGGGCTGTTGAGCCTGGAGAAGAGGAGGCTCCGGGGAGACCTTCTAGCGCTCTGCCAGGACCTCAAGGGGGCCTACAAGAAAGATGGGGAGAGGCTGTTCAGTAGGGCCTGTTGTGACAGGACAAGGGGTGATAAAGGGTTTAAAATAGAGGGAGGGAGATTTAGATTGGAGATTAGGAAAAAGTTCTTTGCTGTGAGAGTGGTGGAGCACTGGAACAGGTTGCCCAGGGAGGTGGTGGATGCCCCTGGATCCCTGGAGACGTTCAAGGCCAGGTTGGATGAGGCCCTGAGCAAGCTGATCTAGTTGGGGGTGTCCCTGCTTCTTGCAGGGGGGTTGGACTAGATGACCTCTGGGAGTCGCTTCCAACCCTAATCATTCTGTGATTCTATGATCTGGCTTCTCCAATCTACCAGCCCCTCCTGGGAAAGCTCAGCACATGAGTCCCACCAAATCTGGCAGCTACCCATGCTTGGGACAGAGATGCAGTTTCCTGGCAAGGAATCCTAAGCCTAAAGCCAGAGAATCACCAGTCTGGCCAGTATGCCCACAGTGTCCCATGGGAAAGAGGTCCACAGACAGCTGGAAGCAGCAAGATACACTCTCCTCATGGAGTACCTGCACCCATCTCCCCATACACACGGGGAAACCAAGCCCAGAGATCAACCTCCCTGAGTCACGACAGCGATGATGCAGGCTTCAAACCAGGGATCAGCTCATCAGCTCACTGCATCCTAATTGCATCAATAATCCCTGGGAACTACAAAGGCAATTTGTCATGGCCACACTTTAACAACATTACAAGGCATTTTAAGTTAAATCTCGAAAAAAAAAAAAATCCTCAGTCAAACAAATGCAATTATAAACTGGAACCTTTTCTATTTTTTGTTTGTGACAATTTATTGGCATTAACATCCATTATTTCAAACATGAGTAATATAAAAATATGAAAATCACATACTAGGAAAGCATCAAAATGACAGCAGCAGCAACCACCTAACTCTTTAAAATCAGCCTCTACTCCCTCATGGTGAAGCTGAGCTCCTTTCCACTGCAGCAAAGTAACACACAAACTGGTAACTGAACGTGACCTGGAAGGGGTGTGACAAGACAGGAGTGACACGCTGGGAACACGCTTCACACGCTCCGTGCAAGCGCAGATGTAACTGACACAACATCTGGAGCTGCACAGATTGCAGGGAAATGCAGTGAGATCATCAAGGATGATGTCAAGCAGGGAATGGGTTGATAAAAATGAACCATCCTGAGCTGTGCTGCATGCAAAATCCACTGAGGATCTATGAGCACAGCCAGAACTCATGGCAAACAATTTAAAGTAAAATAACTTAATTCTTGCAGGGTTCAAGGACCAACCTAGTCATGTAAGACTGATTTTTAAAAGCCACCTGCCCAAAGCTGTCCTGAGTATGACCAACACAACAATCCCCAACATGAGAAGGACATGGACCAGTGGAGAGGGTCCAGAGGAGGCCACAAAGATGCTAAAGGGGCTGGAGCACCTTTCCTATGAGGACAGGCTGAGAGAGTTGGGGCTGTTGAGCCTGGAGAAGAGGAGGCTCCGGGGAGACCTTCTAGCGCTCTGCCAGGACCTCAAGGGGGCCTACAAGAAAGATGGGGAGAGGCTGTTCAGTAGGGCCTGTTGTGACAGGACAAGGGGTGATGGGTTTAAAATAGAGGGAGGGAGATTTAGATTGGAGATTAGGAAAAAGTTCTTTGCTGTGAGAGTGGTGGAGCACTGGAACAGGTTGCCCAGGGAGGTGGTGGATGCCCCTGGATCCCTGGAGACATTCAAGGCCAGGTTGGATGAGGCCCTGAGCAACCTGATCTAGTTGGGGGTGTCCCTGCTTCTTGCAGGGGGGTTGGACTAGATGACCTCTGGGAGTCCCTTCCAACTCTAATCATTCTGTGATTCTATGATCCTATGAACACAGTCCTGGTATAAAACACCATCACCAGAGGCCAAACAAACTGATCCAAAGAGGTTTAGGCTGCCCCCCCTGTCCTCTCCCACATCTTTATTTTAGATCTTTACATCACAAATGCACAGATTCTTGCCTGGGAGGGAAATGTCTGTTGGCTAGCTCACCTGATAGTCCCAAAGCATTTCCAAAGCAGCCCCAGGGGAAGTTATGAAATGAAACCCTAAAGACTTCATTGGTGTATGGTGGAAGCAGGCAATCCCCTGACCTGCTGGCAAACCACAAATGGATCTGACTTCAGTGGAAATCAACAGTAATTCCCAGAATTCTCTCTCCTACTGAAGTAATACACATAAACATCCTTAAACTTTCCCAAATGTCCCTGCTGCTCCTGAATTCAATCCACTGAGGATCTATTCTGAGTGAGATGCTCAGAAAAAAAAATCAGAGCCCTTTTGTGGCTTGTATTTATTTTTCATGAGCATTCACTGATCACAGTGAATGGCTTCCAAACCACCTCCTCCACCTGTCTTTCAACACCCTCAGGGATGGTGACTCCACCCTGGGCAGCCTGTTCCAACACTTCCCTGTGATTTTGGTGCAGAAACTTTTCCTAATATCTAATGGAAACCTTCCCCTGTGCAACTTGAAACTGTTTCCTCTTGTCCTACTGCTGGTCACTGGGCAGAAGAGGCCAACACTGGCCTCACTTTGAGGCCCCTTTCAAACACCCTCCTTTCAAACCCAAGGAAATGCCAAACAAAAGGAGCAATTGGCATGTACTGGAAATAATACTATGGTGACAATCCCACAAGAAAGCTGCCAGAATGAGGGCTCTGGCTTCACACCAGCTTGGAAAAGACCTTTGAGATCCTCGAGGCCAACCATCCCTGTCCTCTCCTGACCCATCTCCCTGAGCACCTCATGTCCCAGCTGGTCAATACACCCAGGGGTGGGGACTCCACCCCCTCCCTTGTGACACTGTGACACTTCCAGAGCTTAAACCATTGTCACACCAGCCATACTCCTGGGGAAGGATGTGCCCACTGAGGCAGAGTGACATCAATCAAATGTACTCAGTTCTGGTATTCTTCTTCACCAAATATATGGTAATTTTTACACTAAAAATCTCTCTTATTTTAAACCATGTGTTACAAGCAATGCAGCCACAGAAGTGTTGTCTTTTCTTCCTTTCAGATGATTTCCAAAATTGGATATTAACAGTCCAAAAGCAACAAGACTTGGTGATGTGGAAGCACCACGAGGCCAATGACAGTAGTTCTAGACACAAGGTCAGCATGGGGAAGGAGGATCTTGCTCTGGGGGGAGCAGAGAAGAGCATTTTACCTCCTTCTGCAGCACAGATGTCAACAGTGCAACTGCACTCAGGACTGTTACACCTCTGGGAGCAGGTAAGTGTGTCCCCAAAGGAGCCAGGGGATGACATCTGGAACCAGGGAGAAATCCTCCTACCAGCTCAAAGTCTTACAGAGAAGAGAATTAAATTCATCTGTACAGTGACCAACCCTCTTCTTTCTTCCTGGTGTGAGACAGCCTCTGCCCTCTGAGTGTGTTTTCACTCTCTTACGGGGTGCTGGGGAATGCAGCGGTGGTGTGTGGGCACATCTGGATCGTCTCTGCACTGGGCAGGGACAGGCTGCCCAGAGAGGCTGTGGAGTCTCCTTCTCTGGAGACATTCCAGACCAATCTGGACACGTTCCTGTGTGAACTCCTCTAGATGATCCTGCTCAGGCAGGGGGTTGGACTGGGTGATCTTTGGAGGTCCCTTCCACCTCCTGACACTCTGTGATTCCCTGACTTTCCACGATGACTCAAGCTCTCTCCTCCAGCTGCCAAGATCAAGAGAGCATCAGCAAGGCCTCCTGGCCAGGATGGGATCCCTGCTAAGCTCTTCTGTGGGTAATTCAGGAAGGAAAACCACCTGCCTGGAGAGAAGAGGAGAGGACCCAGCTCCAGCATCGGGTGCGTGAGGGACACACGGATCCCTTCCACCCGCTGTCACCGAGGCACTGTCACCGACCCGAGTGCCACACATCAGCTCAGAGGAGGAGCTGCCATCCCCTAACTCAATGTCAGTGCTGAATTACAAGTTGTTGGGCAAACTGCAGGCTTGGAACCATTAAAATGCTGTTGCCATGAGCTACAGGAGTTATTTTCACATAGGCTGCAGCCCAGGTGGCAGAAGGAAGGCTTCAAAAAAGATATTAATTTCTAGGAACCAACATATAAAACTTATTTATATGCCCTTAGTAGAGGCAAATCTAATACAAAAGTAAAAAGACAGTGGAACACATTCTGATACCCTTGCTGGCAACTCAGATAACAGCATTAGGGTCTCAAGCAAAAAAAAAAAATGTTTCTTTTTTATTTTTATTACAGGCTGATTTGCTCCAGGTTACACATTAACCTGCTGCATTTGTGAGGCAACAGCATTGTGCCGTGTGTGGGAGTCAGCAAATTAAATTGTTAAAGCTTTTCTGAAAACAGCCTTCTCACAAAGAACACAAATTAAAATAACATAAATGATTGAAGTGGATGAGAGTTTTCTGGTTTTGTCTTTTTTTTCCAAGAAGGTACCAGTTACCACCTGAAAAAAAAGGTGTCTTTCAGAGGATTTTTAATTGGGAAAGATCCTTTTAATAATTAGATATTCTTACACGAGGTGCTAAGCTTTATATAAAATTTAGCTTTGTATGCAAGACCAGGAATATATCAGTGACCTCCCTTTTCATGCCTAAATTAAACCTCTGGGGACTGACTGGGCTTTGCCTCCCAGACTCCAGTGCCAGGGAGATGGGGATGAGCTATCCTGCAGCTCAGGAATTCCCCAGGGATGGGGCTGCCAGGACACCACCAAACACCTCGGGTGGAGGAAGGCCCAGGAAGCCTATCTGGACTGATTAGCATGGAAATTAATTGTAGTTTTAACCAAGGCTCAGTGCTTGACACAGCCCCAGCTGAAATACCTGCAACAGAGACTAAGGCTGGTTACAGCTGAGGTGCAGAGTATTTGTGTGCAGCCCTTGTCTCTTTGATTTCTGCTTTGTCATCCTACCTGACCCTTTTCTCCTGTATTTTTTCCACCTCTTCTCATAGTGATGCTCCAAGAAGATTATTTCCCACTGGCAACAGGAAGGATCTTGCAAGTGTTACAGCTGGACTGGAACGAGAAACCAGATTGTTCCATAGCCGCAAGGTATCTACATTTTTTTCTTAAGACATCTGAGCTGGCAGATACACAAGCAAGAGCTCTAATCCATCTGGACAACAGAAATCAGTCTCACACATGAGTCTAGGTGAGAAGGGACCTCTGGAAGCCTCCAAACCCTCCTGCAAGCAGGTCCAAGGTTGCTCAGGGCCTTGTCTTGTCAAATTCTGAGCATCTCCAGGGATGGCGACCTCACAGCTTCTCTGGTCCCTGTCCCAGTGCCTGACCACACTCAGAAACCATTTTTACCAGACAGTGAGTCAGGATTTCCCATGTTAGAAGAAGAGACTGTCTCTGTCTCCTCTCCACCCTCCCATCAGACATCTCGAGGCAGCAATGGCATCTTCTCCACCCCTTCTCTCCTTGAGGCTCAGTGAGCCCAGTTTCCTCAGTCTCTGCCGATACACCAGCTTGGCAGGTCCACCACAGACCAGTTATCCATAACCCAGCCTGCTCCAAGGGCAGGCTCCTGGCTCAAGCTTAACTTCCCAACCAGGACTCCCAGTCCTTTGCCACTAAGCTGATTCCCACCCACTTCCCACCCGGGCAGGATGGTCACAGGGTCACAGCTGATGTACCCATCAGCATTATTTCATTCCTATAGTAATTAGCAGAGATGTCTGTAATCATTTCCCCCTTCCAGTTGTGGATTAAATTTCCCCTTTGCTTGGAATTCAGTTTTCACTCCAGAAATTGTTGTTTTTAAAAGTATACTTATCATTCCCATCAGCTCTTTATGAACAAACAACAGAGTTAACATATTCACTACATCATTGGAATTGATTTTAATTTGAACTGAAGCATAAGGATAATTTATGTTATCAAAACACATGCATTTTTCATGAGGAAAGTGTGTGCCTGGAAAAACACTGACTTTAAAACATACTAATGGCTTAGTGACCACCTGCATTACAGCTATAAAATATACATATCCCTCAAAAATATGATAGGAAGGTTTTGGTTTAGAAAATCTAACGGTCTCCTCCAGCACCACCACCAGGTATTTCCAAGAAGGATGCATGAATAATGGATTGGGTATGAAGGGAAGAGGTTATTCTCCCTGTGAATAGAGCACTGACCTGAAACATTAAGTAAATAATCACAGGATGACCAGGTTGGAAAAGACCCATTAAGATCATTGAGTCTGACCATCCCTGTCCTCTCCTAAACCATCTCCCTGAGCACCTCATCTCCCTGAGCACCTCATCTCCTTGTCTCTTAAAGGCTTAGCATGGAAATGTGTCGTGGCATCATGTGCTCCAGGAGAAACCCCTCCATGTGGAGCACAATTCCTTCCACATTCCTCATCCATCACCTTGATACCTGATCATCACAGATCCTGAGTTGGGAAACACGAGTGGATGACAGTGTCCCAAAATGATCTGTGCCATGACCCCAAGGCAACAATATCAACATGAGGGAAAAGTCAGCTGCTCATCCCACTCTCGTAAAGCACGTGGAATCCTCTGTGATGCAGAGAAATGCCATTTATCAACACAAACCCCAACAGGAGGAACGTGTCCCTCTGTGTGCTCTAGCAATGTGCTCAGGTTGGACATCAAACCCTTCTGGCACCAGTTACTGTTCTCCCAGAACACAGGGAACTTAGGTTAGGTTCTCCCCCCACCTGGATAAACTCCACATAACCCACCTTAGAATCATAGAATCATGGAATTGTTCAGGCTGGAAATGACCCCTAAGATCATCCAGTCCAACCATTAACCCACCGCCACCAAGTCTACCCTTAGACCATGTCCTCAAGCACCGCATCTCCCCGTCTGTTAAACCCCTCCAGGGATGGGGACTCAACCCCCTCCCTGGGCAGCCTGTCCCAATGCTTGAGGACTCTCTCAGGACACAAGTTCTTCCTAAGATCCAACCTCAATTTTCCCTGGTGCAGCTTGAGGCCATTACCGCGAGTTCTGTCACCTGTTACTGGGGAGAAGAGACCAACCCCCACCTCACTGCAACCTCCTTTCAGGGAGTTGTAGAGAGCAATAAGGTCTCCCCTCAGCCTCCTCTTCTCCAAACTAAACACCCCCAGCTCCCTCAGCCTCCTCGTAGGGCCTGTTCTCCAGACCCTTCCCCAGCTCCCTCAGCCTCCTCTCAGGGCCTCTTCTCCAGACCCTTCACCATCCTCGTTGTCCTTCTCTGGACACGCTCCAGCACCTCAACGTCCCTCTTGAAGTGAGGGTCCCAAACACAGTACTCGAGGTGAGGCCTCACCAGTGCATTGGTGAGGAACAGCAGCAAGGCCTCACCTTGCTGCTGTTCAGGAGGAAACATGAGGAAAACAGGATTCTCCTGGAATCAGAAAGGGAATAATTTCCATTACAAGCCCAAAGGCCAATGAGTCATTCTCTAGAAACGTCTCTGGTGTGATCCACACACAGTGACAAGTCCCTTCCTGACTGACTGCTGAAGGAAAACCCGGCAAACGCTGTCACAGGAGACACTTTTCCTTCTCCTGAGTTGGATAAGGGGGGTGCTGGATTGATGGGGGGCTGGCAAACCCAGCACACCTGCTCTCACTGTGTGGGATATGACTGAGACCTGTGTCTGAACTGATGCCACAGGAATACTGACTTGTTCAGCCATTCAGAAAGAAGAGCAATGAGTGCTGCTAATGAGAGAGGGTTAATGAAGTCATCACGATGCCTTATGAGGTCATGGACAGCCATGCAAAACTACCCAGGAACCCAGAATGTTCCTGGTGTGCTTCCTAACAAAGCTGATACAGAATTCAAGTGATGCTGTGCCAAAATGATATTATTTTCTTTTGGAGGGGAAATAGTTACTTCTTTAGATGTTTAAAAAACCCCAATACATTCAAACTACAGCTGGAAAAGATGGGTTGAAAGAATTGAGTATTTCACTGAAGTAAACTTTCATTTTATGAAATTTATTCCCTACAGCTGCAACACAAGGAATTAAAATCTGAAATTCAGATCTGGAATGTTGCTTCTCAAAGGATGTGATGCATTCCACAAGGGCATGGAGCAACAGGGGGGGATGGTTTGAACTGGAAAAGGGCAGATTTATTGGGTATTGGGAAAAAGTTCTTTGCTGTGAGTGGTGGAGCACTGGAACAGGTTGCCCAGGGAGGTGGTGGAGGCCTCATCCCTGGAGACATTCAAGGTCAGGGTGGATGGGGCTCTGAGCAACCTTCTCTAGTGAAGATGTCCCTGCTCACTGCAGGGTGGGACTGGATGGGCTTGCAAGGTCCCTTCCCACCCACCACATTCCATGATACTATGATTTCCTCAGGAAAGAGGGATTTTGTTTGGAATAATAAGACAGAATAACACTCCTATAAATCAAAGTCAAGTCAGTTTTCTCTATTTGTAAGAACTGAACTCAGCTGGCTCGGAGAAAATAAAACCCTCACAGAAGGTACCACAGAAACACATCCCTGACTGACATGACAAGTATCAGGCACTAACACATGTCAACACAATTCCTCTCTGGCCCATCAGGGCTCGATGACTCCTGGTCCTTGTCCCCAATATTCCCTACCCACAAACCTGCCCCACCTCCCACTCGGCTGCTGACAGGACCATCGGACACAGCACGTAGGAGAACAGGAATTTCTACATAAATAGGTTGTTTTTTAACTTGAATCTATCAAACCTTTCAGATGACAGAGCACCCCTGAAAAACTTTGTAAAATGAACATGAAACCAGTCCCTGAGGAGGAACTATTATTAATTTTTTTGCCATGGAACCCACGTCACGCTGTGCTTGCGGCAGGAGCTGCCTGCCAAGGATGTGCACACACCAGCGCTTCCCTCCCGGCCGCTTCTGCTCCCAGATTTATGACATCCATGGAAAAACCTGCATAAATATCCCCAGCTAATGATGCTTTACACCATCAACCACAAGTCTTGCACAGCTCTACAAGCCCTCAGTTATGATGGGTTCTTTTTTTTTCTTTATAAAATGGGGAAGCACGTGGCGTTTCACAATCCACATCCACTGCACAGCATCACCCCGTGTTTCCAGGGTGTTCTCAGCTCACTGTCAGGGATGGACAACATCTTGGAACCCTTGGAATGTTCTTCTTTTTGAAGTAACACAAAAATAACCCCTCAGCTTCCACTGAAGCAGAGGTAGAGACTGACACACAGTTATGTATGATGGGTGTTGTTTAGAATTTATAAAAAGAAAACCAACAAAACTTGAGATGGGCTTTGGAGCAGCTTTTGTGGAGGGGCTGGAAATGAAGTTTACTGACCCATGGGTTAGTGGGAGCCAAGGCTGAGGTTTGCTCTGTGGTTTGCAGGGACATCTGTTGACATATTTTTCATGAAAGATGGAAGTGCTTCAGCCAGACGTTAAAAACGTCACCAACAGCCTCAAGAACAAAAAAAAGCAGCTTTTCTACCTCATCACAGAATTCTGCTAAACCTGATGACAGGTTTATTTCATTTTTAAATAGAATCACAGAATCACCAGCTTAGAAAAGACCTCTGAGATCATCGAGTCCAACCATCCCTGTCCTCTCCTGACCCATCTCCCTGAGCACCTCATCTCCCAGCTGGTCAATACACCCAGGGGTGGGGACTCCACCCCCTCCCTGGGCAGCCTGTCCCACACCCCCACAGCTCTTTGGGGGAAGAATTTCTCCTGACATCTCATCTGAACCTGCCCTGGTGCAGCTTGAGGCCATTCCCCTTGTCCTGTCCCCTGTCCGTGGGCACAAGAGACCATCACCCACCTCTCTCCAACCTCCTCTCAGGTCATTCCAGGCAGGGAGAAGGTCTCCCCTCAA
>VXBZ01005573.1:450227-471098 GCA_013399135.1 Heliornis fulica | reverse complement strand
GTTCCCTGTGGGAAGAAGGGTCAGGAGATGGAAATCACTATCTGCCCCAGCTTCCAGAGGGGAGTCAGAGGAGATACTTCCCAAGGCCACCAAAAACTACCTAAAAACCATTAAACATTAGCAGAGAACACTGATTTGAAACCAAAATACAGCGAGGAAGAGCCCGAGCGCTGGCCAGCTCTGCTGCCTTGGTGTCATACACACACAGGGGATGAGTTCTTGGCTCAGGGCTCAGGTGACCTTACACCCTACAGGAGTGCTCCTCTTGGTTCCCTGGGGGGTCAGGTCTGACTGGGCACCAGCCTGGGAAGGTCTGAGGTGGCTTGTGTCCTTCTGGGCACACACAGTATTGAGAAGAGCCATGTCCATGATGAAATAATGCTATCCCAGCCCAAAGATTTGCTGGTGCTCTTCCCCTCCCTCCACTCCCTGTGGTGGGCTGAGGTTCAGATCTCATTTTCCTTGTTTGGAATCCAGGAGGAAACAAGCACATGAACATGGAGCCCGTGAGGTGGCAGCGTGGGCTGAGCTCGTTATCCGCAGCGACAGCCCAACAAACGAGCAGCGGGAGCATCTCGCTTTCCAAGGCCGACACTTTCACTGACTCAACACAAACCAACTCCTCTGCTCAAGCAATCCTGGGTCCCACTCCAGAAAAATCTTTGGGGTCATGCCCATGAATGACTTGTCTGCTTTCTCCTAGAGAAGAACATGATGAGCCACTGTTATTTCCCCTGCCTGTCTTTCCAACCAGGCTCCTCAGAATCACTCTCCACATCACAAGAGTTATGGAGAACAGCAAATTTATGGTGCTTTCTCCTCTGAAGCCTCTACCATGTAGAGTTAACATGCCACCTGACCTTCACACAAGTGTCTGTCCCCACTCTGGGTCAAGGACAGACAGCAGAAATCTGGGCTCTTGACACCTGCCTCCTGGGAAGGTGTTTGCAGATACCAAGTCCAAGAGATCCCATCCCCACATATTAGAATCATAGAATGATCAGGGTTAGAAGTGACTCCCAGAGGTCATCTAGTCCAACCCCCCTGCAAGAAGCAGGGACACCCCCAACTACATCAGGTGGCTCAGGGCCTCATTCAACCTGGCCTTGAACATCTCCAGGGATCCAGGGGCATCCACCACCTCCCTGGGCAACCTGTTCCAGTGCTCCACCCCTCTCACAGCAAAGAACTTTTTCCTAATATCCAACCTAAATCTCCCTCCCTCTATTTTAAACCCTTTATCACCCCTTGTCCTGTCACAACAGGCCCTACTGAACAGCCTCTCCCCATCTTTCTTGTAGGCCCTCTTGAGGTATCTGGACCAACATTTGTGTACACCTGCTAGAACAGGTCTTCAAACTACAGCAGGGACTGACTGGACAAATTTGAGGCCAAGTAGAAATTATTTCAGTAAAATGACTCCAAGTTAAGAAAAATGAGACTTCATGATGCCGGAGCCTAAGAGGCTAAAAAGACACCCTGGGATGGAAAAAGAAATTAAATTAAAAAAATATTAAAAATCTTGGTCTTGTCTCGAGATCCTGCCTGTTTCATGACAGAAAGGAGGAGGTTTACAGGTCCCTGTTGGTGGGGGCTGCCAGGGGAGTCCCCAGTAAGTTGTCACCCTGACTTTGCATGGAGATGAGCTTAAAAACACCCTGGAAAAGAATTCCAGGCTGTTGGGAAGCCGGCAGTGGTTTGGTACCTGACAAGGACATCACATTGTCTCTTCAATGCCACTTTTCTTACCTTAATGGACTCATTTTCCTTCAGACTGACAATTTTTGCAAGCTCTCTTCAATTAGTATGAAATCTAATTGATGAAATGTTTAACGTACTATCAAGGTACTTATTTATGTAACGCTAAATATTTAACATCTCTTGTGTTAATGAAGGGAACCAGACCAGGAAAAGACACAGCACAGAAAACAAATGTTTCTGTGAGAGTGGAAACAGGAATAACTGTGATCTTGCAGCCCAGCAGCCAACCCCATCCTGGGCTGCATCCAGAGGAGCGTGGCCAGCAGGGCGGGGGAGGGGATTCTCCCCCTCTACTCTGCCCTCGGGAGACCTCACCTGGAGTACTGGGGCCAGTGCTGGAACCCCCAACATGAGAAGGACATGGAGCAGTTGGAGAGGGGCCAGAGGAGGCCACAAAGATGCTAAAGGGGCTGGAGCACCTTTCCAAGAGGACAGGCTGAGAGACTTGGGGCTGTTGAGCCTGGAGGAGGCTCCAGGGAGACCTTCTAGCGCTCTGCCAGGACCTCAAGGGGGCCTCCAAGAAAGATGGGGAGAGGCTGTTCAGTAGGGCCTGTTGTGACAGGACAAGGGGTGATAAAGGGTTTAAAATAGAGGGAGGGAGATTTAGATTGGAGATTAGGAAAAAGTTCTTTGCTGTGAGAGTGGTGGAGCACTGGAACAGGTTGCCCAGGGAGGTGGTGGATGCCCCTGGATCCCTGGAGACGTTCAAGGCCAGGTTGGATGAGGCCCTGAGCAACCTGATCTAGTTGGGGGTGTCCCTGCTTCTTGCAGGGGGGTTGGACTAGATGACCTCTGGGAGTCCCTTCTAACCACTAATCATTCTATGATTCTATGACTCATTTTTCAGCTTACATTGTCAGGTCTCATTAATTCCTTCTTGTCCCTTGGATTAAAGGAACTTGTTCTCCCAGCACTGGACCTGTACCTGAGTCGGCTTTACCTCGGGCTCGTGGCCCAGCAGCACAGCTTCGTCCCTGTGCACTAACAACCCTCACAGCATCTGGTTCTACTCTTCTTGTGTTCCTCTAATGCAAAGCCTCTTCTGTCACTCTTTATTTTAAACCTTCATGGTCCATTATGCAAAGCGCGTTGTCCTTAGGTGATGCTGCCTCTGGAAGGAGGCTCCTTCCAGCATCATGAAGATCTCCAACCACCACAAGGCAAGGAAAAGCCCATCCCTTGAATTTACCTTTCTTGAAACGACCCTCTTAACATGCCCTTACATGTCAGAGGCAAAACCAAAAGAACCTTCCACTAATTAAGAAGGTTGTTTACATCAAGAAATCTGGGTTATAATCTCCTGAATTTAGTTTATCTGGATGACATACCTTGGTGTTGGGTGACCTTTGAAGTTTTTGACAGACAAGACTATAAAGTATTTATCTCCTGACCAATGAAGTCAACCACTACAACACACATTCAAGTTAGAAAAACGAGCTTTCATTTTTAATGAATTAAACGAAGGAAATGAAACTACAGGTAATTATGTGAAGCCAATGGGCCCATCAAAGGAGAAGACATGATTTAATCATGCTCTGCCTTGGCTCCAGTGTCCATGCCTGCACTCCCAATAAGCAAGGCTGCAGGAATGGCCATGAAACCGACCTTCAAGATGCAGTCTGCTTTTTTAAAGTATCATCTGCACCTCAAGCACAGTTTAAAGAGGAAAGAAGCCTTTACCTGTGTAACGGTGCTGGTGCCATCAGAGCACATTTTCCCCCAGGAAACACAAAGTGCTGTCCAGAGAATTCATGTAATCAAAACTTAATTAACATTCATTAGTAATTCTTTACATTCTTAAGCATGTTTGTGTCAACAGCATAATGTTCAGGTTACAGAAGGGTATCAGTGGTATTCTGGCAGCTGTTGTATATACTTAAAGTATTTTCCATGATGAAGAAGAATCTTTAGGATGTCTAGGTTTTCCATTTTAGGGGGTTTTACAATTTTTTAATGTCAGTTTTGGGGTTTTTTTAAGATCTAAAATTACAGCTGTTTTCAAAGGTCTAAGAGACACGATCCAGACAACCCAGGACAAGGACTGGGACAATCTAAGAGCAGAAAGGAGTTTTTGCACTTAACTTACATACTGATAGTCACAAGCAGCAAAGTGTCACACAGAAAATGCTGAAATGTGACAAGATCTCCCTTATCCAAGAGTCCAACCAACACCCCCCTCTAGCTCCAGTAACGACACGGCTGATTCCAGAGGGTGAGAGACCCCTGACGCGACGGGGTCCAGCTCTCCTCCCACCTCCCCAGGGTCTCTGCTGGGTCGTTGTCACCCCACTTGTTTTGAGAGTGGTGAGCAGAGAAGTCACATGGATGTCCTGATGTCAAACATCTGAAATGCAACACCACCTCACTCTTCACACATTTCTCACACAGAGCATTTGTTCTGAATCTCCTCACCCAACAGAAACCTGGATATTTATCCCTTTTCCTCAACATTATTATTTCCCATTTCTCTGTGCTTCATGCTAAATAATTTGAGATTGCCATGAAATTCCAGTCATTCACATCTAGATGACACATGGAATTCCTCATGAAGATGAGATATATATGATATCTATGCACACACATTTTTATTATAAAAGTTAAATTCATCACTTAAAGAGAATAAATTGACAGGCTGAGAGGGTTGGGGCTGTTGAGCCTGNTGGAGAAGTTCAAGGCCAGGTTGGATGAGGCCCTGAGCAACCTGATCTAGTTGGGGGTGTCCCTGCTTCTTGGAGGGTGGTTGGACTGGATGACCTCTGGGAGTCCCTTCCAACCCTAATCATTCTATAATTCTAAATATTCCACACAGCTGTTGAACTGGTAAACCTACTGAATTTGTAAAAATAAATTCCAGTAACACTTTCTGGCAAGAAACATCCCACAGCACCTGCACTACCCAAACCAGCCCTTTGGAAGAGACCAGACCCAGAACCAAATACCTCAGAATTACACCGTTTGGAATGAAGTCTCAGCCATGTATCAGCACAGGATGGCACTGTGATTACAATTATAGCACATATACACAGAAAAAAATGTGGATGCTGGGTTAGCACCTTCACATACACCCCCCAACCCCCTTTCTGTATTTTATGAGTGGAGCCCCTAAGCGAAGGCAGCGGAGCAGAGCCCAGCACCCGCTGCAGGATCGTGCCCATGTACAGGGAACCCAAACAGCATCAGCACCGTGTTCAGTGGTGCCCAGGGATGGGACAAGACACAACGGGCACAAACTGGACCTGAGGAAGTTCCACCTCACCCTGAGGAGAACTTTCCTGGGAGGGTGGCAGAGCACTGGGCCAGGCTGCCCAGAGAGGTTGGGGAGTCTCCATCTCTGGAGACATCCCAACCCCGTGATCCTGGACCCTGTCCTGTGCATCCTGCTCGAGGGGACCCTGCTATGTGGGGTGGGACTGGGGGATCTCCAGAGGTTCCTCCCAACCCCACCAGCCTGGGAGTCTGTGCCTTCAGCTCTTACTAAACAGGACAGCAACTGGCAGGAGACTCAAAAGCCAAACCAAAACTCAAGCCACTGCAGCCACCAGGTGGAACTTGATCAAGTTCTGCTTGAGAAAGAGGATGGTGTGAAGTGTTTGAATCCCATTTGTACATCAGCTGGACACAGCTGCTGGCTGGATGTGACAGCAGGAGCTGGAGTGACAGGTGCCTAATGCTACAAGACAGCCCTGAACGCTCAACTCCTGTGCTGCTCAAGGCAGTAACAGGTTGGTTACTCCTCTGTTGATCTGTTAACATAAAACTCTACTAATTGCTCAAATTCAGAAGCAAATAGCCTATTCTGCTGACCTTTTTTTTTTAAATTAGCAATTAATGACACATTTCACCTGCTTTTTAATATGGAAAAATGCTGTGTAAATGATGCCAAGTCCCAATTCCCTCCCCCCTCCCCATAAAAAAAGTCTATTTCAGAGATTTTCTTGAGGTCTAAAGCAGATGAATGATACTAAACCACAGTATTGATTACCTAAGCAATTTTAATTCAAGCTGCAAAGGGATTTTAAACTGGATTAGAAACTTGTTCAATGGACAGAAACAATAGCTATTTTCTTAAGGGGGGAAGGAAAAAGAGCTCCCAGTGCCCATGTTTCCATAGAGACAACCTCTATCCTTTGTGCTTACTAATCCATCTTGGTCAATCAATACTTTACGGTAATTGTTTCCATGGTAATTGGAAGTATAATAATCCCCCTTTTCAGTATAAAAGGAATGTATAAAAGCAGAACCAGAACAACTTGGGAAACACAGACTGTGTCTGCAACACTGCCAGCAGAGACACTCCCTTGTCTCAGCAAAGGGAATTTTAAAATCTGGTGATGAACCCAGGCAGAGTTCTGAGTTTGGGTGAAGTTCTGTAGGGAGGAGGAGGAGGATGCAAAGTTGGTTCTGCTCAGGGCCAGGCTCAATCCTGTGCAGCCAAGTTCAGAAATCCGAGAAAAACAAACTAGGACCCCTTGGAGATGATTTCCCATGGTGTGAAGGAGTAGGATGAGGCTCTGGGCATCATCACCACCAGCCTGCAGTGCCCCTTTCCTATCCTGGCACCCAGCTGATGTGGGCAGAGACAAGAACCACATGATGCCAGTCCAGAACATCAGGGACAAAAGAAATGGTAATAGACAAATAATCACAGAGCTGTGGGAGGGGATGGATGATACTGTGTCCAGTTCTAGAACCCCCAACATGAGAAGGACATGGACCAGTTGGAGAGGGTCCAGAGGAGGCCACAAAGATGCTAAAGGGGCTGGAGCACCTTTCCTACGAGGACAGGCTGAGAGAGTTGGGGCTGTTGAGCCTGGAGAAGACGAGGCTCCGGGGAGACCTTCTAGCGCTCTGCCAGGACCTCAAGGGGGCCTCCAAGAAAGATGGGGAGAGGCTGTTCAGTAGGGCCTGTTGTGACAGGACAAGGGGTGTTCGTTTGAAAATAGAGGAAGGGAGATTTAGATTGGATATTCATTTAAATGTTCACCATCACAACAAACAATCTGGAGTGACAGCACAAGCCCTGTGCTTCCCACGGGTCAGACCCTCCCACACGGACACCCAAAGTCAGATCTTTGGAAAACTCTCTCCCATTTTTTAATGTTTCACCCTGGCCTCAGCTCACAGCTCTCTCCAATAAAAACAGGACCTGGAAGTTCTACAGGGAACCCAACATCTCTCCCAAAGCTGAATTTCCCAGGAGCCACATCTCCAAGCCCTCAGGTAAAGGTACAGCCAATCTCATCAATATAAAGATTAGCAATTAGCACCCAGCTAAAAAGGAAATTACCTGAGATACTTAAGAAAAATACTCCCCCCAAATTAGCACCAATTTAGCAATTTTGGATAGCTTTCCATGTGAACCAAGGAGAGCAACAGTATAGAAATTAATTATGTTGATTATGTACTTGATTACAGGGGATTAACAAGCATTATACAAGTGCTGTTCCCATGGCAGTGTGAAGCGTGTCAGCGCTCGCTCCTCAAACCTCTGCCATCAGGTCTGAAACTGCAGGTGGGCTGGAACCTTCTCTGCAAAGAGACTGGTCAAATCTGCTTTCCAGGGAAAAGATCAGGGAAAGGGGAGGATGTGGCTACACTCACTGCTCCAGCTGTGCAGCACAGGCCAAGGTGTTTATACTGGAGAAACTGGAATATCACAGGATCACAGCATGGGAGGGACCTCAAAAGTTCAACCCCCTGCCAGAGCAGGGTCACCTCCATCAGGTCACACAGGTACATGTCCAGATTGCTCTGGAATGTCTCCAGAGAAGGAGACTCCACAACCTCTCTGGGCAGCCTGGCCCAGGGCTCTGTCACCCTCATGGTGAAAAAGTTCCTCCTTACATTCAGATGGAACTTTCTATGTTCCAGCTTGGAACCATTTCACCTTGTCCTGTCACTGGTCATCCCTGAGAAGAGCCTGGATCCATCCTCCTGACACTCACCCTTTGCATATTGATAGACATTAAATGAGGTCACCCCTCAGTCTCCTCTTCTCCAAGCTCAAGAGCCCCAGCTCCCTCAGCCTGTCCCCATAAGGAAGATGTTCCACTCCATCACCTTGNACCCTCCTGGGCCCCCGGACCCCCAGGTCCCTCTCACCTGCACTGATCTCCCACAGATCCATCCCCAACCTGTCCCTGGGCTGCTCTTCCCCAGCCCCTACACTTGCCCCTGTTATGTTTCACTGAACCCCTCCCTGCCCAGCTGTCCCTGCCCAGATCTCACCGGGTATAAAGCAGCCGCCAGCCAAAGTCTGTGTGTGTTGGCCCATCCTTGTCACCAATGACAGTGGCTCTGAGGGCTCAGCCCATCGCTGTCACAGAGGGGTGGCACAGCCTGAAAACTACATTTTAATCTTTTTTTTAGTGGTGAGATAAAGATAAAAAAAAAAACCCTAAGTGTTGCCAGTGGGGAGGAGACACGAAAGGATGGATTTGTTTCTGTAATAATCTACATCACACAAAATTCCCCAAACGAGCCAAGAGGTGTAAATCACAGAATCACAGAATGATTGGGGTTGGAAGGGACCCCCAGAGGTCATCCAGTCCAACCCCCCTGCAAGAAGCAGGGACACCCCCAACTAGATCAGGTTGCTCAGGGTAAACCCTACACTCACCTGAGCTCACACCAGGTGGCATCACCAGTGGCATCAGCAGCTCTCAGGTGCCAGCCAGAGTGCAGAGGGACAGGAGAGATCATTCAGAGAGCACTCCCATTCCCTCTGAACCCCAAACCACACAAAGCACAGGCAGGCTAGCTCCAATTAAAGCACCTTACCAGTAATTAATGTATCTGCATGAGCCCAGTGAGCCCTCAGTGCCACCTCTCCAAGTCCAGGTAGGTCCAAGGACATGTTTGCCCCGCTGCGTCGAGCAGGGCAGCAGCCTCTCTGCACTTTACATCCCCCTGAATCAACAGCTAACCTGTGAGAGTGCAAAGGCAAAGGAAACCTCACCAGGAAAACCCAGAAGGCCCAGAAAAGGCTAATTCTGCCTGAGCACCAGGTCACCTGCTGTGCCAGCCAAGCTGCCGAGGAAGCCCCGGGGACACGGAGCTGCCAAGTCCGATGTATCAGCCAGTGTCGCCGCCTGGGAGGGCTGAGCCTCCTGACCTCTCCCTGTGGAGTGCAGAACACGATGCTGGGACCAGAAGACAAAGAGGTGAGCAGAAGGGAAAGGGCAAGCTGTCCCCCTGAGCAGCTGCAGGCCCGTTTTATCAGCTGTTCTCTCGAGATGATGCACGAAAAAGGGTTTTCTCAAGAACCCAGAACTGGTTTTGTCTGGTACCTGGTACTGGTGCAGAGTGGAAATGGTTGTTTGGCAGTGTGGTGTTTTAATGCTATGGGCATGTGTATGTGGGATGCCCCTGGATCCCTGGAGAAGTTCAAGGCCAGGTTGGATGAGGCCCTGAGCAACCTGATCTAGTTGGGGGTGTCCCTGCTTCTTGCAGGGGGTTGGACTGGATGACCTCTGGGGGTCCCTTCCAGCTCTAATCATTCTGTGATTCTATGATTTATCTGAAAGCACCTGCCTGCTCACTGGCCTGGAACTCTCACTTCTTTGGGAAAGAGGCACCAAGAAGGGAACTACCAAACCCCAAGGCTGGCACACAGAAACACTTCCCTCCATGCTGGGAGCTTGGAAAAAGGCTAAATATATTAAAACAACAAAAACATGTATTTGGAAAACACAAAATCTCTCTTTAACTGAGGATATTCTAAGACTTGAATTATTTATGGCAAAGCTCTTTTCAAAAGTCATTTAAATACTCAAGGAATTAAAACACTGAAGTTGAGTTGTTTTGGTGCCTATGAGTCAGACCACAGAGTCCTTAAAAACAAAGGTTGGAACAGGTTAAATATATAAAAAGCACCATTAAAGTACCATGGCAAAAGCACTGTGGTATCTCCTGTATCTGGAATGGATATTGCACTGAAGGAGTCACATTTTATCCTGCTCCCACCGATTCTGCCAGGGATTCTGATGGCAGCAAACCAGACCCTGAAATGTTTAACCCCGACTTCCTAAAATCTAAATTAATTAATTCTTCCACCTGATTTATTTTCACTGAAAAGTTGGTTTTAAAAGCTCTAAAGAAACTCTGAACTTTCCACATCAAATCCAGAGGAGGGATGGAAAAAAAATCCCCAAAGCAGGACACTCTGGGATGGCAAACACGTTGCTGGGAAGAAGGGAGAGCAGGTACCACAGCGAGGCAGCGATGGGACTCGCTGTGTCCAACCTGCCACCAAAAAAGGGACTGGTTTTGAAAGGTGAAATCCAGAGAAAAACTACAGCTAGGAATAACAAATAAAAATACCCCAGAGGTCTGCTCCATAACAGAAAGAAACCCTCATATAGCTGCACTCAGAGATGTTCTAAAACCAGCACAGTGTGACAGCTCCAGACCGGCGCTGGGAGCCCCTGCTTGTTCCATTTACACAAATTCAAACAATCAAGTCACACTTAAAAAGGCAGCAAGAAACTGTACGAGGTTTTTAGCTTAAATTGATGATTTAAGAGGGAAGAACTCCTGCAAACCTCCATTTAGATGATGGAGAACCTACCTAGTAAGCTATTTCGGTACTCCCTGTGTTATATTAACATTATCCAGCGCGGGTGCAATTAGAGAGATGTTCCCCACGCTTTTTTACTGAGAACCTTCATACTTTTGGCCCCACTTTGAGAGGTTGAAACAATCTTAAGAAAAAAAAAACCCTAAAGATTCTGTACTACATATGCTTGTCTCCTTAAAGCTCTCATTAAAGTGCATTTCTCTTCCTCCGCCTCAGGTAGCAGATGGAGTAGTACAAACCTCACTCCAGCACATCCCTGGGAAATAATTTTAATAAATGCAGCTCTCTCTTAAAGCTCTAGAGACTGGGAATAAGAGGAGAAATATGGCTGAAGGTAGGCACCATACTGCCCAGCACACACCAGTGAAACCAGGCAGTAAGACTTGGTAACAAGTGGCACACAGGGGCACAGGGAGACAGGACAGCCATAATGACACGTCTTATAACCTGGAAAATCAGCCTGTGTGTGAGAACAGGCAGCTTGGGGACAGGGCACTGTGCAGAGTAAGGTGACAATTGCTGACCTTGCTGCCCTGCCTCATCATAGAATCCTAGGACCCCGGACTGGTTTGGGCTGGAAGAGGCATCAGATCCCCAGTGCCATGGGCAGGGACACCACCCCACCAGCCCAGGGCTCTCCTGGAGCCCCTTGAGGGACTGCAAGGGGCTGGGAGCTCTCCCCAGGAGCAGCTTCTCTTGTCCTCTCCAGGCTGAGCCAGCCCAGCTCTCCCAGCCTGGCACAGAGCAGAGGTGTCCCAGCCCTCGGGTCACCTCCGTGGCCTCCTCAGGACTCGCTCCAACAGCTCCGTGTCCTCCTTGTCCTGAGGACCCCTGAGCTGGAAGCAGCACACTGGGGAATGTCTCACAAGAGCAGAGCAGAGGGGATAGAATCCCCTCTCTTGACCTGGTTGTATGAATACATTATATTGAAGGGCTTTGTCCTTGCTGAAAACCAAGACTGGAAACACACACACTGATAGAAAATAAAGAGAAACTTCCAATCCAAGATGTCTTAAAAGCTCCATGTGAAGAACTGCTGTCTTTATGAAACATAGAAAATAAAGATACAGTCAGACAACAGTCAGAAAACTGCTGAGGTTGGGCCTTGCTTCCCATACTGATGACCAAGAGACAACTTCTGCCCTTTCACATCCTGGTGCTCCACACAAGGACCTCAAACACGTCAGTAGAGTCCCACCGAGGATGCTCCTTCCTCTAACAGCCTCCTGCAGCTGTGCAACAGGGCTGGGAGTAGTAACCTCTTTGGACAACACCAGAGAACACAGATGCCAGGATGCATTACACCAACCCCCAGAACAGAATCAAGTGCAGCAGCCACTAATTTTGGCTCTTCCCAAAGCTGCCCGGTGAGCTCATCACACCTCCTGCTTCTCCCCGCGGCACGCTCCCAACATCACCTTCAGGATGTTTTGCAGAGCGTGAGGGAATCAATGGAAAAACTCATCAACAGTTTCTAGGGAAGAGAATTTATGGAGAGGGGGGAACTTTGATGTGAGGACCCAGAACCAGAGCACTGGCAGTGCCTTTGATGCCATCGAGCGATGGCGTTTGGCAGCGCCGTGCCCTTAGTGAAGGGATTTACCTCTAAGGCTGAAATGCCTTTTGCCAAGAACCATTCTGATCCCTTTCATGTCAGTTATTCTGTGGTGAACACATCCACTCAAGTCTTTGTTGTGGGTGTTGCCAGCAGTGAATTATTTTTTTTTCTAGATCCCTTTCCTTTGAAGACTGCTTCAATATTAAGTATGAGTAAGCTCAAGATGAAGATGAGTCAGAACTATCAGTCACGGACCAGGCAGCGAGAGGGGCTTTGAACTATGGCAGATGACATGGAAGCCCTCCAGAGCACTGGGGAGAACTTGTCCAAATGCCTCTTTGAGCAGCAACACTCACATCTGAACAAGCTACAGAGCTCCTTGTGTGTGTTACTGTATTTCCTCAAGGTATGTTCAATGGAGGAAACGCTCCTTTAGCCTTACAGGGAGCACACAGATCACTGAGAAGCCCTTAATACAAGGTACCCAGTTTCTAGACTTGAAAAGCCCAGAGACATTAAAAGAAATCTTAATTTCTGCAGCATTTCTGCTGAATTTATTCCCCAAAGTCAAGTAAAATCTCCCTCAATTTCATGCAATAGCACACACACAAAAAAAAGAAAATTATTCAAAACTTGCAGGTGATTTTTCCCTCGCTACGTATTGGAGAAGCAAACACCAGCTTTACTATCTGACCAGTTATTTCAAGCAGGAAAGAGCTCAATTAATAATATTTATCTCCAAACATAAATAACTCCCTTCTTTTTGAAAAGGGGGTTGAATGTCCAGAAGAGCAACTCATTTTCCTGTTCACTGATTTTAATTATGGGTAAACTTTACATTTTCAAGGGAAAAAAAATCCATTCCTTGGGGTGCAGTCGGCGTGGCAGCACCCCTGGGACTCCCTGGGAGCTATTTACCTCTCTTTGCAGTGTCACACAGGGGCTCCTGGCCAACAACTCCATCCCAAACAATTGAGGATTTGCTTTTCCAGCACTACAGATGGGATGATTCCCTTATAACCCCATTCCTTTTATCACCACTCCAGGGGAAACTGGACAGCGCTCGGCAGAAACAAAAAAACAACCCAAAATATTTCAACCCTGAGCATGACAATGCATGAAAACCCTCAAGTGCAACCTCTGTCCTTTCTCCCAGACCCTCCCAGGAGGAAAAGACCACGACTGCAGCGCGGAGGTGGCCAGGGAGGAGGAGGAGGAGCAGCGTGCCTTCGGCCTGCTCTGCCTCCTCACGCAGGACAGGGACCTCACACAGGTCTCTCCATGGTGTAACCCAGAGGACACCACCCCTTTGGATGCTCTCTCAGAGCTCGGTGGTTTAGAGAGACAAAGCCCGTAGCGCTGCGGCTTGCAGCGCTGGGAAGAGGAGGAACGTCATGTCTGGAGCTGCGGGCGTGTGACGTCAACCCCGCTGACCCCCTGCCCTGCTTTGTCTCCATCCTTCCTCGCCCCTCCTCCAGCCTCCATCCCTTTGTCCTTCCCCTCAACGCATTTCCCTCCTCGCTGGCATTACTTCATCCCTTTGTTTTACCTTTAGGCTGTTCTCACATCTCCTGCCCTCCCTTCCGCAGTGATTTGATTTCCAGGTTCGCCCTGGATTCAACACGGCCAGAAAATCCCTTTAGCAGCGTTTCCAACCCCCAACACTTCACTGCAGCACAGCTCTGGCTTCCCACAGCTCCCCTCAGCTCAGGGTCAGGCTGCTGAATCAGCAGAGTTGCTACTCCAAGCAAGGCTGGGAGAAAACCTGCCAGGTCCCCATCGCACCCCATCCACCCGCTGCACCCCAGCACCGCGCAGCACTGAGCCGCCTGCTCCCGCCCGTAACCCCCAAGTCCCTGCATGGAAAAGAATCTCCTTGGAAAACCAACAGGGCTCCTCAAGCCTGTGGATGGGTTTCCAGTTCCAATCTTAATTCTCAGAGTGTTTTAAGGCAGAAAGTAGCCAAAAGTGGCCAGTTAATCTGTAAGCCAACTGCATGAAAGTAGTAGCGCCCTGCTGGAGGACCCTCGCACGGGGGAGCGGGGAGCGGAGCCGCTTCAGCTTTGTTCCACAAACGTTCCAAGCGCTATTTTCACGGGATGACGTCCTTAGTGTCATGGTTACAACAATGCTGCATAAAGCACCGCTCTCGCCTCTCCCCGCCGGGGAACAGCCGAGCTGCCGCCACCTCCCCCTCCCCCTCCGTGTCACCCGGGACTGGTCCACGACCCGCGGGGCGAACACCCGCATCCCGGCAGCTCCGGGGGGGATGCTGCCATGTGGAGGGGTCTGCAGCCAGTGGGTGTTTCACCCACACACAAGGTAAATTTGCACCAAGAGCCGTTGCCTGGTCTGCAGGCAACCCCTTATTTAACCCCAGGATGTACCGCGGCACAACCCTCGTTTCCTCATTATATTTTAATGACCTTTGCTTATTAAAAAAGTTAGTTCAGCACTTGTGAGCTCCTTAGCTGACTCCAAGCTGTGCTTATTATTCCATAATTTTTCAAGGTCCCTGTTTCACACCACAAAGAATGAGCAAATATTCCTGGCTGTACAGACACCCCGTTATCTCCATCAGCTCTAGGTGAGGTCTCTGATCCTTTTTCCTTGAGAGCTCTAATTTAAGCCTGTTCACAAGCTTCTTTTCCCCATTTACAAATAGAAAGCAACTAATTTTTCACGTTGCCAAAACATTGCTGAGCTTAATGACCAAAAGCAGATTCTGAGGACACATAAGTAACCTTATTCAGGCAGAAATGTCATCAGCGTGGCTGCGCTGTATGGTTCCACCCCCCCCCATACTTGCTTACATCTTGTCTCTGAAATCTTCATTTGAATTTCAGAAAATATCCCCTTTTTCTGTTATCTGTTGGCCCTTCCTGAGAAGGGGATTTCTCTGGGTCAATGTTTTCCTTGTCATGCTACTTTCCTGTTTTTATCATTACCAAATCCTCCTGTAATGTCACTATTCACCGTTCCCAAACCCACATCGAAGAGGAGGTTGGTTTTAGGTTGGGCTTGTGGTTTTTGGGGGGTTATTTTGGAGTTAATGAACACCCACCCGTGTCTTTCACAGTAGAAGGCAATAATTAAAGTGCAGAATTTCAAACATTTTCTTGACATAATGGTTGCTTTCCCATTCCCAGACTACCATTTCTCCCTCTGCCGTTGTTCTTAGGACGACAAGCGAGTGACAGCCACTAAATGCCATTAAAACTGGCAGATTGATGGTGACTTGTGACTCAAGAGCAGTTTGAAGCTCAGTTTGGTCACCCCCTCTGATGCAGCATCGACAGAGTTAAAGCCAATTATTTCACAAATAAGGTTGAAAAGGGAAAAATCCACTCTGGTTTGGTTTTGTCTGTTTTTTTGTCTTTTCTCCCCATTTTTGTTGCGAGGGGTTTTTTTATCAGTCAGCTGGAAGCCTGGCACATGGCACCACTCAAAGATGCTCATTCCTTGGCACAACAGCCTGAAGAAAAACAAAGCCCAAAAGACATTTTTTTTTCTGTTAAAAACCTGCTGGAATTAACAAACCTTCAGACAGCCACCAGAACCTGACATACCTGAGGTACCTCCCGAGATCCTTCACATCCCATGAGGGAGCAGGTTCCCAACAGAAAGGCTCCCAGCACCTGGTTGTTGCCACAACACCGATGGGCTCTGCTCCTGCCTGCAAACAGGATTCCTGGTCTACATGGGGATATTTACTGGATGTGAACGTTTTCTGAGATTTTTTTGAAGAATTTGGGGGGTTTTCTTTTAGGATTTCCTTTGATGTTTATCAGTGAAAAGAGGAAAGTGATGTTTTCTACTGAAATAAACCCAAGGAACATCAGTTCACTGAAGACAAAGCACCTTAACATTGCTACATCCCTCACTCTAAACCTTCACAGTCCCTAAAACACAGATTTTAAGATCCATCAGGATCAGATGCTAAGCAAGGAGAGTCCCTGCCAGGACTGAGTGCTGCTACACTTCAAGTCTAACCACAAGGCACAATCTACTGATTTCTGATGGGTAAAGAGGAGTAACTGCTGCTGCTTTCAGCCTCTGAGGAACTTCTGCCCTTTCACCGACGTGACGTGAAAGTGCGAGCGCACAAACACCACCACAAGACAGAGTGGAAATTTCCACCAGGAAAAACACTTGGGAAAAGATAAATTAGGAATTGTTTTATTGGTAGGTGTGTAGTTCCCTCTGTTAGCCTCTGCTGATGCCAGTCCCCCAGGAGCAAGGGTGGTTCCCCTGTGGGCACTGCCCACCTCAGGATACCCCACACAGCGCTTGTGTTTTACCCACACCGGGGTGCTGGCACCTCCTTTAGTGTCAGCACGACTACACAACATAGAAAAGGCACAAAAATCCCCATTTTTAGCTCATCCCTCACTGTTTATGTGAACAAACTCCATCCTCTGGCTTATTTCAGCCAAGTTCCTTTCCCCCATAACTTCTCCCTGAACCTTCACCATCCTGAGTATCCCAGACTCCTGTTTATTTGCAGCCACAGACCTCACACTCTTTGGGGTCACAGTTTCCACATTCTCTCTTCTCAATAACAGCCTTAATTTCTTCGATGGGATATGCAAAATTTTAAGCCATTCAAGCTTCCATTTAAATATCTCACCAACCCACTCTGATGCCTGAGGGAGAGGAAAAGGAAAAATCACGGAAAAGGAAAATCACAGTAAAATCTGTTATCTGTTGGCCCTTTGATTTTTCACAGAAAAATCACAGAAAAGGACAAAATCACCTGGAAGGGACCTTGAAAGACCATCCAGTCCAACCCCCTGCCCGAGCAGGATCATCTAGAGGAGATCACACAGGAATGTGTCCACTCTTCTAATTTAAATATCAAAAAAGGGACCAAATGTATATGCAAAGATCTGAGCTCCCAGCGCTCTCTGGTTTAAAGCACTATAAATAACACCAAAGATCCCTTTTTTTGTGTGTGTGTGCCTGTGGTTTTAGGTGCCTCAGGCGGTCTCCTGTGGTACAAACCCGCTTAACAAAGAGAGGGGCATTCACTCAGAAACTGCTTCCAACAGGGAATCTGCTCTGGTGAAAGGGAACAAACAGCAGCTCCAGATCGCTCCCCAAGACAAATCAACACCCTGAATTAGCTCTGGGTTATTGCTCACCCAGAGGAACACTTTGCTCCTGCTCTGTTTGCATCCAACTTTGCACACACACAGGCAGCGGGGTAACCTGCCTGTAACCCCACAGCATCTGTCCCAAAAACACGGATCCACACGGACACCGGCCACAGCACACCCGGTCCTGGGACAGGACCTGGGCAGCACTTCGAAGCAAAGGGGCGTCTCCCAGGAACAGGGAGATGAATTCATTAGGTCGTGGCTCATCCCGCACATGAAATGAGAAGGTTAATTGCACTCAAGTACCACCCACCGCAGAGGAGGCTGATTATTTGCTGCTCGTTAGCCTGTCCCCTGGGCTGTGCTGACGTACTTCGGGGAACCGCTGGGGCTGGGGATGACGTCCGAGAGCACCTTTGCTTCAGAGAGATGCTTCTCCCTTTCCCTTGGCAAGGGAAAGGGAGAAGCATCTCTCTGAAGCATCTCTTGTGGGGACCCCAACCCCTGGCAAGGCTTGTTCTGAGCCCTGCATTGCCAGGGGTACACACCCTTGCAGGGCAATGTACCCATCAGGTCACCCTCTAATTAGAGGTCTGTACCGTAATCCTAACGATTCTCTGTGACACAAATGACATTTAGAGCTTTGTAGGATGAGGCACTGACAGCTAGAAGAAATACTCTTCATTTTACTCCCTGAAAATGTTAGGTGGCTTTCACAATATTATTAATAAAGACAATTTCTTAGTTAACACTGCATGACACTTTCACACCGAGGCGAGGGAACACGCAACACGTCACATGAAGCTACCAACCAGAGGGTAAGTGACAGAAAATAATGTTCATAATAAAATATGCAGAAGACAAGTGCCACCAATACAAAAGGAGGATGGCTTGACCGGGGTTCCCAGTCCAAGTTCTACTAAATTAAAAATAAAACGATGAAGAAATACCCCACCGAGGCTGGTAGCTAAGTGGTTACATCATCCAGGCTGCCAACTGCCACACAAACTGCACTGTCAGCAAAATAAAAGCTTATTAAGGGTGTAGAGTTGGTGCATTTCAAACCCTGGGAGGTACATCCCATTCTGTCCAGAACAGCTGGNCCTTTCCACCAGGCTGCTCTCCTGGATTATCCACAAAATGATAATTAACCTTGTACAAAGCATTCCTGGCTAACAGAAAGCACTGCCTTTTACTCTGCTCTGTAAGACAAGAAGAGACCCAAGAATTAGATCAGAAGACAAAGATTTATACTCCAGTCTGGAAGGCAGCTGTGAAATGAGATCCTGGTGGCTTCTGGCGTCACAGGGCCGGACTTGCAGCCCCCCCCAGTCCCTAACCTGTCGTCTGAAGCAGCACTGGTGAACACAGTGAGGCAAGAAAGAAGGAGATCTTGTGGTGTGGACAGCAGAGAACAGAAATGGGTATTGCTCAAGTGAGAATGAAGAGAAACACCTCACAGCAGCATTTCCATCTCTACAGGCAGATGCAGATGCCAGCGAGGACTGGGGACAGAGGCAATAACTGGAAGCACTCACCAGTAAGGACNGACAGCAGAGAACAGAAATGGGTATTGCTCAAGTGAGAATGAAGAGAAACACCTCACAGCAGCATTTCCATCTCTGCCAGCGAGGACTGGGGACAGAGGCAATAACTGGAAGCACTCACCAGTAAGGACAACAGGTGAGAGCTCCTGTTGGAGAGCTGTACCCCTGGCTGGCCTCCTCCCAACCCAATTAACAGCGTGTGCTGCAATACTGGTGATCAGGATTTCTCAGGGCCTCACTTCAACACCTCGAATGGAGCCACTTGACTCTCCCTGAAGTTCCAACAAGATGGAGTTACAATGGGTTGGATCTTCAAATAACCTGGATGCAGATTAGGAAGATCTCCTCTTTGGGGAACCTTAGTTGGTTAGTTGAGTACACACTAAGCTCCCCACTAACCACAGCATCCCCCTCCCCCCACCACCACTCTGTGGCTTTTCCTCCTCTCCCTCTGCCTTCTGCAGACACACACAGCAAGGAGCTCTTTGGGGGACTCAGTGGCAACTGGCCACACTATTGTCCACATTCTGTTTTGTGCAAAATTCCCTTTGTGTTAATTGTAAGTAAGGAAGGAGACAAACAGATGATGGACACCACCACACAAGGCACAGGGACACCCACTGCCCCTGCCTGGAGGAACAGCTGCTGTGGTTTCCACCATCACTGAGTGAAGTAGAAGATAAATGTGTGTCCAGACAGGCTGTGGAAGCCCCATCCCTGGAAGTGTTCAAGGCCAGGTTGAAAGAGGATCTGGGCAACCTGATCTAGTGGAGGGTGTCCCTGCCTATGGAAGACAGTTGGAACTACATGGAGCTTTGAGGTCCCTTCCAATCCAAACCATTCCATGATTCTATGTTCTGCTGGAAGGGACCACATCAATGTCCAACAATGGGTGCCACCAGGTGTGTGCCCACATTCCTGTTCGTGCTGGAAGCTGCCTGGTGAGGCAGCTCACCCAGCAGTCCCCATCAACAGTGCTTTGGGGCAGCCTTGAGGCACATACACCAGAGCTCCTTAGCTGACATGGCACTGGAATGTCCTCCCCAAACACACCCAGGGCTCTCCAGCCCCTAACAGGCACTCAGCTTACACAGCCCTGAGGACAAATATCTGTGGACACAGGTTCCTCACCACTGTTCTCCTCTCCAGATTTGCTCCCATTGAACCTCCTATTACTGTTACTGGCTAAAATGGGCAAAACTGGCCTGTGTCACCAACAGTTTTCCCTAGAACCATCAAGGTGGCAGCCCTTGAAGCCCAAACCAGGTCTCTGCACCTCTGCCTGTTGCAGAAGAGTGGGTTTTTCTTACAGAAAACCTACAAAGCTGGTAACAGTTTCACTACACCCAGTCCACAGCAGATGATGCACTGCCGTGTTCAAAAACGCCTTTTTTCACTCTCTAATTAAGGATCTACACTCAAAGATAATTCACAAATCATCTCCTTCCTCCAGAGAGAGGACTTTGGTCTCCTCAGGGAGAAGGAATGCCCGCTGTGGAGGGGCTGCTAATGGAATCCATCTCTTCCAACACCACAGAGGATAAATATTTGGAGAAGGGTGGCAGGAGACCTCAAGAAAAACACCTCACAGAAAGCAAACAACCTAAAAGCCCCTAAAAACAAAAGGAACCCACAGAAGAGACCCAGGGGACCTGGGATTTGCATGCTGAGGGAACAGCCACACCGATGACAGGCTGTTCACCCCGGTAACATCTCTGGCACGTTCCGCACCGCCGCAGCGTGGCTGGAGGAGCACGACCCGCGCTGCCTTATGTAACAGCAACCATCAATCTTTCCAGCAATTATTTTCCACTCTGCCCTGTGGTTCAGAGCACCAGACACACATGAAAGGTGACACAGGCCCTCACAGCGAGCACAGAGTCCAATGCTGTAATTACACCACGAAGAATCACAGAATTTTTAAGGCTGGAAATGACCCCCAAGATCATCCAGTCCAACCATTAACCCACCGCTACCAAGTCTACCCTTAGACCATGTCCTCAAGCACCGCATCTCCCCGTCTGTTAAACCCCTCCAGGGATGGGGACTCACCCCCCTCCCTGGGCAGCCTGTTCCAGTGCTTGAGGACTCTCTCAGGACACAAGTTCTTCCTAAGATCACACCTAAATTTTCCTTGGTGCAACTTGAGGCCATCACCTCGAGTTCTGTCACCTGTTACTGGGGAGAAGAGACCAACCCCCACCTCACTGCAACCTCCTTTCAGGGAGTTGTAGAGAGCAATAAGGTCTCCCCTCAGTCTCCTCTTCTCCACACTAAACACCCCCAGCTCCCTCAGCCTCCTCGTAGGGCCTGTTCTCCAGACCCTTC